>JARBWK010000008.1:125075473-125590132 GCA_030556195.1 Anolis apletophallus | reverse complement strand
TGGTCAAGAAGTATATCTGCACAGGGCCAGTATGTGAATAGCAACCATTGTGTTTCTTCTATGTTCTGCATCATCGCCAGGTGTCTCCTAATGTGTGGGCAACAGTGCTGGCCATCCTGTGGCTCCATTCCAAGGCTTTGGAGCAGAGGGATGAGTGGGAACTACTGGAAGCAAAAGCACTCCGCTGGCTGCAGACGACTTCAGGTGAGATGCTGTGGGTCTGAGAGACCTGAGAATGGGGTGAGGATGAACACAGGGGTAACAGGGCTTAGAACAGTGGTTCTCAACCTGTCAGTTCCCAGATGTTCTGGCCTTCAACTCTCAGAAATCCTAACAGCTGGTAAACTGCCTGGGATTTCTGGGAGTTGTAGGCCAAAATACCTGGGGACTGACAGGTTGAGAACCACTGGCTTAGAGCCAGGAGAAAAGGGCACCAATTGCCACCCAGTTCCACTGGTACAACAGATCCTCATAAGGATTCTCATTCCCAAGGAAGGAAGGACCTCAGTGTAGTTTTAATTTCCCTTGTAGATGCCCCCCAAGGACTCTGGTCTTGTGTCTTACACCTATCTCAAGACCTGTGTTCCCTTTTCCCCTTGGCTCAAATTGGGATTTGTACAACAGTGGTATATAGTTTTTAAAAATCCATGAGTTTCTCCACAATAGTAATTGTTTCAAATTGTAAACCTTCTAGACAGTCTAGCATGAGATTAAAGATGTCTCCTGCTCTCCTTTGATCATAGAGGTGATAATGAATTGGAGAACAATTGACCATTCTTTGTTGTTTGCCCAATTTACTCAAGGGATATTATTACTTCCAATAGTAACCATGGGTTAAATCTTTGTGCCGGCAGGACTGCTGACCAAAAGGTTGTCAGTTCAAATCCAGGGAGTGGAATGAGCTCCCATCTGTCAGCTCCAACTTCCCATGTGGGGCATGATGTTTTACCATCCTCTCATAGGATGGTAAAACACCCGGGCATCCCCTGGGCAACGTCCTTGCAGATGGCCAATTCTCTCACACCAGAAGCAACTTGCAGTTCCTCAAGTCGCTCCTGACATGAAAAAAAATTACTCCGTCACTGAAGGAGATTCTTTTCTGGGTCTTGTTGAATTGCCATCTTGTGCAGCTCAGAATCAAAGCAGTCCAGGCCCCAACATTTTCCCATTCTCAGAATGAAGAACATCCCAAAATAATCTAAGGATATTTCTATTGATCAGAAACTTTTTTATTGTTTTAATTAATGCTTTATGTACTGTTTTTAATTATTGCTGTGTGTATTTAATTGTTGTTGTATTATTGTAATTGTTTATATAGTGGCATCATATCATTGCCAAATGTAAACCATCCTGAGTCCCCCTCCGGGGGTAGAGAAGAGATGGGGTAGGAATACTGGAAATAAATAAATAAATAAATAACAGAAGTGATTAGTTATGGAAGTTTATTTTTCCAAGCTTCATGTGCGCTTGAGAGTACATCTTCACAATAGAATTAATGGAGTTTGACACTGCTTTAACAGCCATGAATCAAAGCTATAGAACCACAGGAGCTGTAGTTTAATAAGGTCTTTAGCCCTTTTTTTTGCTAAGACTTCAAATCTTGGGATTCCATAGCATTCAGCCATGGCATTTAAAGTGGTGCCAACCTGCATTAATTCTACAGTGTAGATTCAGTCTGAGATTAGAGTGCTGTTGACACTTTTGAAAAAACCAAAACAAAGAAAAATAGCTGATCACTTGTGCACAGAGTAAAACATGGTGGACATGTTGATAAAGATTAAATTCCTGTTTCCGTTTATTTCTCTATTTGCAGGGCCTCAGTTGGGTGAATGTATAAAGGCTGGCAATGCTCTTCTGGGAACCAGTGTCAGCCCCCAGGTGTTTGGGCTCTGAAGTTGCAGAATGAGCTGGACCTCCTGCTTCTTTCCTATATTTGTGTCAAAGCATCCCCTGCTGATTCCTTCTGGATTGGTGGCTCCTTCTAGTTCCCCAATGTCTCAATTACAAAAGTTCTGGAATTGCTTCTCATTAATAGGATGCCCTAGCTTGATGGCTCTGCACTTTTCCTCATATCCCAATGCTTTGAGCAAGAAAAACCAAAGAAACCTGTGATTAATAGTATCCATCAAAAAAGAGAGTACAGTATAATCAATCCTCTATAGCTGCAGATTCTGTTTCCACTGATTCCACCAACTATAGCCTGAAAATATTCCCCAAAAAAGTCTAAAAAGCAAACCTTGATTTTGCCCCGGACACCAATTTATTATGTCTTTGTATATAACATGCGCTTTTCCTGCTTCTTGGCAGAGGGTTGAACTGGATGGCCCACGAGGTCTCTTCCAACTCTATGATTCTGTGATTCTAAGACCTGTAACCAAACCCCAGTGGATATCAAAGGCCCACTGTGCATTCTTTCTTCTGAATACAAATTTACAATCTATATTCAATCCTAACTTCTCTTGAAACCATCTTAAATTATTTGTCTGAAGCATCCTTGTAATCCAAAGCATATAACGTTAACCGTATCAATGCACTGTGCCTTAAGCTTCTGTAATTTCTCTAGATCAGGCATGGGCAAACTGGCCTTCCTCCAGGTGTTTTGGACTTCCAACTCCCACAATTCCTAACAGCCAATAAGCTGTTAGGAATTGTGGGAATTGAAGTCTAAAACACCTGGAGGACCAATGTTTGCTCATGCCTGCTCAAGATTCAGCTTGTACCATCTGTGATCAGTCAAGTTCCAAATATCCAAGGAACTTTTGCAAGCTATTGAGGTAGAAATCTGACCACCCTCAAGAACTGCAACTATCTGACTATAGTTAACCATCCAAAAACATCTACAATAGAGTTCCTTAAGCAATAGTCCATGGAGTCCCAGGGGGGTCATAAAGGGCTTCACAGAAAACCATGCCCAGTGTTCAATATCATGCTGCAGTTGGCCAACGCAGTGTGTGTAAGGCCTGTAGGATTATCCACATGGATTCACAGTGTATTTATTTATTTACAAAATTTATATGCCGCCTGTAAGGACTCTATTACATTTTCAACTGTGGCCGGGTAGTTTTCTTATTCCACCCTTACCACCAACTTATATAAATACTTCTTTTAATCCCTCTTGCCGCCACCATATAATGTAATAAGTATTCACACAGATCAGCTTACCCACTGACCTTTTGATTACTGTGTCAGAGCAGGGTATTACTATAACCCAAACTCCCACTGACACTATTTGTTAACTTTTGCTGCCACCATTCACTATACTTGGCTACCCACTAGGAAGAAGTTGTTTTCGAGGCTTGTAGGAGAAGGAACTATGCAGGGAGATATCTTTGTTAAAGAACTGTAAAGTTTATTCAAACAGTGTTCTAAGTGGAGGTTTCAGAGTTCAAAGCTTAGGTGGTTACAGTATCTTCTTAGAGGCACGTATCTTACGGTTACAATACACTAACTATGGAGATACAACTTAATACTATATACAGTATCTGCACTCCCAGAACCAATAACTCAGCTGTCTTTACATTAACTGTTTGTCTTTAAATCCAACTGCTTTCCTAGCAGTTCAAACACAGCTTTTCTTCTACTCTCTCTCAGAGTAGAGTCGGGGTCTTTTTTAAAACCTGCTGACAGCTGGCTAAAATGGACTCTCTCTAACTCTCCACACACCCTTTCTACTTCGACTTTCGCTATCAACTCCCTACTGCTAAAGTTTTAATCTGAAGATTCTAAGGCCAGTTGCAGGCTCCCCCTCCTGTTTCCACGGTAATGGAAATCCCTTGGAGGTTCTGCACGCTAATATCTCTGTTAACCCTTTAGGGTTTGCCAAGTTTTTACCCCTTCAACATATATACATATATATAAATATCAACCATATTTAAAACCTGTAATAAAGAAATATGACTTCACCACACCGCCCTTCTCGCCCCGAAGGGGACTCAGAGCGGCTTACAAGATATATACACATACACTATATTATATTATTACCATAGTACAATATCAGTATTATATTGTCACAACGTGGGACCTGGCCCTGCCCCTTAATCACACACACGCAGACAAAGTCAATTAACTATTTATTAAGCACAAATGAAAAGCAGGTGAAAAGGATAAAATGTCCAAAAAGGTAATGAGCAATTGGTCCAAAGTGATTAGCAATCAATGTCCAAAAGGATTTCCAAAAAGCAAGGAATCAATCAAAAGCAAGGTCCATAAAAACAAAGCGAATCAAGGCAAGAAAACTTAGTCCGTAGTAAAACAAGGCAATCCAGGATACATGGAAGAAACAAGGTCTCTTGGCATTTCTTGGCAAGGCAAGCCAGACTTTGGCTCCAAGGAACAGCAGGTCGCCGAAACGTCTGTTCAGCTAAGACGTGGCCACCCAACTGAGGAACTTTCCCACAGAGTGTATATTCCCACCTTTGTGAGACCAGCGCCTCTCTAGGCTTCGTTTCCAATCTCGACGCGTAGCCACAATATTACTCCTTCGGTCGAAACTCCTTGAAGGCCGGGCACCATCTGGCGCACTATCTCCCTGAGAACATACCTCTGCTTCGGTTTCCATCTCTTCCTCCGTATCTGGTAGCAACAAACGTTCCTGGGAACCGAATCCTCCCGGATTCTCATAGGAATCATTTGATTCATCTGATCCGGAATCTTTCTGGCCTCCATCATCCAAATAAGCAGAAGGCCAGGTGTCGTCCCATTGCAAACTGTCAGTAGGGGATGCAGGCCCATCATCCTTGAAGGGGTGGGGCTTGCTACAGCAGCTCCCAGCTGACTCAGATCCTGCCAGGTAGGAGGAGTTAGCCTAGTTTCTGTTTTTTAAATCAGTCAGCTAACTGTCCTTGTGAGAAGCAGATCAAGCAAACTACTTTCAAATAAGGAATAAAACAGAAAATAAATAAAGGAGAAAGAAAGGAGCACTGGTAAGTTCCTGGGGTAAATTTGTTGTTTAGATTCTAGTATTGCTTTAGGTCTTTGTTAGCAGCTGCAAAAAGCAGTTGTTTTTTCCCTTCCAAGTTGCCTTAAGCACATTCCTTGAAGGGGTGAGCTTGCTACAGCAGCTCCCAGCTGACTCACATCCTGCCAGGTGGGAGGAGTTAGCCTAGTTTCTGTTTTTTAAATCAGTCAGCTAACTGTCCTTGTGAGAAGCAGATCAAGCAGACTACTTTCAAATAAGGAATAAAACAGAAAATAAATAAAGGAGAAAGAAAGGAGCACTGGTAAGATAGAGCATAAACTTGTAACAAGTCGGAAAAGAAATATCCAAAGACTTGTAACAAATTAAATTAAGTAAATTAAGACCACAACAAAACAGTTAATCTACAAAAAACATATTAATAAGAAATGGAGGTAGTCAGCCAGCAGTGGGAGGGGGGTTTCCCAGTGTTTTGCATCGAGTGTCACATGTATGACTATCTGCCTGCCGGGCAGAAGTCTTGGGTGTGTGTTTGCTGCAGTGAGCTCCTGGCTCTCAGGGAACGTGTTTCTTCCCTTGAAGCCAAGGTAGCAGACCTGGAGAAGCACAGAGAGGAAGTGAGGCTGGAGGATAAGATCTCCAGAGATGCAATAGGAGCATCCCACTCCGTGATGAGCAGCCCTCCAGCTGCCTTGGAAAATGGGGATCTTGGGCAGGGAGAACATCAGTCTGAGGAAGAGGGACCGGCTCCCTCAGTTGGGACCCCTTCCTCAGAGGCTGTGCCCATATCTTCGTGCACCGAAGATACTTCTCGGCAATTGGTAGGAGGTGGGCTTCTTGTAGTAGGTGATTCGATTGTAGAGAAAGCTGGGTTTGTGATGGACGTGATGACCGCATGGTAAATTGCCTGCCGGGTGCAAAGGTCGCGGACATTACGAGGCATGTAGATAGGCTGGTAGATAGTGCTGGGGTGGAGCCAGTGGTCGTGGTACACGTTGGTACCAATGACATTGGGAAGGCTAAGCAGATGGTCCTGGAAGCCAAATTTAGGTTGCTAGGTAGAAGATTAAGGTCCAGGACCTCAAAGGTAGCATTCTCGGAAATGCTACCTGTTCCGCGCAGGGACAGCCAGACAGGCAGAGCTCAGGAGCTTCAATGCGTGGATGAGGCAGTGGTGTCGAGAGGAAGGTTTTAGATTTGTTAGGAACTGGGAACATTTTCAGGAAAGCCAGACCTGTACAAAGGGACGGGTTACACTTGAGCGAAAATGGAACCAGACTGCTGGCGACTAATATTAAAAAGATTTCAGAGCAGCTTTTAAACTGATTCCTAGGGGAAAGTCGACAGGAGCTGGGCAGCTTCCGGTTCGAGAGGGTGAAATGCCAAGTATGGAGGACGAAATCCATACACAAATGGCTGAGTCAACAGAAAAGATAGATAGTAGTAGTTGAGAGGTAGGACATGGTAGGCCTTCTACAAATTCTCACAAACAGCCAAAGTTGAAAGTGCACCAGAGAAATAAATATAAATGTCTGTACACAAACGCTAGAAGCCTTCGAACAAAAATAGGGGAGTTGGAATATTTGGCAAAAGAAAAAAAAATATTGATATTATTGGCATAACAGAAACCTGGTGGACGGAGGAAAACAAATGGGACACAAAGATTCCAGGTTATAAACTGTACAGGAAAGACAGGAGAGGGAAAAATGGTGGCGGTGTGGCCCTATACATAAATGAAGAGCTAGAATCTCATGAATTAGAACTTCAAGAAATTTCAAACTCACCTACAGAAACATTGTGGGTAAAAGTCCCAGGACAAAAAACTAATCTAGCACTAGGGATCTGCTATCGCCCTCCCAACCAAACTCCAGAGGCAGACTGCTATCTGGAAAATGAAGTTAAACAGGCCTCAAAAAGAAATACATTAGTCATAATGGGGGACTTCAACTATCCCCAAATAGATTGGCCAAATTCTTGTTCTACGCATGAAGAGAGACAAGGTTCCTCGACATGCTAGCTGATTATTCCCTTGAGCAGATGGTCATGGAACCAACCGGGGAAAGGGGATCCTGGACTTGGTGCTAACTAATGAACAAAATCTCGTTCAAGATGTCCTTGTAACTGAGCCCATAGGTACCAGTGACCATAACACAATAACCTTCAACGTAAGTTTGGATAGCAAACTGTCAGTGAAAACTAACACGGAGACATTAAACTTTCACAAAGGGAATTTCACCAAAATGAGAAAAATTGTAAAGAACAAACTAAAAGGAGCAGTAAAAAAAAATCAAATCCCGCCAAAATGCTTGGAAACTGTTTAAAAATACCTTAAAACAGGCCGAACTAAAATGCATTCCAATAAAAAGAAAGAGGCATGGAAAGTCCAAAAGGTCACCAGTATGGCTTACAAATGAAGTAAAAGATGTGATTGGAAAGAAGAAAAACTCATTTAAGAAATGGAAGGCTCTTCCTACCGAGGAGAACAGAAAGGAACACAAGCTCTGGCAAACTAAATGCAAAGCAACAGTCAGGAAAGCCAAGAGAGATTTTGAGGCACACATAGCAAAGAATATTTAAAAAAACAACAAAAACTTCTTTAAGTACATCAGAAGCAGGAACCCAACTAGAAAAGCAGTTGGGCCACTCGTGACAATGGTCAGAAAGGGAAAATCAGCAAAGACAAGGAGATTGCTGAGCGGCTAAATGACTTCTTTGCCTCCGTTTTCACACAGGAGGACAGAAAACATATGCCTGCAGCAGAGTCAGATTTTTCAGGGAGGGAATTAAAAGAATTATAAGAGATAGAGATAAAGAAGGAGGATGTACTCATATGGCTTAATAAACTAATTGTCAACAAATAACCAGGTCAGACGGCATCCACCCCAGAGTTCTTAAGGAACTCAAGTGTGAAATTGCTGAACTTCTAGCTAAGATATATAACCTTTCTCTAAGATCAGGCACTGTACCGAGGACTGGAGGGAGGCAAATGTAACACCGATCTTCAAGAAAGGATCCAGAGGTGATCCAGGAAATTATAGACCAGTCAGTTTAACCTCAGTTCCAGGCAAAGTGATGGAAACCATTATTAAAGAAAATATTACTAGGCACATAGAAGAACAGGCATTGTTGAAAGAAAATCAACATGGTTTCTGCAAAGGCAAATCATGTCTTACTAACTTGTTAGAATTCTTTGAGGGTGTAAATAAACACATAGAGAAAGGGGACCCAATTGATATTGTTTACCTTGACTTTCAAAAGGCTTTTGACAAAGTCCCTCACCAAAGGCTCCTAAATAACCTCTTTAGCCATGGAATCAGAGGACAGGTCTTGTCCTGGATTGAAACCTGGCTAAACTGTAGGAAACAAAGGGTGGTAATAAATGGACATTTCTCTGGGTGGAAAGAGGTGAGAAGTGGCGTACCCCAAGGTTCAGTTTTGGGTCCGTTACTTTTTAATTTATTCATTAATGATCTGGATGTAGGAGTGAATTCTGAGGTAGCAAAGTTTGCAGACGACACTAAATTGTTCAGGGTAGTTAAAAATGAAACTGATTGTAAAGAGCTCCAGAAAGATCTCTCGAAATTGAGTGAATGGGCAACAAAGTGGCAAATGCATTTTAACCTAAACAAGTGTAAAGTCATGCACATCGGGGCAAAGAATCCCAACTACACCTACAAATTGATGGGGTCAAAGCTTTCCGAGACAAACCAGGAAAGGGATCTTGGGGTCTTGGTGGACAGCTCAATGAAGATGTCTACCCAGTGCGCAGCAGCAGTGAAAAAAACGCCTTGGTCTTTTCAGCCTTGAAAGACGGCGTTTAAGAGGCGACTTGATCGAAGTGTATAAAATCATGCATGGGATAGAAAAGGTGAATAAAGAAAAATTATTTTCTTTGTCACAAAACACTAGGACTAGAGGGCACTCCCTGAAGCTCCAAGGTAGGAAAATTAGGACTAATAAAGGGAAATATTTCTTCACCCAGAGGGACATTGGGTTATGGAACTCACTTCCAGAAGAGGTTGTGACAGCTGTCAGCCTGAACAACTTCAAGGCAGGATTAGACAGATTCATGGATACCAAGTGTATCGGTAGTTACTGAAAAGGACATTCAAGTGCCACCTCGGAGTTGGTTGAGGTAGGCAGGATTTCCCTGGGTACTGGCTGTGGGGGGTCAGGTGCAGGTCAGGGTTTTGCCCTCCCTACTGCTCGAGATCCCCGTGTACAACTGGTGGGCCACTGTGTGATACAGAATGCTGGACAAGATGGGCTGAGGTCCGATTCAGCATGGCTATTCTTATGTTCTTATCCCTTGCATCCCCATCAGCTGGGTCCAAAGCAATTGGGACCCCCGGAGCATCACCCCGCCCCCACCGGCTGGAACGGAGGCTGGGTTGCTACATATATATTACGATATTGTACTATATCATTATATTGTAATATTATTAGTAATATTACATGTATAAAACATAGAATACATTATAATACATATAATATAACATATACCCTTTAACCCTGGAACTACACAAGAAGGGACTACGCTACTACTCAGTTATGACTACAGACAAATGAAGAAAATGAGATTGGTGGTTGCTTCTTAAATGGATCTTCTTCCTCTCTTCCTAAGAAATGCAAAGGTCACAGTATCTCAAATGACTGTTGTTGATTGTAGAAATGCTGCAACCAGTGTAGAGTTTTGTCATCACCTCTGCTTTCAAAATATGTTTTAAAACATTAGTCACTCCTTTGACCTTGAGTCACACTCTCTCAGCCTCCATGAGTTTTGTCATCATTTCCTCTCTTAAAATATATTTTGATATATTAATTGCTTTTTTGACTGGTGTAGAAGTGTTGGCCATGGCCTTCAGGACTGTTGGGTTTTTTTAACAGCTGGTAAACTGGCTGGCATTTCTGGGAGTTGTAGGCCAAACAACCTGGAAACCCACAGGTTAAGAATCAGTGTTCTAAGTCCTTCACCAAACTACAAATCCCAGGGTTCTGTAAAATAGAAGCATGGCAGTTTAAAGTGACATCAAGCTACCAAAAGAGCATAGTTGGGACAACTGGTGCTCATGCCCTGTTGGAAACTTCTGCAAAAATGTTTAGTGAGCTTCCAGGAACAACACTAAAGCTCTCCAGCTAGCAATATAAGTACCAATAGGACCAGAAATGTTTGGGATTTCAGATTTTGTCATATGTTGAGATGTGTGCATTTGCAGTGTAGATACAGTGACGAAATGGTTGCGCACTAGCAGGCTTAAAGTAAATCCAGCAAAGACCCAGATTTTGTGGCCGGGCCGCCCGACAGGAGTATTGTACCCTCTGCCCTCTCTTGACAGCGAACCCCTATCTCCATCTACCTCTGTCAAGAGCCTGGCCGTTGTTCTAGACTCATCCCTGTCAATGGAGATCCAGGTTGCCACTGTTAGCAAACAGTCCTTCTTTCATCTCCGCCAGACGAAGCAGCGAGCACCATATCTCACAAGGGAGGCCAGTTGCATTGGCTGCCAACAGAATATCAGAGTCTTTATTACTCACTGGTCCTGACGTTTAAGACCCTGTATGGCCAGGGTCCGATATATCTCAGAGACCGCCTTTCCTCTTATGGTCATCAGTGGTCACTTAGACCCTCCCAACGCAATCTGCTTTACATTCCAGGCCCAAGAGAAGCACGTCTTACAAATACGAGACATAGGGCCTTTTCTATCTCTCCCCAAGCATTGTGGAACTCATTGCCTCTGTATATGAGAGCGATGCGCGATCTGCACACTTTCACCCAGGCTCTCAAGGCCTGGCTCTTCAGTAAAGCATTAGATATGTAACTTTGACTTTTATTTTCATGACCCGTGTATGTTTTATCTGGATTTCCTGTTTCTGTGTAAATCGCCTGGAGCATCTTGATGGAGGGCAATTAATAGGAAATAAATTGATGATGATGATCCCTGGGTGTCATGTTATTGTGTTTCCTCTGCAAAAACAACCATCCTGGTGAATCTAGTGTGTCATCAAAGTGATTAATGATAAAAGTCTGCTAAAGTGATTAATGATAAAAGGTACAGAGCAAAGCCACTGGATGCCTGCAAGTGGAGGTTGAGGAATTTGTTGACGCTCCCTGGTGAGGAAGAGGGCGGGGATTTTTACCCATTTAGACTGCCTAGCAAGCTGCCTACTGCAATCATTTTCATGAACAATGTCCCAGAGCCCGGTCAAGATTTCCAGGAAAGGAAAAATAGCTGCATTCTGCTTTATGAGCTCCTTCTATGCACAGCAGAAAGACTCCATCTACACCAGTAGATCTTTTTTTGACCAGGACTACTTTGACCACACTCTCCAACATTAGTACAAAAAGGGTTACGAATCAGTTTTCTGTCAACTTTAGATTTGGTTTGGGGTGCCAATTCAGAAAATTGCATTGAATAGATCACATCAGCTCTAGTTTCTGGTGCAGAAAATATACCATGGTCAGCGACAGGGAAGGAGTGGCAGGTGGAGCAAAAGGAGCAGAAATAAAATAAAATAAAGAAAAAGGAAAGAGGTTCACAGACCAGATTTTCATCCTTGCAGCCCGCTGGTGGTACGTGGCCCACAGGGTAAGAACCACTGATCTACACTATAGAATAGATGCAATTTAGCGCCATTTGAGCAGCCATGGCTCAGGGCTAGGAGCTATAGATTTCCATTTTTGGACAATCCATATAGCACCAGTATGTGTGTGCAGTGGGGGTGGGGAGTTAAAACCTAGCCCCTACAACAAAGGTTTTAACTGAGCACGGATAGACTGGCCTCCTTCATAAACCCACATCAAACTCACAACTATTCCCAGGTCACAGTCCCTCAAACTGTTGGAGGGACAGATTATAATTTGGAAAAAAACATGAATGAATTCCTAAGCACACTGCGCATAACTTATTTGTAGTGCAAAAAAACCCACTTTAAAACAATACAATAATTAAAATTAAGAACAATTCTAACAAATATAAACTTATTAGTATTTCAGTGGGAACTGTGGGCCTGCTTTTGGCTGATGAAATAGGATTCTTGTTGTTGTTGTTGTTGTTGTTGTGTGCTTTCAAGTTGTTAGGTTGACCCTGAGCGAGGGCCGGGTAAATAACCTTGGAGGGCCATATCCGGACCCCAGGCCTTAGTTTGGAGACCCCTGTTTTAAAAGCTAGAGAATGACTCTAAAGGACTCTTAGTTGGGGGAAAAAACATGGGAAGAATATAAGGGGATGATAAGACGATGGGGAGGCATCCTTCCCCAATACAATCTGACTGGGGTGCATCTACACTGTAGAATGAATACACTCGAATAACTATGCTTCCAGGCTACAGCTCCCAGAAAAGCCCAAAGGTGGCTGCAAATCCCATGACAAAAGCAGCAAGTGTGGATGATGGAGGCAGAAATCCTGGGACCAACAGGTCTGTATCGTAACATCGCAGGTCCCTGGGTTTTTTTGCCCCTGACTAAAGCGTGCTATTTGGTGCTGTCTAGAAGCACCCTAAGTCTCAGCTTTAAAGATACTCTACCCAAGGGGTCTTCAAACTTTTTAAGTGAGGGGGGCTGATTCATGGTTCCTCAGACTGTTGCGATAGTTTGGGGGACAAATGAACTGATAGTTTGGGCGGGGGGATGAACTGATTCCTATACACACTGCACATATCTTATCTGTAATGCAAAAAAAAATCAATGAAAGACAAAACAATATTTAAAATGAAGAACAATTTTCACCAACATGAATTTACCCCATCTTTCAATGGGAAGTGTGGGCCTACTTTTGGATTATGAAATAGTCAATTAGGATTCTAGTTGTGTGTCTTCAAGTAATTTCAGACTTAGGGCAAACCTAAGTTTAAACTTTAGGGCAGGGGCCAGGTAAATAACCTTGGAGGGCTGCATCTGGCCCATTGGCCATAGTTTGGGGACCCCTGCTCTACCCTTTCCTCAAGATGTTTCAAAAAGAGGGGCTTGATTTGAAACTGATGTTGTCCATACAGCACTGGAGGACACATCTCTCGGCATTACTTCGCGAAAGAAGATTCTTAGGAAGGACTCATCCCACGCTTTTTAGAAGCGTGTTGATGACTAAAAAGGCCAATCTGAGATAGGCAAGTTCGGTTGCAGAAAGCACAGCAGAAAGTCTCCTTGGGTGATGTTGTTTCCAAGTTGCGGTTCTTTCTGCGTTGTCATTTCTCTTTGAGACCCATTTGGCATGTCTTCTCGAAAGAGGCCGCAGCATTGTGGATAGTGCGTCTCCATGCCTCCCGATGTGAGGCCAGGGTGGACCATTGTTGGTGATCAATCTGGCCGAGCCTGAGATGTTGTTTCAGGGAGTTCTTATATCTCTTTTTGGGGGCGCCTCTCTTGCACTGACCCGTGGCAAGTTCACCATAGAGTAGTATCTTTCGGGGGCGGTGGTCCTCCAACCATAGAGCATTTATAAAATGGTTACTAAAACTTGATGACTCATTAAACAGTTTTTAATATTTTTGTGCAATTGTAACATGTTATCCCTGTAGATTTAGTTCTTTGGATGGTTCATTTAAAGTTTAAGATCTGGAACTGAAGCACAAATTCACCACTCACCCTGTTTCAAATTGTGGTTTCATGCCCTGGTTTATAATCCATAACAACCAAAACTTGTAGAGGATAGAACCATCTTCTCCATGTATCCAGTTGCAGTGTTCAATCAACAGTTAAAGAAAACAAATCTATGGTTAATCTTAAGCATTATGTTTGCATGCACCAGTGAGACCCCAAAATACAGTGTATTATTTATTTATTTATTTATTTATTTATTTATTTATTTATTTATTTAAAACTTTTGTATCCCGATCTTCTCAACCTCCATAGAGGGCCTCAGACCAGCAGTGTACCTCTTGTCTGCTATTCATTATTTTCAAGTGGCTCCAAATGTATGGGTGACAGTGCTGGCTATCCTTTGGCTCCACTTCAATGCCAAAGAACAGAGAAACGAGTGGGAACTACTGGAAACAAAAGCTCTGAAATGGCTCAGGTTGACCAAAGGTGAGATGTCTTTGGATCCACCATCCAAAGATCTGAGTGTGGGTGGAGGAAGGATAGAAGTGTCAAAAGGGTGAGGCTTAGAAAAATTAAACTTAGTGTTTATCTTGTTCTCTTATTGCAACCCTGCTAAAAGGCTTGTATCTGCCATAGTAGAACAAGCATTTGTCTCTCTCATTAAGTCTAGGCTCGGCATTTGTTTCTACTAGAATTGGGTGCTGTTGTCTGTAATGCTCCTTATCCACATCCCATGTTAAGTACTGTAAGTCCAGTCTAATTTTAAAAATTAATGCTGAAATTTGATCTCACTACTTGTGTTCCCTTTGAGCAGGTAGGATAGCACAACTTATCTTTCTCACTGGGAAGTTCATCAAAATTATACACAATAACCTACGGGCCTGTCCTGAATTTAGAAATGGGAAGGATGGCACTTAAGAGCAAAGGGCCACATAGGTGGCAACAACTAGTCATGCTTTGGGTACATCAATCTTGGAACACAATAAATTTGTTCAGGTTTGTTTGTGTGGTGCTAGATTTTCCATCATGGTCTCTCTTCTTCGGCGTTGAGTATTTATGTCACAGCGGATAGGCAACAGAAATATAGAAGTTTAATTCCCCATCGGCCCAAAAACTCCAGTCTCTGTTCGAGTGAATAATGAAACTCTCATTCAATTCACAAGGTAAATATATAACTTTGTATTGAATTGTATTTAACAATAACTGGCAAAACATCGAAAAACAACAGCCATCACAGCTACCTTTCTAAACATCCTTTCCTCACAGATATTAAATCCCAACTGACAAATCCCAACTGTCACTTTGTAACTGAAATTCCTCAAGGTTCCATTTAGCAGTCTTGAGACAGCGCCATCTGGTGTCAAACATGTCACACTGCAGGTCATCTCAAACTGCGAAAATATATCTTGTGCTGACTCATGAATTGCTATTCAAAATGCAATAATCTGACACTCCTCCTTCATGAGCAACACAAGTACACACATTACTTATAATAACAATATCTTCTTACAAAATACATTTAATTTACAATTAGTCAATGCTTTTGTAAACATATCAGCCATATTCTTGTGTTTTCCTTTTAAATACCCACTTGCAACCAATTACCTTTACATCTTTGGTTACATCTGCTTGTTCTAAAACATTTAAAGAATGAAGTGAATCAAATTCCTTCTTCATTGCTTTTACCCAACAATCACGTTCATTTTTCGGTCTACGCAATGCTTCAGCGTAAGAATTAGGATCTTTCCACTCTATACTTCCTATTTGCGTGACTTGGTACTTGGCTGGTCGAATTCCTTTAGTGATACGTGTGGATCTCCTAGGAATCTCATCCTTAGTCTCCTCCACATCTCTAATCTCCTCTTGACAATTCCATCAACCTCTGTTACAGATTTGGACACTAAGTCAGAGTTTGTGGCGCAAAAATCATGAAAATTACTTTCTTCAGATTGTTCCTTGCTTTCTTCCACATTTGCCTCATCTAATACCTCTACAACTTCAGATTCATTCTTTACTCTAGAAACACTTGGGGTTATGAACACTTCAGTGTTCGCATGAAATCTATCGAACTTTGTTTTGTTACAGACAGCACACTCTAAATAATTTCTGCATTCTGGTATTTGAATGCCTACTAGCTGTGCAGTCTTTCTAATCATATTATAGTTCATGTGGCCAAACTTCCTGTGTAGCATGTGCAGACATCTGTCACCATGCAGAGGTTTCCCTTCCAAACTCTGAATACTATTTGTAGACATTTTATTACTAGCATTCATTCTATAGAAACCATTTTGAAATTTTACTTCCTTATACATACCTGTATTTTTATTACTCATTTTACATAACTCCCCTTCAAACACAATGGATAAACCATGGTCTGCAAGTTGTTTCACCCCTAGAACATTGTGTTCTAGCTCAGGAACTAAATAAACATTGTCTAACTTTAGACTAAGTTGACCAATTTCAACTTCTCCCTTTGTTAAAACCTTGCACCTTTGACCATTGGCTAGACTCACACAACTTTGCATAGAACCAGACAAAGGTTCCTTCTTTGCTAACAATTTACTATCCTTAACAAAACTCTTTGCACTCCCAGAGTCAATAATCCAGGGTACCTGAGGAATAAAATCATTGTTACATTGTAAACTCATCAACAGACAGCCTGAATCAAAATCTTTTCTTGAATTGTTGATCTGTTCTTTCTTGCTCTGTGTTGATTCACTCTTCTTAAACTTGTTCTGATGACATTGTCTAGCTTTGTGTCCTCTTTTACTACAAATGTAACAAATGATGTCACACTGGATTGTTTCTTTCCTCTTCTTATTGAAGCCTTTGTTGACCGTCTTCTCCGTTGAAAGTTGCTGGGCATTTCTTCTGTAACAAGCCCAGTTCTCCAATCTAGTCGAAACTAAGTCAAAGTTGATGTCCTCTTCTTTCACAGATTGCATGGAGTCAATGAATGAGTTGTAGCTCTGCCCCAAACTGCTTAGTAGAATTAAGCCTCTCTGATCTTCTGTAAAATTGGTGCCCCTTGCTGCTAAATCATTAAATAGGCTCAGCATTTTACTCAAATGAGTCTCTCTGGCACAATCTTCCATTGACAGAAGCTTCAGTGAAAACAGTTCTCTGCTCAATAAAACTTTTGAGCCTCCAGTAGCCTGCTGATACAGCTTTTCAAGCATTTTCCAACAGTCAGTGGCTGTTTCTTCCAGAGCTAAATATGTGAGGTGCCTATCGTCAACTGACAGGATGATGGTAGCCCTTGCCTTGCCATCTTTCAACCTTTCTGCATCAGAAATAGGTTGGTGTGTTAAGCAGGATAGCAGCTCCTCCTTTGCCAAAACTGCTCGCACTTTGGTAGCCCATATTAAATAATTTGAGCTGCCTCTGAGTTTTTCTAAATGATGCTGTGCTCCAAATAATGCCATCTTTCTTCACACTACAGATGCTCCTGGCAAAAAATCACTTCAGCTTTTTTTTTTCTCTAACACTGAGGTAAACAGCGACTTCTGCTGCAATTTGCAGTGTTATTCAAAAACTTTTTCTATGAATTATGGGTTATGTAGTATTTCTGTGCCTCTGCAATTCTGGATTCTGGGTTCTGGGTTCTGGGATCTGGGCCCATAACCTCTTCGGCGTTGAGTATTTATGTCACAGCGGATAGGCAACAGAAATATAGAAGTTTAATTCCCCATCGGCCCAAAAACTCCAGTCTCTGTTCGAGTGAATAATGAAACTCTCATTCAATTCACAAGGTAAATATATAACTTTGTATTGAATTGTATTTAACAATAACTGGCAAAACATCGAAAAACAACAGCCATCACAGCTACCTTTCTAAACATCCTTTCCTCACAGATATTAAATCCCAACTGACAAATCCCAACTGTCACTTTGTAACGGAAATTCCTCAAGGTTCCATTTAGCAGTCTTGAGACAGCGCCATCTGGTGTCAAACATGTCACACTGCAGGTCATCTCAAACTGCGAAAATATATCTTGTGCTGACTCATGAATTGCTATTCAAAATGCAATAATCTGACATCTCTTTCTCACAGGCCGTTGCCTGGCTGAATGTGTAAAGGCTGGGAACGTCTTGCTGGACACCAGCGTGAGCCTGCACATTTTCGGTGTAGTTGCAGTATGTAATCCAGCAGCTTTAACCGGAGCTTCTGCTTTTCTATCTCTTTCTGAACCTAAACCTGCTTCTCTGCAGTGACATCAGTGACTCCTTATGCTAAAATGGTTGCCTTTCCTTATAGTGCCTTAGTGCAGGTGGTGAGCTAGAGCCAAATGGTGGTCCATTGCATGCCTCCTGGCTTTTCATGTGGACTGTATGATGTATATTGTTATTTTGCAACGAGTGCTTGGTTAAATTTATGATATAGAATCCCGTGAGTTATATTTTTACAAGTCATTTCGCTTTGTCATGAAATATGATGTATGGTTTGAATGTAATTGTGTGAAAGATGTACGGTTAGGATGCTCCACATGCTATATGTGATTTCCTGTTGGGTCTCATTTTTCCCTTAGGTATTATTGCTTGTGTAGATTCCACTGTACTATTTATGACATTATTATATGATTATAATTTGTATTGTGTGTACTGCCATGATTATATCTATGAACTACTTGTGATGATTTTACCCATGTATCGATCACATCTTGATATGTATGCTTGCATTCTAGCGTATACTGTGTTTATATAACTGTACTAGCTTGGGGACCCGGCGCTGCCCGGGTTATTTGAGGAAGGCATTGTGTGCCAAGGTTGGTCCATATCAGTTGTTCATTTGGTTCGCAGTGGTTTCGGGAAGTGAGGGAAGGTACTTCAAGTCCCATAATCCATGGTCCATCCTCCTCCAAATTGCACCAGGATGTAGGGGGTTCTGTGTGCCAAATTTGGTCTTGATCAGTCATTGGATGAGAGTCGCAGCGGTCTCGGGAAGTGAGTGGAGGTACTTCAAGCCCCATCATCCATGCTCTGCTCTTCTCCAAACTGCACCAGGACATAGAGTGGATCATGGGGGCTCTGCGTGCCAAGTTTGATATTTATCGGTCTTTGTTGGGGGCCACAGTGGTCTCTGGGAAGCAAAGCACTTGGAAGTACTACAAATCCCATAATCCGTGGTCCATCTTTCCCAAACTGCACCAGGACATAAAGGGCATCATGGGGGTTAAGTGTGCCAAGTTTGTTCCAGGTCCGTCACCCGTGCTGGTCAGAGTAAGTGAGTGAAGGTACAGCAAGTCCCATCCTTCATAGTCCACCCTCCTTCAAACTGCACCAGGATGTAGAATGGGTCTTGGGGGGGGGGATCTGTGTGCCAACTGTAGTCTTGTTCTGTCATTGTTGGGGGCCTAGTCTCGAAAATCAAGTTGAGGAAGCCTTACTGTCAATTCAGGCTGAGGCCTAGTCAGGAGAATCAAGTTGAGGAAGCCTTACTGTCAATTCAGGCTGAGGCCTAGTCAGGAGAATCAAGTTGAGGAAGCCTTAATATCAATTCAGGTTGAGGCCTAGTCTCGAAAATCAAGTGGAGGAAGCCTTGCTGTCAATTCAGGCTGAGGCCTAGTTTGTAAAATCAGGTAAAGAAAGCCTTTTTTAAAGAACTCTGGCACTTTTGAGATTTGGGATGTTGGAATGCTGGCTAATCCATGGCCCATCCTCCCTCAAACTGCACCAAGACGTAAAGTGGGTTTTGTGGGTTCTGTGTGCCAAGTTTGGTTTTGTTGTCTCATTGTTGGGGGCTGCAAAGTGTTTTGGACTTAAACTCCCACCATGCCTGACTGCCTAAGGCATTTTCCTTATCCCCCCCCCCCCCCCTGGCACTTTAGAGGGTCGGAATGTTCGTGTTGCCTGGCCAATGGGAGTCCTTTATACAAATTATCCCACAGTGGGAGCCAATCGAAACGCTGGCACATATTCGCTGGGTCGCACAGCTCACCCACCGTCCGCAAACACTGAATTTTATTATATACATAGATAGATAGATTGTATGCTACCGCCATCTTTTGGTGATCTATAGCCACTGCATTATAATATATTATATATTTTTGATACATTTTGTGTGGCTTGTGTTCTTACTGTTATATATTGTCATCCTCTGGTGGCAGGCAGCCATTACACTGTTTGTTACATATAATACTCTGTCACTGTATATAGAGTTGACTCATGTGTATTTCTAATGATTAACTGTTGACATTGCTGACTTGATTAACTTTTGGTGGTAAAACAATGTGTTTACATTATCAGAGACAATGGCTCTTTAAGTTAAGGAAATGTTTACAAGGTTCCTCATGTTAAGAAGGAAGTCAACACAAGGCTCCTTACATTTACCAACACCAATTATGGAGAGGCAACATCTGCCAGGAACAAGCCAGGATGTTTCAGGCTGGAAAAACATCTGTCATTCATTTACTACTTTGGAACAACAGCAGCAAGATATATATATATATATATATATATATATATATATATATATATATATATATATAAAGGAACAGTCATCATGTGAAGACTACCTCAAACAGAGAAACCTTACAACGCAGAAACACAAAACTTGCCAACAGAAATAGGCCTCAAGCAAGGTACGTTTATAGCAAAGAAACTTCCCCCCCCAAACCTAAAAGGCCCCCAAAACAACGAGTAAAAAAACTACATTTACCAGCATCCTCCGTGGCTGCCAGCAAATGCCATTGGCCGACATCGGCCCACACAAAATGCAGAGAGGAAGAGTAACCATAGCAACGCTGGCAGGAGCCATCCAAGGCTAGGATAGAATGCTGAGAGATTTCAGTTGTCAGTTGGTGTTTGAGGGTTAAACTGTCAAAACCAAACTCTGTGAGGGAGCAATTCTCCAGCAATTCCTACCCACACAACACAACACAACTTCCAATCACAACCCATCCCACCAACCTTACGGGACCCCGTACACACAACACCTACCACCACCACAAACAAAAACCATTCCTTCCTTCCACACAGACAGAAACTGACCCAAAAGACAAGCCGTGCCTTCTAAAAATAACAGCATTGGACGACACACTCACAACGCTACATACAGTACATCAAACAAAAAAGGGCAGAACAAACGCCAGAACAGAAACACACTGCGCAGCAGAGACACAGACAACAGGTCACTGCACGACGCACAGCTGAGAACCAAATGCAAAGAACTGCACGACAAGAAGAAGCGCGCAGCCAGGAACAACAAAGACGCAGAAATGCAACACAACAGCAGCGCGCAAGGAGCGCAGAAACACGACGCCGCAACACAGAAAACAAACTTCAAAAACACCACAACCAATTCCACCGCCTAGCCTTCAGATACAACGCTGCAGAAGACTACAGCATGGTGCCAGAGGCCGACATTGGCACCCTAACGCACATCTGCACACACTGCAAAGCCCTGAAATACCCAGCAGAAACAACAGGAATGTGCTGCCTAGCCGGTAAAGTCTCTCTACCACCACTTGTCACTCCTCCACAACCACTACAGACTTTGCTGAGTGGAGACACTCCAGAATCAAAACACTTCCTCCGCTATATAAGACAATACAACTCATGCTTCCAGATGACATCATTTGGAGCACACATAGAAAGTGCGCAATTCATGCCTACATGACCCCACCAAGACCGTAAGTAACATCATTTCCAACCCTTACATACTCAGACTTTCTCGCATCTCCTAAATAGGGCACAGCAACGCGTGCCGGGTACAGCTAGTTGCTATATAAGAGACCTTCGAATATTCCAAAACTGTGGCAGACTGGAAGCTCACCCGTCTCTCTTCTCCATGGGAAGGAGAGAGATGGTATACCTTTGGGAGTGGCAGATCAGCAGTGGAAAGCAGGAGTCTGATTACTTGCTCCTTTTCTCTTGGAAAGCTGAATTAAATTCTACACTGTCAATGCACCCTGAGAAAACAAAGTTGGCAAAGCTTTCATAGGCTAGGGCTGTATCCATACTGCAGAATTATAGCAGGATGACACCACATTACACACACACACAGCCTTTATTATCATACAACAAAATCACAACACAGGCATATACAAGAGGAAGTCACAGAGATAAAAAGACAAGCATAATTAAGGGTTACTAATCTCAAAGATAAAATTTGCCACAGTCTCGCAAAAGCATGCATCAAAGTTGTTCAGAAGATACAGAATTTTATAATACCCTTGCCATTGAGAATACTGAAAAAATTGAATTTCTGTATTTCATCCTTATATTATCACATTTAGGGCATACAAAGAATGCTGAAGTGTTTTGACAGAGACCAAGTCACAAGAACAAACGTTTTTGGAACGTCGCATGAAGTTGGTGGCATAAACTTTCATAGTCTACTCTAAGGCTATATTCACACTGCAAAATTATAGCAGGATGCATCACACGAGAGAAGCCTCCCACAGGATGGTAAAACATCCGGGCGTCCTTGCAGACAGCCAATTCTCTCACACCAGAAGCAACTTGCAGTTTCTCAAGTCCCTCCTGACATGAGAAAGAAAAACCACATTCACTGCAGTGGTTCAATTCAATGGAATTTTGGGATTTTTTAGTTTTACTCTTCTCTGTCAGAGAACTCTGTTGTCACAACAAATTATGAATCCAGGAACCATGGCAGTTAAAGTGGATTCAAAGTGCTATAAATCTGCAGTATGGATGGCCTATTGATCTACCTCATCATATTGAGTCTACCAACTTCATTTTCTCAGTTACTTGCTTAAAGGCACTACAAGATCCTTTTGCTTACTGAGACTAACACAGCCGTGTCTTTGAACAAGTACTCTTGTAACAGGAGTAAAATATTATCTATGCTGTACTAAAGCTTGTAGCACTGCTCGGTCACTGAGCCATATTAAACTGCATGGAAAATATATGTTTGTTTGCTTCTTTCAGTTGTTAATACTTTTATGCAAACCTTTATCACTTTGTAACAAAACACTGAAACAACTCAGATATTTGCATGTAGAAATTTTTTTTTCAAATGCTAAAGGTTTTGTGAATTTTTGCATCCTAATGCAACAACGGACAGACTGGCTACAAAATCTTTGGACGTTTAGAATGGCAATCTAAGAGGAAGGAGGACTAGAAGGAGCAAGACACAAAACAGGAACATCATCCAGTGACATCTGAAACAATTTAAGAATCCATTGTATTGCATTAAGATCAATTAACAAAGGAACATAAGCAGTGTTCCTTTGAAGAAGGTAAACAGCTTTTATTTGCCCAGGAATAGGCCAATGTTATTTTTTGTTGAGGTAACTGAGGCCCCTTCTACACTGTTATATGAAATCCAGATTATCAGATTTGAACTGGATTATATGGCAGTTCAAAGCAGATAATGTGGATTATCTACTTTGATAATCTGGATTATATGGCAGTTAGAAGGGAGCCCCCGGTGGCGCAACAGGTTAAACTACTGAGTGGATGAACTTGCTGACCAGAAGATCAGCGGTTTGAATGTGGGGAGCAGGGTGAGCTCCTTGCTGTTAGCCCCAGCTTCTGCCAACCTAGTAGTTCGAAAACATGCAATGTGAGTAGATCAATAACTACCGCTTCTGTGGGAAGGTAATAGCGCTCCATGCAGTCATTCTGGCCACCTGACCTAGGAGGCGCCTACAGACAATGCCAGCTCTTCATCTTAGAAATGGAGATGAGCACCATCCCCCAGAGTCAGACACGACTAAAGTTAATATCAAGGGGAAACCTTTACTTTTACTTAGAAGGGGCCTTAGCTGACTATATCTAAGGCCGCTTCCACACAGCTGAATAAAATCCCACATTATCTGCTTTGCACTTGACTATATGGCAGTGTGGACTCAGATAACCCAGTTCAAAGCAGATATTGTGAGATTTTCTGCCTTGATATTCTGGCTATATAGAAGGACCCTAAGATAGCTATGATGTATTCATAGATGTCCAGATGTTGCAAAGTCTCACCAGCTAGTACATTTGATCTTAACTATGCTCAGTCCATATTATGGGACTTCTACAGAATGAGCTGTATCCAAAGGAGCATTTTTTTCCTTTGAATTTTTGCCCGAAACATTTTTTAAGCATAGTGAAAAATTATTGGGAGGAAAATTTTTGTGGAGAGTTGGCAAGAATTACTTGAATGTGTTTGTTGACTGTGGCCACCAGATGGTGCTCTGCACTTGGATAATATTAGAACCCACAAGTGATCCTGAGGAAGAAATTAGAGTTTATTTCAGATCTGGATGATTCTAGTGCTAGATTGGACTGAGTTGAACAGATGCCCGAATCAGCGCAGGACTCCTATAAAATAAGCCTAATCCAAACGTGAATACTTCTACAGATTTGTTCGCAAATTGAATTTGAAGGAAATGTAAGTTCCCCATACATCCTTCACTCTTGGCCTACGTGCAGTCTTTGACTTCAGTGCTAACAGAGATTTACCTCCACCAGAAATTTAACAAAATCACACCACAAGGCCTACAACCTGAGGCTGAGAGAGAAGAGACTGTAGCCAGGAGTACTAAATGGTCTACTCGTGAGCAAGAGTCAGATGAGGAGCAAGAACAAAAGAGAATCAGACAAATACTTAACGAGTCTTCAGAGGATGAGATGTTTTTAGGGTTTTCAGAAGATTTATTTATTATTATTTATTTATTTATTTATTAAGTTCGACTTAATATACCGCTCTCTCTGGCGCCCAGAGCGGTTCACAAGAGTTGGTACAGGATGTTGGGTGTGGTGATGAAGAGCAGTCTGGGAGATGGGGTTGGGGACTCACAGAGCTCTGAAGAGGTGTTTAGTGATATGGATTGGACTAAGGTGCAACAGATACGGGATGTTTGTGAAGAAACTACTAGTAGTGATTCATTTGTGGGATTCACAGGAGATGGGAACTGGAGTGATGGGAATCAGGGTTCTTGCTGGGGTGAACTAAGTCGTCGCAGATGGCGTATGGTTTGGCATGAGAGGCAAAGGGCAGCACGTGAAGAAATACTGGCAGTTGAGAGGAATGATAACGGGGCATCGATTCAATTAAGTTCTGAGGAAGAGTTTTGAATAAAGGGGACTTGCAAATAACCATTCTTTGCAGCTGGCAAGGAGTTGTACTTGCCCTCCAAGCTCTGCCCTTTGTCGCTGGATTGCTGCTGGATTGATCATGGGACGTGGATTTCTGGACCTGGTACTCCTCTCTCTCTCTCTCTCTCTCTCTCTCTCTCTCTCTCTCTCTCTCTCTCTCTCTGGATGCTGGTATCGTATTCGGTGGGTTCTGCATCTTGTATACTCTCATCAGCTGCACCACCTTAAATCCCTGTGTGCTAGATTTTGCTGCCTCTCTGTTTTGACTCTGGGCTGGTTTGACTTCGCTTCTTCACTGGCTTCCCTTTTCAGCTTGACCCAGGACTGCTTTGACGACTCCATTCTGCTTGCCTCTCTCCCAGTTTGACGACGACAGATTGGCTGACGATGTGCTTCTACCAATTCCCCGTGCTTGCTGAGTTTTTGAGTAGCACGGGGTTTTCTGAAGGTTTAATCCATTTTTTCTTTGTGTAACCCTTTTTGACCTGGCTGGTTGTGTTTTTGTTTGTCTGAGGTAATTTGCTCAGCTTTTCAGTGCCTTAGGCAGTTTTGAACAGTTTTTGAAAGTCTGTGACTTGTTAATAAACTTTTACTGTTTACTTAACTGGGCTTGGCTCCTTTAAGGTGGTCTGAATCACGACACCTACAGGAGTGTTTCCCTATGGGCCCTTCCACACAGCCCTATATCACAGAATATCAAGGCAGAAAATCCCAAAACATCTACTTTGAACTGGATTATCTGAGTCCACGCTCAGATAATGTGGCATTTCCTATCTTGATATTCTGGGATATAGGGCTGTGTGGAAGGGCCCTAAGAATGTCTAGATCCTTGATATAGTTCTATGGCCAGTGTCCACCTGACAATAACCATAAATTAGTTCTGGAGACTTTAAGAGACTCCTAGTCTGTGAATAATCAAATCTGCAACAGCTGTAGTATTGCAATGTATTCAGCATTCTCTCCCAAAGAGTGTTAGTGTCTCACCAAACTACAAATCCCAGGAATCCATAGCATTGAGTCATGGCAATTAAAGGAGCATCAGATTGCATTAATTTTACAGCATAGGTGCCCCTATAGTAAGTAAGGCTGTATTCCAGTCACAGGTCCTAGCAATTTATTACAAAGGACAGTTTCATGGGTGGACAGTTTTTTTGGTCTCGGATTCGTATCAGGCCCTAAAATTATATTGGCTAAGATCAATTGGAAATGTGATCTTAGACCTTCCACGGTTGTCTTCAGCACTGACACTTAGCTTCAGTGCCTTGTTGAAGGCTTCCATGGCCGGAATCACTAGGTTGCTGTGAGTTTTCCAGACTGTATAGCCATGTTCCAGAAGCATTCTCTCCTGACATTTCAATCACATCTATGGCAGGTATCCTCAGAGGTTGATGGGTCTGTTGGAAACTAGGCAAGTGGGGTTTATATATCTGTGGAAAGTAGGGTTGCCACCTGTCCCATATTATATGAGACGTCCCATATTTTTGCTCTGAATTTCGTGTCCCGTATTTTCAGCTCCTGTCCCGTATTGACAGGACAGGTGTCAGCAGGAAGCGAGGCCGGGCCAGCAGTGAGGAAGGAAGGAAGGAAGGGAAAACTCTACGTAAATGCCCAGTAGCTGCCCCTTCCCCACACAAACGCAGGGCCTGGTCCAGTTTACTCACCCGAACCAACAGCCCCACCATGTTGGTGCATTTCCTGGCCACTCTTGCCCTCCCTCTTGAGCATAGAGGCGAGCGCAGAGGGGAACAAGAGGCAGAAGGGTGATTTGGTTGTGCACGCTGGGAGTGACAGACCGGAAGAGGCGGACCTTCCTGGAAGGGACGGCAGAAGGGGCAGGCGGCGGCGGCAGGAGGCACTCGTGGAGAGAGGGAGCCAGAGTAAGGTTCGCACACATGGCCACTTGCGTCTTGAGCCTGCTGGGGATTCTGGGCTTTGCGTAACGGTCGCCACAGCGGCGAAGGAGGAGGAGGATTTGATTTTCAAGTTTTCATGAAGTGTCCCTTATTTTTGCAAAAAATCTCATATTTTTAGGTAAATGTCCCTTATTTCTTATATCAAAAAGTGGCAACCTTACTGGAATATCCAGGGTGGGAGAAAGAACTCGTGTATGCTTGAGCAGGTGTGAATGAGGCAGGTGTGAATTTAAAAACTCTAAAATCAGAACAGTAAATAAAGAGCAACACTCAAAAATCCAAGGAATTGCAGACCAGAATCAATCAGGGCCAACTAATACCTCCCAACAAAGGATTCTCCTATGCAGCAACCAGTCAGGCTTTGAAGCTGCAAGGCCATTAAATGCCAATTGCAACATTCACACCTGCCTCAAGCAGACAAGAGTTTTTTTTCTCCCACCCTGGACATTCCACAGATATTGTATAACCTCACTTGCCTGGTTTCCAACAGATTCATCAATCTCTGAGGATGCCTGCCATAGATGTGGGTGAAATGTCAGGAGATAATATTACCAAAACATCGCCATACAGCCTGGAAAACTCACAGCAACCCTATGTTTTGCCTCTTTCGAATACTCTCCATAACAAACTTCAGCCATTCTAACCTTCCAGAAGATAATTTCTCTTTGTCAGTTGTTCCTAACAACACAGCCTGAGTGTAGCTATAGTGGATATTTACTCAGGCACAAATCTCATCAAGGTCCAGTAGAATTTAATCTTATGTTTATATGTAGGAATGTGGCCTAAATATATTATTTTCATGCAAATTGAGTGAACTAAGCTGCCTGCAGCACTTCCGAGTTACGTCTGACAATGGACTTCAGCTCATGTAAGAATATATTTCAGTATAAATATGTGAGGGGTGAAATCTTCCTCCTGCAGTCCTTTGAGTATCCCAAAAGCCTGCTCCTGGGAACTGGAAATCCATCTGAAGCATGTTTCAGTGCCAGATAGTACTGGGCAATGGAGCGACTGGATACCCAAAGTCATGCTACTAAGGTTTCCAGAACAAGATCATCCCAGGTTTCCAAGTAAAAACATGAGACATAATCATATTCCCTGCTGATGTTATTAAGTATTATACATAAACTACCAACCGTAGTTGCTCATCTGTTTGGAGTGATGGGGTATGGAGATGGGACAAGGAGCATCTCATCTAGTCTATTTTACTTGTAGCCAGAAAGTGGAGGCAGAGCAGAGGTGAAAACTGGCACAACTGGGATGAAAGAACGAAGGGAACTAAGGCCCCATCTACACTACCATGTAAAATTCAGATTATCTGCTTTGAATTGGGTTATATTAGTCAGTATTGCCATATAATCCAGTTCAAAGCACGCACACACAATCACAAGTTGCAGCAACCCAGCAAGCCTATGAAACTCTAGCCTTGATGAATAGAAATTTATACATAGTTCTTTTCTTTCTTAGGCGATCCCTCATAGCTCAAGGCTGATTGTCTTCCAGATGTGGTGTCTTGGCGATGGGTGGCTGTGGAGCCCTATTCTTGATCTGCTTGTTCTCCTGCAGTGAGGACATCGGTTTCCAGACAGAAGGCGGTCTTGGTCAAGGTTGGCTTGATATGCCCTCCTCTTGGCACATTTTTCCCTTTTGCCCTCCATTCATGCCTCTTCAAATTCTGCAGCACTGCTGGTCACAGCTGACCTCCAGTTAGAGTGCTCAATGGCCAAGGCTTCCCAGTTCTCAGTATCTATGCCACAGTTTTGAGATTGGGTTTAAGCCCATCTTTAAATCTCTTTTCCTGTCCACCAACATTCCGTTTTCCATTCTTGAGTTTGGAGTAGAGTAACTGCTTTGGGAGACGGTGATCGGGCATTCGGACAATGTGGCCAGTCCAGCGGAGTTGATGGTGGAGGCGCATTGCTTCAATCCTGGTGGTCTTTGCTTCTTCCAGCACTCTGCTGCCACGCTAAGACCATTATACTAATGCTAGACATGGACATATGGTCTATAAGGCCTTAGGGGTTGCGGGTGTCTTCCTGTAGGACAGTGGAGGCTTGGGCATGCTCTAAATGAGGCTCTGAGACTCTGGATGGTAAAGTTCAATGGTTTATTTACTACAACCAGTATTCTGGTGGCCTATTTGCATCCTTAGCTAATAAAGTTACAGCAAAGTTGGGGTTTTTTTTGGGGGGGTCGGTTTACTTGCCTCAATGCTGCAGAGGAGAGATATAGTTCTTTGTCTGGTTCCAAGTTGTCCCTGTCCTTTCAATGGCTCCTGGAGTTGCAGAAATCCCAAGGCCTCAGATCTGCAGACTTTTTGGTGAAACAGTTGTTTCCTATATGGCTGCAGGCTGATTTGAAGATGCCAGGATCACACAAGGTCACCAAGGTCTTGCGATGTACCTCAGGCCTGGATTAAAACCTTTTTGCGCCCTAGGCCACACTTTGGAATTACGCCCCCTTTAAGCCAACCTCTACCGCACCACACTCCCCCCCAAACATCCTTTCATCCATTCGTCCCCCTTAGGGCCCCGTATTCAGCTCTCCTGGTGTGGCCCCACTAGGTCCGCCACAGGAGTTTCCCTCTCGGCAGGCACTATGGATGCAGGCATGGGGGGAGGAGCCTCCTCCCCGATGCCGGGGCTTGAGGCACTTGGCTCCTACCCGGTATCGAGGATTGCACATGCGTTGTAGTCAGCAGCTGTACCGATGCCACGCTTCTCCCCGATACCAGGGCTTGTCGCGTTGGGCTTCTCTCCTGTACTGGGGTTTGCACATGTGCCGTAGCCAGCAGTTGTGCTTCTCTCTCCAGTAAGGAGGAGTCTCCTCCTTGTGATGGAGGAGGAATACCAGCTTTCATGGTGTTAGGGCATGTGCAGACTGTGCAATGGAGTTTCCTGTACTTGCACTGAAGGAGCCAGCAAGTGGATGCTGTCGGCATCGAGGGAGTTAATTGTCCCTCCTGTTGACGTCGACGCCAGTGTCGAGAGCCCCTGCGCATACGTCATTTGCGCAACAATAGCAGAGGCAGGAGCTAGTATTCAGAAAGGGGCAGGGGCGGTGCTGAAAAGGAGGACCTCTGGTATCTTCCTTCCTCATCTCCATGTGCATTGCGTTTTTATTTGTTTCAACTTTTTTTTTGGTCCGTGATCGGGGCGGCCCTCCCCCCCCCCCCCCGGCTTGCACCCCTAGGTCATGGCCTAGGTTGGCCTTATGGGTAACCCTGGCCAGATGTACCTTGATATTCTTGAAGCTGACCCTGGAGATCTGAAAAAACCTAACTCACAAAAACACACAGAGAATCAGGCACCCAGCAGGTGGCAGTGGACTTTATACAAATACATTGTTGTCGCCTCCATGATCCTTCCCTGTCCAATGCTTATTACAGCTACACACATGACAGTCACTATTTCTTGGACTGTTCTTAAGCCACTTGGATCAGAATTTGCAGAAAGAAATCTCCATTTTGTATTACTGAGACTTAACATGCAGCCTGTATTTCCTGGATTAAATTTTCTTGATGCATGCTTAGCCTTTCTTGGCATTCAAAACTATGCAACCTACTTTTTAATATTTAGACGCTGTCATTTTCCACTGCTTCAGGTCCCCGTACCCCCTGGTTTCCGCCATTTGTGTCTAATTCCTTGTAAACGCCTTTGTGCATGTGTACGTGGCAAACATAGAATCGCCTTTATGAAATGTCTCCCTACGCCATTCCTTTCCTTCTTTCAATGTCGCAATCAAAACCTGGCATAATAATTTATTTGAAGTCTTGCCAGTGTCAACTAGTGTGTTCCAAAGCTTGGCACCAAGTCAGATTTTGACCAACCAGCCTGGCTTAAATGCACCATACTTTTTAACACAAGCGAATAGTTTGCTTGGTAAACAACTTTTTTGATCATTTAGGTGAGCAGAAACTAGAGTTAACTGGGCTGCTGAGAGTTTTCCGAGCTGTATGGCCATGTTCCAGAAGCATTCTCTCCTGACGCTTTGCCCACATCTATGGCAGGCATCCTCAGAGGTTGAGAAGTCTGTTGGAAACTAGGCAAGTGAGGTTTACATATCTGTGGAATGTCCAGGGTGGAAGAAATAACTATTGTCTTTTTGAGGCAAGTGTGAATGCTGAAATTGGCCAGCTTGATTAGCATTTATTGGCCTTGTAGCTTCAAAGTCTGGCTGGTTGCTGCCTGGGGGAATCCTTTGTTGGGAGATGTTAGTTGACCCTGAATGTTTCTTTTCTGGAATTCCCCTGCTTTTTTAGTATTCCTCTTTATTTACTGTCCTGATTTTAGATATTTTTAATACTTGTAGCAAGTTTTTGTTCATTTTCATGGTTTCTTCCTTTCTATTGAAATTGTCCATATGCTTGTGGATTTCATTGGTTTTTCTGTGTTGTCTGACATGGTGGTTGTTAGAGTGGTCCAGCATTTCTGTGTTCTCAAATAATATGCTGTGTCCAGGTTGATTCATCAGGTGCTCTGCTATGGCTGACTTCTCTGGTTGAAGTAGTCTGCAGTGCCTTTCATGTTCCTTGATTCGTGTTTGGGTGCTGCGTTTGGTGGTCCCTATGTAGACTTGTTCACAGCTGCATGGTATACTGTAGACCAGGGGTGCTCATTAGGTAGATCACGATCTACTGGTAGATCGCCTAGGGCATCCTGGTAGATCACAGGCAGGGTGGGAGGAAGGCTCAGTCCCGCCCCGCAGGCTCCCAACACTGCCCAAGTGCTGCCGGCCCTGGGTTATTTGTGGTCCTTTCCACACAGTTGAATAAAATCTCATGTTATCAGATTATATGGCAGTGTGGACTCAGAAAACCCAGTTCAAAGCAGATATTGTGTTATATGTTTCACATTACTGTAGTGGGTAGGTAGGTCATTTTGACTTGGTTGTTTTATAAGTAGCTCGCATGCTGAAAAAGTGTGAGCATCCCTGCTGTAGACTCTTGCAAAATTATTTATTTATTTATTTACAACATTTATATGCCGCTCTTCTCACCCCGAAAGGGACTCAGAGTGGCTTACAAGTAAAATGTAAATACAATATATTATATTATTGCCATAGCACAATATTAATATTATATATTACATTGTACTATAACAACTGTAACTGTAATATTATTAGTAAAATTACATGTAATATAAAATATATAATTATAATATCATATTATTAGTAGTAGTATTATATTGTATTACATTATAATATTATCAAAATTGAGAAGATCCCTCCTGTCCTTTGCTGAACATAGCATTTGTTGGATTTTCTTATTGGGTGTTTAGCTAGTTTGTAGGTTGTTTTTATTCATCAACTTCCCTATGGAGCCCCCAGGGGTGCAATGGGTTAAAACCCTTGTGCCGACAGGACTGAAGACCGACAGGTCGGATGTTCGAATCTGGGGAGAGCGCAGATGAGCTCCCTCTGTCAGCTCCAGCTCCCCATGCGGGGACATGAGAGAAGCCTCCCAGAAAGAAGGTAAAACATCAAAACATCTGGGCGTCCACTGGGCGACGTCCTTGCTGACAGCCAATTATCTCACACTGCAAGCGACTTGCAGTTTCTTAAGTCACTCCTGACATGACCAAAAAACCCCTCTGTAAATTGTCATGTGAAAAAACACTGGATGTACCCTCGCACTCCAATCACTCTACTAAACTAGCTTGGTCTTACACCTAATATGTTGTGGTATGCCAGATAAGATTCTGATTTAAAAAAAAAATTGCAAGGATAATTTATGTTACATATCATCTTGGCTCCAATTTGGTGATGGAATTATTACATGTCTAGGCTTGTTGCCCAACTTATATTCAGTAGTATAAATAAAATAATTACAAAACACACTTGTCAGTTTTTAAGGAAGTTACTACAGACAGATGTTTATGTAAATGATTTCCTTTTAGTGTAATGAGCCTGCAGTTGACCTTTAGTTTTGTCTAACATCTGCCCAACTTGTGTCTACTAGCCACAATCCATGGTACATATAAGATCAGCTAGCATTGGGAAAATGAGGCCAGCTGTAATATAGCAGTCTTGAAACATGAGGTGCCATCAACACCAGATGGCCAAGATCTCGACACCACATTAGGGTCAATGGTTTTTCTCTTTTGAAAGGGTCCTGTGCCTCTAACCCCAGCCAATATAGAGGGTTGACTATACTCTATAGCAATAGCGTCACAACTGTGAGTAAGCAGCAGAGCTGGAGGAGTTACATCTCTGTAACCCTAGATTATAAATCCACAACTGCAATGAGGATGCCAACCATTGTTTTATGAATTACTACTGTTTGGGTGCGGCTTTCTGACCAATTGCATGGTACAGAGCTGCAACACCTCCTCAACTCCCTTTCTCTAACTGGTACTGAAGAATGTCAAGCAGAACCATGCAAACATCTTGCTTATATCACCAAGCATAGCATTAAATTTGCCGTCCAAATACTGACAGAAGTGGCAATTAGATTGGCAAGGCAACCTCTTTAGCACCGGGGCCATCCTTATTTGGGCTTGCTGCCCCTATGGATTTCTGTGTGTTCACTAGCACAGTGTTTCCCAACTGGTGTTCCGTGGCACACTAGTGTTCCGTGAGAGATCACGTGGTGTGCTGTGGGGAAAACCTCTCTTTCCCTTTTCTTCCCCCTCCTGCGTGCTGCTGCTGCTTGGGGGAGGAGGAGGAGAAGGAAGGGCCGGGTGGCGGCGAAGAAGAAGAAGGGGCTGGGGCGCCGCCTCCTTCAGCCGTTTCCCCTCCGTGCGCCAGCCAGCCGGCCCGCTCATCCCTGCTGCCAGGGAGGGCCTGGGCACCTCGGGAGCCTCGGAAGAAAGGCTCCCGGGGGCCCCAGGCCCTGCCTGGGAGCCGGTTTGGCCGGCTCGCATCTCCCACCCAGCGTGGCGGGAGATACGAGCCGGACAAACCCGGCTCCCAGGCAGGGCCTGTTCCTTGCGGGGAGCTTTTCTTCCGGTTCACAGCTCCACCAAGCCTGGCGGAGCTGCAAACCGGGAGAATGACTCCCTGCAGGGCCCCGCCCCTCTCTCCTCCCCAGTGCATGCGAAATCGCTCTCGGCCTCCCTCTGGCTCCCTACCCACCGCTGCTGCCGCCTTCCTTCCTGCATGCTTTGCCGGCCCCGAGATGCCTGCCCGGGCCACCCCGCTGACCCCTGAGGAGCTGCACAGGCAGTGAGTGAGGCTCCTGCTCCCCACGATCCCCCTCCAGATACTGTAACTCTCAAATGTCAATGTCTATTTTCCCCAAACTCCATCTGTGTTCACATTTGGGCATATTGAGTATTCATGCCAAGTTTGGTCCTGATCCTACATTGTTTGAATCGAGAGTGCTCTCTGGATGTAGGTGAACGACAACTCCAAAACTCAAAGTCAATTAACTATATGTATTACTGACTGTGTTAGAGTGTCATTTCGTGTCATTTCGGTTGGTGGTGTGCCCCAGGATTTTGTAAATGTAAAAAGTGTGCCGCGGCTTTAAAAAAGGTTGGGAAACACTGCACTAGCATTATGGAAGCAACTGGTAAGAAATTTGGACAAGTGCTCTATCCTGGGTATTTTAGCTCTGACAAGTAAAGCTGTTCCTATTAAAGGAAATGAGGCAGTAATCCTATACTTTTGCTAAAAGCAAATTAATTCAAAGGAACATTTTTTTCCTGTCATCTGTTCATCCTAATTTATTTATTATTTATTTAAAACATTTATATTTTGCCCTTCTCACCCCAAAGGGGACTCAGGGTGGAGCACAGCATATATACGGCAAACATTCAATGCTGGGACAAGAATTCATATACAGTATGTATGCATAAACATTAAAAACATTTATCTCAATAATTAAAATACACCATTTAAAACCGTCTTGGTCATCTGCGTCTAATCTAATTGGCCTGGTAATCTTTCCTATTGCTACTTTATTGCCCTGTCCCAAAAGCTTGGTCCCACAGCCAAGTTTTTACCATCCTTCTGAAGGACAGGAGGGAGGGGGCCAATTTGATCTCACCAGGAAGGAGTTCCATAGCCGGGGGGCAATCACCGAGAAGGCCCAGTCTCTCGTCCCCACCAATCGTGCCTGTGACAATGGCGGGACGGAGAGCAGGGCCTCCCCGGAGGATCTTAATCTCCGTGGTGGTTCATAGGGGGAGATGCGTTCAGACAGTTGAATAGTTGCAATGCTAAAATGAGCTTCCTGTATTTGCTTCCCAGTTTTCTGGCATTCCCTTTCACTTAAACCTCTCTATCTTTTTTATAGTATTTGGAGCGCATTAGGATTCTTGTTTGCAAGCTCTGGAATTCCCTTGTTCATCAGCAAGCATTTTTATTCAGAACAACACTAACTATAACTGTTCCACATTCATGATTGACACTTAATCACGACCGTCACACTATCTGTAATTATTCCATATTCGTGACTGTCATTTAGTTGCAATTATAACACGATTGCCATAACCCTAACCTGCAACCCACTTCGTTGGCCATCATCTATATGAAGAGATGGTGGTCCCTTATTCTGGTTTGATGTTTCTATCAAGTGAATGGTGTTTCCAGCACGGTTAGAAGGGTTGGGCCAGGAAAGGTTGCTTAGTTAAGTACTGTACGAATCCGATATCTGATAGGTATGCTGTTCATCCCGTGATGTTGCTGGACTTCCAGCTCCATCCACAATTGTATGATGCTTCACTCCCAACACAGGAGCCTGCACATGTTGTGCTGACTCCAATGGAGCCAGCAAAGATCCTTGCCACTCGGATGATGCTTCCCACATATGATGAGGGAAGTGTAGCTGCAACAAATTTGCCCCATTGCCCCTCTGTTTCTTTGTCCGGGCGCTTCACCTGGCTCATGTAATAAGGTTGTAATAAGTAGCTGATGTTGCCTATGAGACCTGGCCATTTCTTCAAGAAATGAATGGCTAGTTGGATCCAAGAATCCAGACTCACAACTGACTTTAAGTGATTAGTTGCAAAAGTCTGTCTCTCTCTAGCTGTGTGGCCAAACAATGTTTTCTGAACTACTCCCTCTGGAAGTTGGGAAACATCTATTTGAACAATGGTTCTTAACCTGTAGGCTGCAGACCACCAGTGGGCTGTGAGGACAAAAATCTGGTCTGCAAGCCTCTTTCCTCTTTATTTTATTTTTACTCCTTTTGTGCCACCTGCTACTCCTTCCCTGTCGCTGACCAATCCCGACCCCTTGGATAAATCACATCACCTCTACATTATTAAATATGGATTTCCATGGGCAAGTAGATGGCAACTATAGGATGGCATTTATTCTAGATCAGAAACTAGAGCTGATGTGGTCTATTCAATGCAATTTTCTGAATCAGCACCACAAATAACCCAACCCAATCTAACGTTGTCCAAAAACTGATTCGTAACCCTTTTGTTAGTAATGTTGGAGAGTGGTCCCTGGTGAAAGTGGTCCCTGGTCAAAGAGGTTCCTGGTCAAGTGGTCCCTGGTCAAAAACAGGTTGGGAACCACTGTATTAGAACTTGGTAGAACTGTGGAAGTACCAACCAAAGAATGGATGGATTCCACTCAAACCGGGTCTCCTTCAAAGTATTGGTTATCACCTTCAAGGCCTTATATGATCAGGGGCCGACGTACCTGAGGGACCATCTCACCCCATATCAGCCCCAGAGGTCACTGCGTTCTATTGATCAAAATCTTTTGATGATTCCTAGCTGCCGCTCATATTGGCTGACATTGACAAGACGGCGAGCCTTTACGATCATAGCTCCAACTCTTTGAAACGCTCTGCCGGAAGATGTGCGAGCTTTGAGAGATCTAACAAAGTTCCGCAGATCATGCAAGACGTTTTTATTCCAGCAGGCTTTCGGGGTCTGATCTGGTCAATCAGCTGTAAATAGTTTTATAGTTTTTAGTTAAGAGTTTATATTTTTCTGTTGTTTTAAAGTGTGTGTTTTTTTTAATATTCTCTGTGAGCCATCCTGAGCCCTCGGGGAAGGATGGCATACAAAACTGAATAAATGAAATAATAAAACACTTGCAGATCAGGCTTGCTAATTGCACCCTTCACACTTGGTTAATAGATATTGGTTCTTTCTTCCACCCAGGACATTCCACAGGTATATATACTCCACTTGCTTTACCAACATCCTCTGAAGATGCCAGCAACATATGCAGAAGAAAGAGAAAATGCTGATAGGACACAGCCATACAGCCCGGAAACCACACAACACTCCAAAGAACTGCTTCTTAAACAGCCCAACCTAAAGTCCACTATCCAGGCAAACAAACCATTGCCTTTTCACACATTTGCCCTAAGACAAACAAGTTCACAAGGGCATGCTGCTTCTGAAATCAAAGCTTACATAACTTCCCATGGTTGGAAGTAGCTGCTGATAAGTCCACCACACTCTCTTGCATATAAATAGGTTTTTCTGTGTGGTCAGCTGCCTAACATGAAAACTATTTAATTCTGATCTTCAAAAAAAAAGTTGTATATATTCTGGATTCTGAAATTGGCACAGTTGGCTGGCCAGCCTGGCTTAGTGGTGGGTGAGTGACTCCATGACCTAGAACTGAGTGGCTGCTGCCGACGGCATGAGTTAATTCCTCACTCGTGCAAAACCGGATGTTGCAAGCAAGCAAGGATTTCCATCCACCTCTGGCAAAAGACTTTCACGGAGGCTTAAGAGTTTGGAAGGCTGAGGAGGAAGCTGGTGAAGGCACCCAACCCCAGATCTGCACCTAGCTCTCTGTTCCCAAATCAGATTGACCAGCTTTCTCAGGGTAAACCCTTGCAGGGTTTTCTCATTCAACTTTGATCTTGTGGCTGAAGGCGAGAGGGGTGCAAGAAGAAAGGAAGAGATCCGGCCCTGGCCGGCTGCTCCTGGCGGCATGCCACTTGGTGCCAACATGTTTCCAGGCTCAAAGCCAGTTCCTTTTGGACTCGCATCCCCCCTCCCCAAAATTGCCATGGAAACTGTCCCCATAGCAAGGTCTATCCAGATTCTCTCCTCAGTCACCCAGCAATTTGAAAAGTTTCCTCTCTCTCACACACACAAACACTCCAGTTTCCCTTTGAGAGGCCTTCCCTGAGCAGAGCACTCCTTGACACACATTTCAGTCATTGGGAATCCCAGGGCCAGGTCGGAGCTGAAAAGAACTGCATAAGGGGGCTGCTGTTTTGTCAAGCCTGAAAGGTCCCACGCCTTGGCAGGCCAGTCCGAAAGCACAATAGGGCATTGAGAAGCTTCTCTCACTGGCTCTCTCGCTCGCACACTCTCTCTCACACACACACACCCTTCACAGCACCCAGCATTGGATCTTTTGTTCCCTTCACTGGGAAAAGTCGCCTCACCCAGAGTCTAGGCTGGGTGACCAGCCAAAACCTCACACGGGTGGGAGGAAGCAGGGAACCGAGGATCTTTTTAAGGGCAGCCTCCCTCTCTCTCGCTGTCTTTAGTTTGGACCAACACTTGTTTTCCTGGGCATGTTAATAGCTGCGTGAATAGAAATTCCACAGGTGAGGTTTCCTGCCATGGTATATATATTGAATATCTGTATGCACGGCAACATTCGACAGAGAAATCTGGGGCATGTGTCATAGCACAACGGTCCTTGCATAATACAATGGCCACCTCAAGGAATGCCTCTTTTAATTGACTGAACCCTCTCCTTCTCCTGCTTTTGTTCCTTTTGATTATCTCAAGAAGCAATTTGGAATCACAAGGACAAGACGTTGGGTGCCAAATCTGAAGTTGCAGCAGAATGCTGTGGTGATTCCAAGGAAGCCCCTCAGATTCTTGACCAGTGTCTGGCATGTTTAACTTGGAGTCCTTGTGGACAAGTTAAACATGAGCCAACAATGTGATGTGGTGGCAAAAAAAAAGCCCATGGGATTTTGCCCTGCATCAATAGGAGTATAGGGTCTAGATCTAGGGAACTCATGCTACCCCTCTATTCTGCCTTGGTTAGACCACACGTGGAATACTGTGTCCAATTCTGGGCACCACAATTGAAGAGAGATATCGACAAGCTGGAATGTGTCCAGAGGAGGGTGAATAAAATGATCAAGGTTCTGGAGAACAAGCCCTATGAGGAGCGACTTAAAGAGCTGGGCATGTTTAGCCTTCAGAAGAGAAGGCTGAGAGGAGACATGATAGCCATGTATAAATATGTGAGAGGAAGTCATAGGGAGGAGCAAGCTTGTTTTCTGACTTGGACACCTAACAATGGCTTCAAACTACAGGATAGGAGATTCCACCTGAACAATAGGAAGAACTTCCTGACTGTGAGAGCTGTTCAGCAGTGGAACTCTCTGCCCTAGAATGTGGTGGAGGCTTCTTCTTTGGAGGCTTTTAAACAAGAACTAGATGCCCATCTGTCAGGGGTGCTTTGAATGCAATTTTCCTGTCTTGGCAGGGTGTTGGACTGGATGGCTCATGAGGTCTCTTCTAACTCTATGATTCTATGATTCTATCTGTGATGGGCTTGATGAGGGCTAACAAACTGAAGCTTAATCCTAACAAAACAGAGGTCCTCCTGGCCAGTCATGGAACTGATTGGGGTATAGAGTGGATACCTGTGCTCGATGGGGGTCCCACTCCCCCTTAGGACACAGGTCTGCAGTCTGGGGCTTATTATCCAACATTCTGCCAGCCTGTTTATGTTGTGTGGCGTAATGTAAAATAAACCACGTGTAGTTCATGTTTGATCAGTGCGCACACTGCATTGCCAGAGAAAGAAAATATGATGAACTGTAAAGAACACGTAGTTTACTCTTCGTAATTCAGAACAGCATATGTACAATGTGATCCGTTGCATCAACTCACATAATGTCCTTTTATGAGAAATTCAAAATTGTATTTTTTGTCCATGTGGATAAATATAATGAACAGTAAATAACAAGTAGTTTACATCATTCAGAACAACATATGTCCAACAATGTGATCAGTTGCATCAACTCACATAACGTCCTTTTATGAGAGATTTAAAATGGTCTTTCTTTGTCAGTGTGGATAAACTCCTTCAGCAGCTCATGAAGCAAGAGAACACTCCAAACTCTGACTCTTTCTGCTTCTTTCTCTTCTTCTTCTCTCTCAGCACCTGCATAACTCAAGCCTGAACAAAACTGTAACAGTAAGCAAAAGTCTCAGTCTCAGCCTGCTCCCTGGGTATTGCCCGACCAATCAGCTTCATGCAACTTATTTTACAGTTGACACACACACACTCACTGATTCCTTGCATGCTCCAACATGTTGGATATGCAAGGTTCTACTGTAATTCTCCTCTCCATTGGCGCCCCCTTGTTGTGGGGGGGGAGACTTGTGTACCCTAATGAAGTTGTGAGCTATGCTGGCGGTGGCATAATAACCACCGATAGGGCCTCCCATGCCAGACAGGTCACAACCAAAGGGTCTGACAAAGAGCGTCAAAGGGCAGGATCGACACACTGGAATGTGGCGCAGCTGGCTGGGAGTCAGCTGCATAAGATCTCTACTGACCAGAAGGTCATGAGTTTGAGGCCTGTCCGGGTCGGGGTGAGCTCTCGACCAATTGTGTAGCTCGTTGTCTGTCTATATATGTTGTATGTCTATGACTTGAATGTTTGCCTGTGTATATGCATGGTGATCCGCCCTGAGTTCCCTGCGGGGTGAGAAGGGCGGAATAGAAATGATGTAAATAAATAAATAAATTTTGGCATCCATCCTAGGAGAAGGAAAACTCTGATTTCAAATCCAGGCAGATGGTGCTCGTTTAACCTTGTAAGGTCAACCATCTAAGACAGACCTGGGCAACCTACAGCCCGCAGGCCGGATGCGGCCCGGCAGCCGATTCTATCCGGCCCGGGGAGAAGGGCATCGGGGGGCAAGGCCAAGAGGAAGGTGTGCCACTGCCGCCATCCCAAACACACTAGGGAAGTATATGCAAAAGTTAGCAAAAATAGCAGTGTAATATTCACAGTGTCAATTAACACACATTAGAAGGACGCCATACAAAGCCCATAGATGGTTATACATCACCAGTAAATGACAGGGTGTTGTAGGCTGTGAGGCCTGTGTCGGCAGACAGCCCGCCGCTCCGGAGAATGATCGGAGGAGCGGCGGCGGCTTCGGAGTGCCTGCCAACCCGGGAGGCAATCCGGGCCTGCAGCGAGAGCAGTCAGCGACCTGCGGCGGCTGATCGCCCTGGCAACCCGGAGCCCTCCAAAGCCAGGATGGCAGGCACTCCATTCCATCTTGGGATCCTTCCTCTCTTGAGGATGTCAGCCTCTATCTTGGTTCGCACCTTGTCTTCTTGAATTTCATTTTATTTTATTTTAGTGGTTTCTATTATTATTTTATAATAATTTTATTACAATAATTATAATATAATATAATATAATAATATTATAATAATACTATATTATAATTTCAATATATTATAATGTCTATATATACTATAATATAATAATTATGATATTAATACTAATAATATATGAATATCTCTTGATATATTAATATGTTAATATTAATGATGTGTAATATATAGTAAATATAGTAAATAAATAAATAATGTAGATTATAATGTAGTTCAGCCTTTAGGTGCGGCCCTCCATAATATTTTTGGCTCTTGTGTGGCCCCTTGGAAAAAATAATTGCCCACCCTGATCTAAGAGAAGGAGACTTGAACCAAACCTACGACCTGAGGACCTTTCTGCCACCATCCTAAGCTTGCTAGACCCCGGCAAATGAACTTTTGGTTTAAAGGGTGAGGCCAGTTCTGTGCATGCTGCGTTCCACCAAAAAGGTCCATTGCACAGGCTCGAAGGACACATCCAACCTCCGAATAATCTACGTGCTTGTAGAAAGCGTGGGATGAGTCCTTCCTGAATCTTCGTTCGCGAAGAAAAGCCAAGAAAAAAAACTATAGTGTAGCTGCAATCTGAGCTCCCGTGTTTGCACTTTGAACTCAGCTTGCAATAACCAAAGTAAGGGAGAAAGTGGAAGGAAGAGAAAGAAACTGGGACAAGGTGAAAAAATGAGGACAGCTTTAAGGGGGGTTTGTGTCCAGTTAGTACGGTCGAGGAATAAAAAGCCTTTCTGGATTGGCTCCTCTGAATAGATTCTTAACATCTCTTAGCCCCGATGTCCTGTTTTCTAGGTCCTTTCGCACTTCAAAGAAGAAATAGGATTCCTGTAATACAAGGAATATCAGATGCTGCCGCTTTTCCTCGCTGCTGCCAAAATTCTTCCCCTTCTCCACAACTATTAAAGGGACAGGAATGCTGTTCTTCTTTGTATCTGGCTGCCCACGCTGAAAACAGCAAGGTTGCCAAGTTCAGGATCTTGACCATCTGTTTTCCTAACCTAACCTCTAGGTCCTTCTTACCTCCCAGCCTGGAGACAGCAAAGTCATAATATTTTGATCTGGATTAAGCTACCCATGGCCTGGCTCCAAGCTCAGACCCTGATTTACAATCCTCCTTTCATTACAGTGGAAGGATTGTGGAAGAGTATGTTCATTAGTCACCTAAGTGTGGATGACATCTAATTCGGTTTGTCAGTGCGCTCCTGCATCTTTTATGGTTGTGCAGAAAAGGGAATTGTTTGCCCCACATTTGGTTAGCACACAACGTCTATTGAAACCCCGTCTTCCAAGTTATCCTTAAAGGTACAGAAGCTCTCTCAACCCTTTACAGCACAGACCCTCCAGCTTAATAGTATTTTAACCGAGGTGTTTTAATACTTCTGTAAGTTTAATATCATTTTAGTACTTAGCTCTTGTATGTTTTTAATCATTTTTAAGTGTGATCTGCCTTGCAGCTCAACTGAGAGAAAAGCAGACTAAAAACAACTGTAATATAAGTATAATAGTAAGTAATAATGATAATAGGAGCCCCTGGTGGCACAGCGGGTTCAACCACTAAGCTGCTAAACTTGCTGACCGAAATGTTGGTGGTTCGAATCTAGAGAGCAGGGTGAGCTCCTGCTGTTAAGCCCAGATTCTGCCAACCTAACAAGCAAGTGTGAATAGATCAATAGGTACAGATTCTGCGGGAATGTAATGGTGCCCCATGCAGTCATGCTGGCCATATGATCTTGGAGATGTCTACGGACAACGCCAGCTCTTCGGCTTAAAAATGGAGATGAGCACTACCCCCAAAGTCGGACACGAGTAGACTTAATGTCAAGAAGAAATCTTTACTAATAATGATAATAATAATAATAGTAACTGGTGTACTGTATATACCTGGAATTGTTTGAGAGTCAGAAGGGCTGCTGCCCACCAGCTTTCATCCTTTTTTCCTTTCTTTCTCCCTCTTCTCTTTTGCTTTCTTTCCCCTCTTTTTTCTCTTTCTTTCCTTCCACATTCCTCTCACCTTTCTCCCTTCTCCAGCTCTGAGAGGGCTTACCTCGTAATGTCTCCTTAGCAACCTGGCTTGCTTTTTGGTTCTTTCCTTCCTCCCTCCCTTCTCTTCTTACACATGTCACCTTTCTTTCCCCGTAATATCTCAAAGGGCCACTTCATCTAGCAACAGTCAATCTTTCACCTAGCAACACCCTTTGTGGTACAAACAGACAGATGGACAGACAAGCAGACATATTATGACTTTTGTATAGGAAATATATTAATCATCAATGATGATGATGATGATGGAACTTTGAAAAAGGAGACAAGAGCCTGATTCTTGCAGCCCAAGAACAAACCATTAGAACACTCAGATAATGTGCAATTTTCTGCCTTGATATTCTGGGATATAGGCCTGTGTGGAAGGGCCCTTTATGGGCCCTTCCACACAGACCTATATCCCAGAATATCAAGGCAGAAAATCACATATTATCTATTTTGAACTGGGCTTATTTATTTATTTACCATATTTATATACTGCCTTTATCAGCCCGAAGGTGACTCAAGGCGGTTTACAATCGGCACAATTCAATGCCCCCAACAACATAAAATACAATTTTAAAACATTTAGCAAATAATATTAAAACCATACAAAACCAATAAAAATCCTCAGTGTCTCCTTACTAAAATCATTTTCCAATTCACGTCGTCCAGTCGTTCCATAGATCTATATTTGTCTTTTATGCTGCATTTGCAAATGCTTGCTCAAAAAGACAGGTTTTAAATTTTTTTAATGAAGTGTTAGGAGGGAGGGGGCTGATCTAATAGCCCTAGGAAGGGTGTTCCATAGCCGAGGGGCTACCACTGAGAAGGCCCTGTCTCTTCTCCCCGCCAAACGCATCTGTGAAGAAGACAGAACCGAGAGCAGGACCTCTCCAGACAATTTTAGATGGTTCATAAGGAGAGATACGTTCAGACAGGTAAGCTGGGCCTGAACCAGATATGTGTGATTTTCTGCCTTGATATTCTGGGATATGGGGAGACGTGGAAGGGTCCTCTGCTCCCACAATTCCTAACAGCTGGTAAGCTGGCTGGGATTTCTGGGACCTGAAGTCCACAAGACTTGGAGGAGCACAGTTTGAGAAACACTCAAACAAGTGAGATCATGTTAATGAAATCCATACATAATAATCAAATCTGCAGAAGCCAAAGCCATAAATGTGGAAAGCTGACTGTAATTCAGCATAGCTAGATTCAACATGGCTTGGAAGATGGTCTGGGTGCTTTTGCTCTAAAGAGACACCCATCCCATTTGCTCTACCCATCAGGTAACACTTTATTCCTGGTCAACCTAGCAGCCCATATGTCCCATCCTGCCTTCCTTACTTTGCTAACTCACCACCTTCTTTCAGCTGCGATGCAGAGGAAAGTGCCCCAAGGGTTCAAATGTCTAACCCACCCAGTCCTCGGAAAAGAGCAAATCCTTTTATGCCCTGGGAACAGCTGGTTCCATCTTAGACCAAGAAGGGATTAGCGGTCCCTGTTGTCCAGTGCGGGGTTCAATGCTGTTTTGGGTCAGCCAGAAGGGCCAGTGCTTCTCCCACGCCCCATGCTTGCTCTGGTGTCTCTTTAAATCAAGCCTTGTCCGCCTCACATGCTCTGCCAAGTGGCCTATTTTTAGAGACACTCCTTGTCTCCAAGCCGACCCCCCTCGACTTGTTTTGCAGCTTCCCCTGCCAGCCTCCCTGAGCTTGGGCCAAGTGGGGCTGGGAGGACAATGCCAATGTCTTTACCCATCCCAAGAGTGCCCCCTCGGCTCTGCATCCCGTCCCATAAAACTTCTGCTTGCTGCACACAAGACCACCTTGAGGAGTGGAAGTGGGACTCAGACCCCACCGGCAACAATAAACCAATGGCCCTTGGCTACAGGTTGCCGTTCTCCTTTCCCAAACCAACCCAAACCACTTCCTCCAGACTGCAAAGTTTTATCCTCCCTCCCACTGTCAAATTAGCCAGAGAGACAGCTCCACTCCAAACTGCAAATTGTTGTATGCCCAGAGACCAGCTCTTTTCTTTGAGTGCCCTCCTTTCGAACTCAAGAGCAGGAGGGAGGAGGAAAGAGCCGAGCCTATCTTTGCAGCACTCTGGAACAAAATGTCCCCAAAGTACATCCAAAAAAAGAAGAAGAAGGAAAAGTGGGTGGCGAGGAACAGAAGGAGAAGAGCAAGGAATTCAATAGAAGCTCAGGCCAAACCAAAGGGGTATTCCTCCAAAGAAACAGAAAAGTCCACCGAGATTGAGGTCAAATTCAGCCTCAAAGGAGAGAGGGGGGAAAGAACAGTGTTGACAGCAAGATTCAGGGCTGTCCCTACTGTTAACCTGCTTCTGTGATGGAAAGCAGGAAAGGTCAGAACAGCCAAGTTGACTGCAATTCTGCATGAAAGAGAGGGTGATTCCATTCTTCTTGATGGAGAGATGCAGAAGAATTTCCTCTTTGAGAGTTGACTCGAGGTCTATATGATTCAGTGTTGACCAACACTTCACAGAGGAAAATGAAGACACGTGGCCAAATGGCATGAGTTCAAGATGACTAAAGTTGTGTTGTCAACAGGGGCGGATTTCACCATTAAGCAAAGTAAGCACCCGCTTAGGAATCACTGGGCTTGCTGGACTGAGTTTTCCGTCCTGCAAAAGTTCCTCCTTTTCAGCCTCATAGTAATGTTCCAGATGCATTCTCTCCTGACATTTTACCCACACCTATGGCGGATATCCTCAGAGGTTGTGAGGTCTGTTGGAAACTAAGTGTCAGATATTTCTGTTCCAAGCTATGTGGCTCTGGAGAAATCTCCTATGAAGGATCACACAGAGAATCACAAGTGGAGCAGATATCAACGCATTTATTGTTCGGAATACAAGAGCTTCGACTACTGGCCTCCTATATAGTACTAACTACAATACCATTAATCACTCATTCAGGAATCCTGGCACCTTTACCATGTCAAAGCCCTCCCATATCAAAGCCAGGTTCTCCCCTCACCTTTGGGCAATTGAGATTTATGGCTGGTCCATTTGTCCCGCATTTCCTTTTGGCCCAATGTCCCATGGTCATGTGGTTTGTGTCAGTTGTGTGGCATGAGCTAGAGATCATGACATCAAGCAAGTGGGGTTTATGTATCTGTGGAATGTTCAGGGTGGGAGAAAGAACTCTTTTCTGTTTGAGGCAAACACCTCCCAACAAAGGATCCCCCAGGCACCAACCAGCCAGGCTGAAGCTGCAAGGCCATTAAATGCTAATCAAAGTGGCCAATTGTACATACCATACATCAAGGGGATCACTGACCACATAGGGAAACCAATGAGGAAACACAACCTACAAACTATCTACAGGCCCACTAAGAAAATGCAACAAATGCTACATTCAGCAAAGGACAGGAGGGATCTTCTCACCTCTGCAGGAGTCTACCGTATACTATACAACTGTGGACAAGTCTACATAGGGACATGTATGGCAGTTTAAATACATGGTTCTTCAGTTTAACAGCTGAGTTACCTGTCTGGCGTTACATTAATGCTTGAGAACATCACTTGTTCAAAGAGTTGACTCCTAACAAGGCCATGCTTTTCTTGACTCGTGGTTGTCAAAAGGTGATCTCCACATATTCATGAAGATTCACATTTGCCAAATGGATGCGACATCATTTCCTATAGGTTATGGAATTATTTCCAATAGGTTATGGAATTTCCAGTACTCCAGATGAGCCCCCATCATCAGCCATGGCACTAAGGCACCCATAAAAGCCACACTTGTTGCAAAAGTTAACGTTTTCATCAGCTATGGGATAAAACCTTTACTATTAAGAGAGAAGGCAGTTTCAATTCAGATGGTTAGAACATTCTGTCATACTGGAAAACGTGCTAAGTAAGAGAGATAACGTGGAGTGCTGACTGTACTTTCGTTTCTGGGAAGAAAGCTCACTTGTGCCTTCTCTTCTATGATGCTTACAAACATAAACTAAATAATTTCCCCCATTTGTTACCCTTTTAAGGTACCTAAAATTGGCTTCTAGAGACAGGCTGCCTCATCATTCCGGCAGGCCCATACATCTGTTGGTTTTTCTAAGGCTGGGATCTGAATTGTTCCATAAACCTGGATTGTTGCCCTGAAAAGGATGAGAGGAGTGATATGGATGAATCATGTAAAGCTATTCAATATATCATTCTGCAGTGCCGCTTCATTCTGCCTGATCCTTGGAAGGTCTGGATTATTTATTAATTTCCCTGAAAGTTGTTTTGAATAGGACTGTTTAGCGGAATACTTGTTAAGTTGCCCTGATCTCTTGGTTGCCATAAATCTTGTAAATAAAATAAAATAAAGAGGCAGATGTTTGTTCTCTCACTATAAAAAGAAATGTTACAGATTGTACACCGGGAAGGGTGGATTCCAAACGCAAGCAAAGCCATCACATCAGAATTGCCCACGAAATCCTGTGTTCTGTGCTGGAACTTGGGGTAGTTTCTGGCTCCCCCAGAGTTCCTCTCAAAGGAATTAATGCACTTTGACAACACTTTAACTACCACGGCTCAATGCCACATATTTTTGTGTGTGAATACGGAGGGGGTTCTTTTCGCTCATCAGATGCTCAAACAGGCATATTCTTATTTGTTTCTATAGGCCAGGGATGCCCACACTTTTTCAGCATGTGAGCTACTTCTAAAACAACCAAGTCAAAATGATCTACCTACCCACTACTCAGAGAGCCATAAAAGCAACATATTTGGAAATGTATTTCAGTGAGAGCCATATAATATATATTTAAGACTGAATTCAGCTAAATGTGAGTATAATAAGCCCCTGAATTTATTCATAATAATGATTATAATATTCATTCAGTCTCTGCTACTACTACTAATAATAATAGTAATAATAATAATAGTAACAACAACAATAGGTTCCTAGAGTAGAAGGAGACCTCCAAGGGCCATCCAGTCCAACCTCCTTCTGCCATAAGGGAAAAACACAATCAAAGCATTCCTCACAGATGGCCATTCAGCCTCTGATAATAATAATAATAACAACAACAACAACAACGGGTTCCTAGAATAGGAGGAGACCTCCAAGGGCCATCCAGTCCAACCTCCTTCTGCACCTGGGTGGCGTCGGGAGCCTGCGGGGCGGGACTGAGTCTTCCTCCCGCCCTGCCTGCGATCTAACAGGACACCCTACCAGTAAATCGCGATCTACCTAATGAGCACAGCTGCTATAGGCCATGCAGCAGATCCCAAGACACACACATTCATGATACTAGAAACTGGTGAAATTGAATGCTAGGGAAATTCCGGACAGATAAAATGAAACACATCTTTCCACAATAAAGAATTAAACTACCATTTTTAAATATTTAAAAAGATGTCATATTGAAGATGTAACCAGCTTGTTTTCTGCTGCTCCAGAGACTATGGGCACTGAGCAATGGATTCAAATTACAGAAAAAGGTATTTCCCCCTAAACAGCAAGAAAACTTTCTTGACAGTAGAACACATTGCCCTAGAGTGTGGTGTTTGTTTGAAAACCTCTTCTTGAGGTTTTCAAACAAAAACTAAATCTCTTGAGCTTGCTTGGATTCTGTATTTCTCCATGACAAGGCATTCGACTGGATGACCTTTGGGACCTCTTCTAACTATGATTCTGTGGGATGTTTATTTATCGTGTCAGAAGCAAATTGAGAGTACAGTTGTAATGTATTTAAAAACACAAGCAAAGTGAAAAACTTGGCATTATACTAAATGTCCTTTGACAAGAAGCCGGCCACTTGGCTTGCCTCTGGTGTTGCTATAAGAAGGTTCTCCACTGTGCATATAGCAGGGCTCAGACTGCATCGCAGTAGGTGGCCTGTGGTTTGTTCTTCTCCACACTCACATGTCATGGACTCCACTTTGTGGCCCCATTTCTTAAGATTGGCTCTGCACCTCGTGGTGCCATAGCACAGCCTGTTCAGTGCCTTCGAAGTCACCCACTCTTCTGGGTGCCAGGAAAGAGTCTCTCATTCGGTATCAGCCATGAATTGAGGTTCCTGGTTTTAGCCTGCCACTTTTGGACTCTCGCTTGCTGAGGTTTTCCTGCGAGTATCTCTGTAGAGCTTAGAAAGCTATTTCTTGATTTTAAGGCATTGGTGTGCTGGCTGATATACAAACAGGGGATGGGCCAAAGATGTCACTGCCTTGGTCCTTTCATTATTGGCTACTACTTCCCAGTGGATGTCAGGTGGTGTATCATCAGCTAAACAGTATAATTTCTCCAATGGTTTAGGCATAGACATCTTGTGATAATGCAGCATGTCTCATTAAGAGACACATCCACTGTTTTAGCATAGTGAGATGTGTCCCATACTGGGCATGCGTATTCAGCAGGAGAGTACCAAAGTGCAAAGGCAGATGTCTTCACTGTGTCTGGTTGTGATCCCCAGTTTGTGCCAGTCATCTTTCATATGACTATTTCTAGTGCCCACTTTTTGCTTGACAGTCAAGCACTTCTTCTTGTGAGCACAGTCCATGGAAACTCCCGGGGAATTTTGATGTGCTGCAATGCTCCAGTGGGATTCCTTCCCAGGTAATCCTCAGAGCTCGAGATGCTTGTCTGTCCTTAAGATGGAAAGCACACATCTGTGTTTTAGATGGACTTACTGTAATAGGCAGTAAGAGCACCTAAAGCTTCGAAAAGCTTCTGTTCAACCATTTCAAAGCTCCCTTCTTGAGCGGTGATGGCATGATTGTCATCATAGAGGAGACTCTCTGTCCCTTCTGGCAGTGGCTGATCATTTGTGTAAATGTTGAACATTGATGGAGCGAGCATGCTCCCCTGAGGAAGGCCGCTCTTCTATTTTCACTATCTGCTTCTTCTTTTGTGGGATAATAGTCACCAACTTAAATGGCTTTAAATGGGAAATGGATAAGTCCATGAGCCAATAATGGGTACTAGATGTCATAGAATCAAAGAATCATAGGGCTGGAAGAGACCACATGAGTCATCCAGTCCAATCCTCTGCCACGCAGGAAGAGCACAATCACAGCACCCCCAACAGATACCATCCAGCCTCTGTTTAAAAAAAAAAACCTCCAAAGAAGGAGACTTTATGGGTGCATCTGAACTGTTGGGAAAATCCCAGATTCTGTTACTTTTCTCTCTGAAGGAAGTGAATGGAACACAGGCTTTTGGTTTAATCAAACACAACTCTCCTTAGGTAAATTGAGATCCTCCAGATCAGTAGTTCTCAACCTGTGGGTCCCCAGGTGTTTTGGCCTACAACTCCCAGAAATCCTAGCCAGTTTACCAGCTGTTTGGCTTTCTGTTTGGATTTCTGGGACCTCTCCGTTGGCGCCCCTTGTCGTGTGGGAGAGGCTTGTGTACCCTAATGAAGTTGTGAGCTATGCTGGCGGTGGCATAATAGTCACCGGTAGGGCCTCCCATGCCAGACAGGTCACAACCGAAGGGTCTGACAAAGAGCGTCAAAGGGCAGGATGGGCTCTCCAGCCTTTTAGCAACCATCCTAAGAGAAGGAAAACTCTGATTTCAAACCCGGGCAGATGGTGCTTGTTTAACCCTGTAAGGTCAACCATCTAGAGAAGGAAACTCGAACCAAACCTACGACCTGAGGACCTTGCTGCCACTGTCCTAAGCTTGCTAGGCCCCAGCAGACGAACCTTTGGTTTAAAGGGTGAGGCCAGTTCTGTGCATGCTGCGCTCCACCAGAAAGGTCAATTGCACAGGCTCGAAGGACACATCCAAACGGCGAATCATCAACGCGCTTGTAGAAAGTGTGGGATGAGTCCTTCCTGAATCTTCATTCGCGAAGAAAAGCCAAGAAGAAGAAGAAAGGATTTCTGAGAATTGAAGACCAAAACATCTGGAGAACCACAGGTTGAGAACCACTTTCTTAGAGTTTTATGCAGAATGACTTGACTAGTTCTTATGTACCTTCAAGGCAAAGCTATCATGGGCTTTTTCTGCAGCTGAGACTATGTGACTCGCCCAAAGTCACCCAGTGGGTTTCCATAGCTGAGTGGAGAACTGAACCCAGAGTTGGAATCCAACACTTAAACCATTAAATCATACTGGCTCTCAGTAGTAGTTGTTGCTAACTGCCTTCAATTAAAATGCCAGCATGAGAAGAAAAGCTATTTGGTTCCGTTGTTTGTTTCGTCTTCGTTTTTTTTGTTTTGTTTCACAGATTGCAGCAGTTAGGGGAGAAGTGATCAGGAACAATTTTCAGATCAGACTGAAGAGAAGAGAGCCCTCTCCTCCCTCCCCTGCTAATGGAAATCCTTGTAATGAAGCTGGCATTTACGTTGGGAGGAGATCCTCCATTGGGATGGGCAAGGGAGTTTAACCCCCACAGCTGATACCAGCTTCGGAAGAAGGATTTCCCTTAGGAAAGTTAAATTCTCCTCTCTCCCTTCCTGCCGTGCCCCCCTTAATTATCGCTTGTAATGCCATTTGTGTTTTTAAAAAGCTCTTGCATTTGGACACAAAGAGCATTTAACCTAATGTCTAGCTTAGCCCTCAATTTGTATTCAATCTCTGCAACAATATCAAATAAGGTGGGGAGGTGGAAAATTCAATAGCCTTGGCACAAAGTGGGTGTATTTGGGCTGACTGCCATACAAGGTGTTTGAACAGGGAAGTGGGGAATGGCTTTGGGGCAGAGGTGAAAATTCAGACCACCTTCCTCGCATATACATACCATTTCTTCTCATGCTGGCATTTTAATTGAAGGCAGTTAGCAATGCTGGGAGTTGCAGTCCATTGAGGGCAATGACATGATACCTCATGGTAACGGAGGCCAGGCAAGCAACCCAGAAAATGAGCAAAGTGGTGTGTGTGTCCTGTGCCTTTACATTAGGATTAGTCCAGGATGCAAACAGTACCGGGTCTAACTGGTTCGACCAGACAGACGTGCCAAAAGTATATGCCAGGCAAAACAGTCCCACCCAGCCCTGCTAGAAGAAGCAACAGTTCAGTGAGTGGGTGAGGAACAAGAGGCAGACACTTGCTGTGAAGTGAGAAAATGAGGAAAATCCAGAACAGAAGAAAAGGCAGCCTAGATGTTCCCTAACTCAGTGTCTGTCATATTTAGATCGCTCTCTCTTTGTGTGCAGCTTTACATTAGAGAGGGCACTTTGGTAAACCTTTCTTATCAAAGCGGTTCTTATGATCTATCAAGCCAAACACATGCACATATGTTTTGCCACCTTACATAAGAGTAGGAGTTTCAATATGGTGCCTGGAAATGTAAAAACCAGAAAGCATGGGCATGGTGTGATATCAGGAGAACGACGGGTCACAGGAAATGGTCGCTGGGCTCTGCGCTGGTGCTTGAAATAGTTACTTTCACAAATCAAACCGAGAACTAAGGGTTCCAAAAGAATCTTTTCCAAGTTCTGCTCTAAATTAATGTCTGCGTGTATGTACCTTCAAGTGCCCTGTTGACTTATGACGTCCTATAGGCTTTACTTAGACAAGGAATACTCAGAGCGGTTTCCTCCCAAATGAAATATCCCCCTCTGCTCCACATTTTTAGCACTGCAGTAACTCAAATTCACTATTTTAAAAAGGGGCAGGTAGGTTTTTTTTATCATGTCAGAAGCAAATTGAGAATATGCTGCAAGTCGCTTCTGGTGTGAGAGAATTGGCTATCTGCAAGGACATTGCTCAGGGGCCGCCTGGATGTGTTACCATGCTGTGGGAGGTTTCTCTTATGTCCCTGCATGGCAATCTAGGGGTTGACAGATGGGAGCTCACCCCATCTTGAGGATTCGAACCACTGACCTTCAGGTCTTCAGGTCAGCAGTTCAGCCGGCACATAGGTTTAACCCATTGCGCCACCACAGTACTTGAAAAGGGAGCATATAGATGTACCAAGGGAATGCAAAGAGAGCTGGTAGAAGAGTTCTAGGTTTGAACAACTTGCAAAGTCTCACTCTCCACAGTGCTAGAAACTTTGAACTATAGGGAAATGTCAGGATTCAGGACACAATTTTACTTGGAAAACAATGCTCATCCCACCACAGTCCCTCTAAGCCAGTGGTTCCCAACCTGTGGTCTGTGGACCACCACTGGTCCACAAGAACTAAAATATGGTCTGTGGCCTCACTTTTGCCACGAGAGCAACTGGTACCAAGGTTTATTAAATATGGTTTTCTGTGAGCAAGGAGATGGTGACTACTGGATGGCATTTGTTCTGGATCCGAAACTAGAGCTGATGTGGTCTATCCAATGCAATTTTCTGAATCGTGACCCCAAATAACCATACCAAATGTAAAGTTTACCCAAAACTGATTTGTAACCTTTTTGGTACTAATGTTGGATAGTGGTCCCTGGTCAAAGTGGTCCCTGGTCAAAAAAAAGGTTAGGAATTGCTGCTCTAAACTATATCTCTCTCACTTTGAAAGATAAATGCCAGGGGTGAGAACTAGTGGTGCAAAAGTGTTAGAGCTAGTCTGCTGCCCTCATGTGCCCTTGTATGCCATAGACACAGCCAGTGTTTGAGTAAGGTTAACCTGTAAGTTTCATCATCTTTTGGAGATGTGGAAGGATGGTGTAGGTAGGGGAAGAGGCTTGTTCATCATCCCAGTCAATTTCACCTCCGTATTTTTCTTCATCTCTTTGCTTCGACATTGTCATGTTAATGGAAGACCTATATTGCTTGGATAATCCTGTTTATTCCCTGCTCAGAACTAAAATGATTGTTGCAGAGGGAAAAAAATATTCTGTTTGTTTTGAGCCTGCCTTTCCTCTGGGGAATAGAGAATGGTGTAGATTTCTCTATTCACCACTACTTCACCTTCCCAAAAGCCTAAGAAATGCAGGCTGAGTTCATCTGAATGCGTATGTCCCATCATCCCGATCCAACATGTTTATGTTGGGCTCCAGATTTATATGCCTTCAAAACATTAACATGTATGTGTAATTGTTTTGAGTATTAGACTAGGATTCTGGGAGACTTGAGCTCAAATCCCTGCTCGGCCATGGACACTCACTAGATCAGTGTTTTTCAACCTTTTTTGAGCCGCGGCAGATTTTTTACATTTACAAAATCCTGGGGCACACCACCAACCAAAATGACAAAAAATGACACTCTAACACAGTAATAAATATAGTTAATATGTTTTAAAATGTATTTATACACTCAGTGTGAAACCTGGACCTGTTTCGATGAACACAACATCGATATCCTGGCAGGAATGGCAGAAAGACACACACGAAGGTCTTGCTCAACAGCTGTCAGTCTCTCTGTGTGTTTAGTTGTTATTGCAGTCAAGCTAGAGAAGCTCATCTCACACAGATATGTGGTTGAAAATGGGAGCAATGTCAAAATAGACCAACAGAAAATACTGGAAGGGTTTGGTGGCATTAACCTTGAGTTTTGGAGTTGCAGTTCACCGACATTCAGAGAGCACTGTGGACTCAAACAATGTTGGATCAGGACCAAACTTAGCATGAATACTCAATATGCCCAAATGTGAACACAGATGGAGTTGGGGGAAATAGACCTTGACATTTGGGAGTTACCGTTTCTGGGATTTATAGTTAACACGCAATCAAAGAGCATCCTGAACTCTTGCAACAGTGGAATTGAACCAAACTTGGCATATTGAACTCTCATTACCAACAGAAAGTACTGAAAGGGTTTGCTTGGGAATTGACCTTGAGTTTGGAAGTTGTAGTTCACCTACACCCAGAGAGCACTGTGGACTCAAACAATGTTATGTTATGTTGTTGTTTGTTTTCTATCCAGAATCACAATATTGGAAGGAGGCTCACCACTTTAAGGTCCCTAAAACAGGCATGGGAAAACTTCGGCCCTCTGGGTGCTTTGGTCTTCAACTCCCACCATTCCTAACAGCTGGAGGCCCTTTCCTGCTTAAGTGGCTGAGGAGGAAAAAGGAAAAGGGCCAGAGGCTGCTAGGAATGGTGGGAGTTGGAGTCCAAAGCACCTGGAAGGTCCAAGTTTGCCCATGCCAGCTTTCGACAGAGACCTCTTCCTTCCGCTTCCCCTTTGCGCCCTTTCTTCCCCCTCCTTCCGAACACTTACTTTTTCTTCTCCACTCGGGCTCCCTTCTTCAGGAGGGGAGGGGGGAGGGAAGAAGATGTGACCCGTGCAGGCACTACTACGCAGACTCGCCCCACGTCTTCCTCCCTCCCCCCTCCCCTTCTGAACATGCTCACGCTTCCCCCTCGGATCAAAATGGCGGCAGAAGCGGCAGCGTGAGCAAAGTGGGGCAAAGTTAGTAGAGCGAGGCTGGGAAGAAGGGAGCCCGAGTGGAGAAGAAAAAGTGTTCGGCAGGGGGGGGGTGAGGGAAAGGGTATTGGACGTTCCAATTTCCCACGTCACACCTGATGATCGCTCACGGCACACTAGTGTGCCGCGGCATACCAGTTGGGAAACACTGCACTAGATGACCTGAAGTAAGTCATGATCTCTCAAACCAGCATTAGCAAACCCGTCTGAACACATCTTGTTGTGATGGGTTGGCCTCATTGTTGCTGCGTGCATATCTTCAAGTCATTTTCAACCAGCTGCAACTCTATCATAAGGCATGACTTGCCTGAGTATTAAATGTCATTTCTTAATTGGTTCTATCATGAAAACATAGGAAAGGTTTATTAAACTGCCATAACTCTGTGTTGTCTTTGCATGACATCCTGCTGTACATCTTGGTATAGTTTTTCAATGGATATTTCATAGAGTCTCAACCAATTCAACCTAGTTTGTGGCAGCCACAAAAACGAAGTTTCTGGAGTATAACAACTACTTTCAAAATAAGTACTGCACAATTAAACAAGAAATAACACTTTCCAACCAGGATGTTGTGGTTCAGCCAGATTTAGATGAGGGGATTGGTTAAAATATAGCGTTTGGGATATACTCGCCGTATAAGACTACCCCTCTTCCAACACACACCAAATAAAAATTTGAAAAGCATCAGATTTGATTTCAATATGGTTATTTTCTTATTAATGTACCTCCTTCTCTGACTCTCAGATCTCGCACCTGCGCACCTGCCAGGGGCGGTCCGAGCTCTCTGGGGGGAGTAAGCGAACATTATTTTTCCCCCCCCCGGCAGCTCCCGGCTGCGCCCGCGCATGCGCACTGACTCGGAATGGGGGGGAAGAGGGGACTCACAGGGCGTGCTCCCGGACCCGAGGAGGAGCAGGAGGAGGGGGGAGGCCACGAGGGTGGCCCCCACGGAGACGCAGCAGCAGCAGTAGAAGCTGCGCCCCCGGAAGGGCCCGGAGCCAGAGGCGCATCTTCCTGACGTCACTTTCTCATCGCCGCCTCTGCCGAGGAGGAAGGGGAGGAAGGCCTCGCCGGCCACGCGCTACAAGGACGCCCGGAGGGAGAGACGCCGGAGGGAGGGAGCCCTGCGGAGGCGCGGCGGCCTCTTCCTCCTTCCCTCCCTCCCTCCGGCGTCTCTCCTTCTGGGCGTCCTTGCAGCACGCGGCCGGCGAGGCCTTCCTCCCCTTCCTCCTTGGCAGAGGCGGCAACGAGGAAGTGATGTCAGGAAGATGCACCTCTGGCTCCGGGCCCTTCCGGGGGCGCTGCTGCTGCTGCCGCTGCGTCTCTGTGGGGGCCGCCCTCGTGGCCTCCCCCCTCCTCCTGCTCCTCCTCGGGTCTGGGAGCCCGCCCCGTGAATCCCCTCTCTCTCCCCCCCCCCGTTCCTCCGTGCCGCCGGCTGGCTGCGGCGACGCGGCGGCGGGGCGGCTCCCCTTCCAGGTGGCCACACCCCTCTCCAGGAACGTCGCCCTCCGTGACCGCGTAGGTCGCTTAATGGGGAAGGCTGGCCCTGGCACCTGCACCGCTTCACTGCAGTCTTCAGGAGCGAGATCTGAGGGCAGAGGAGGAGGTATGGTAAAGGGATACAAGAGTGGGCTAGACAGGTAAAAGAGGTGTGTTTTTCTGGGCCCAGAACCACTCTATCTCTTTTTTCTATACCTTGGGCGCCTCGGACGCCTGCAGCTTGCTCTGCCCTTCACTTACACCTTCCTGGTGAGGCACCCCTTCACCTCACCATTGGGACTGCATTAAGTCCACTAATCCTGCTGAATGGATTTTCTTCTACCGTACTTCTACAGCGTAACCCTTAATGCTTTCATACAGTCACTGCATATGACAGGAACGTAGCCACTGCCATTTTTGTGTGGCAGGGGCACCATATGCGGCAACCACAGATTCTCCAATCCGGATTGGAAGTTTCAGCACCTGCTCTTTAAGACGACTCCCTGTGTATAAGTCGACTCCCGGTGTATAAGTCGACTCCAGTGTGCAAGACGACTCCAGCTTTTATGACGACCCCTGACTTTTGAGCAGATTTTCTTGGGTTAAAAAGTAGTCTTATATGCCAGAAAATATGGTACTTTTCTTAATGAACTGTTTTATTACCACTTTTAGGATTCCTGGCTCGTGTTGAGTGCAAGGTGAATTCTGGCTGTGGTGCAACACAGGAGCAGAAAATTTTACATAGTGTTTTTTTCATGGCCAAGCAGGGATTTCCTCAAACCACCTCACTATGCTGGCTCACCACATGTCAGAAGTGGCTTGTAGGCACAGAACATCAACAATATTTTTGATGTCTTTGTATGGTGTGTGATTTCAATTAGGGATGTCTAAGAGCTGACTGAGAAACCCCATTTTGGCTGGCAAGTTGTCAAACCTTATCGACACATTTCTATCAAAACTGGGACTCGGCTGCACATATCTCCTTCTTTTCATCTAATATCCAGGTCCGGAGTGCCTTTTTTAAAAGTCTGTCTTTCAAGAGATGATTTTTGGGTTTCTGAAACAGATCTAAACAACGCTTGACAAAAGAGCCATATAGATTTTAAACAAACCCCGTAACAAACAAATGACTTGTAGCAAGTCCTTTTGAGAACAATTGCAACTCAATTAAGATTTACCAGCATTACTTTTGCTATATAACTCAGTTACAGTAATCATGTGGCCTTGCTGTGTATAATATCTATCACAGCCCTATGAGTCTGATTTACGGTAGTTAAATATTTGGTTCCAGGGCCCCTGTGAATATTTAAGTGTCATTATATGCAATGGATGGAGCCCCTGGTGGCACAGCGGGTTAAACCGCTGAGCTGCTGAACTTGCTGACCGTAGGGCCAGCAGTTTGAATCCAGGGAACAGGATGAGCTCCCACTGTTAGCCCCAGCTTCTGCCAACCTACCAGTTCAAAAACATACAAATGTGAGTAGATCAATAGGTACCGCTCCCATGCGAAGGTAGCGGCACTCCATTCAGTCATGGCGGCCACATGAACTAGGAAGCATCTATCAACAATGTCAGCTCTTCAGCTTAGAAATGGAAATGAGCACCATCCCCCAGAGTCGGACACAATTGGACTTAATGTCAAGGGGAAACCTTACCTTTTATTTGCAATGGCATAGTAAAATAGTGTCCCTTATTTAAAATGGCAACATTGTATTTGGAAGGGGATGTTTTTGTTATATTATTTTATATTGTTTAGTGCAGTGTTTTTCAACATTTTTTGAGCTACGGCACATTTTCTACATTTACAAAATCCTGGGGCACACCACCAACCAAAATGACACAAAATGACACTCTAACACAGTAATACATACAGTTAATATGTTTTTAAATGTATTTATACACTCAGGGTGAAACCTGGACCTGTTTCGATGAACACAACATAGATATCCTGGCAGGAATGACAGAAACTCAACACACAAGAATAGACAAAGAGATGTCAAAAATAGCAAAAATATCATATGTATTATACGACAAAGCACAAGGTGAACGCTGTAAGGGGGCAGTGACAATAATTGCCCCCCGGCGCTTACAGATACACAAGTCTTGGCATAAATACCAATCAATAGAGCGCGGCGTGGTTCTCAAGCGGAGTCCCGGGAACTGAAATGACGAAGCTCCAAGGGGTGACGAGATGCACGAGGGATGAGGATCGCGAAAACAAGATGAGTGGGTGTGAAATGCCCAGTACGATCCAAACCGGCAAATATAAGCGGTGAAGGCAAATGCCTTATTTGTAATCCCCGCTCCTGTGCGGCCGTTTGCCGGGAGCTGAGCGCGCAATGCGCTGTGCCTCGCAGCCCCAGCCCCACACGTCGTCCTGGGAAGCAACCCGGAAGAGAGACCACAAGCCCAAACAGCGGACCAAAGTGCGAAGAAACGCCGGGCACGCCACAACGGCTTCAGCTGCAGTGGGCCCGTCCGTTTCGCCGATAGACGGCTTTATCAAGCGGCCAGGTGCTATAATAACAGGCATTTCATGGAATAAATTACATCGTGCAATATCATGGCCCCATCATAGGTAATTCCATGGACCCAAAGACAGAAAGACAAAAACTTCCCACACAGAACTCCCATAACCAAGAGAAAATACTACAAGAGTTTGGTGGGCATTGTTTGGTGGGTTTTGGAGTTGTAGTTCACCTATATCCAGAGAGTACTGTGGACTCAAACAATATTGGATCAGGACCAAGCTTGGCATGAATACTCAATATGCTCAAATGTGAACACAGATGGAGTTTGGGGGAAATAGACCTTGACATTTGGGAGTTACAGTTTCTGGGATTTGTAGTTAACACACAATCAAAGAGCATCCTGAACTCTTGCAACAGTGGAATTGAACCAAACTTGGCATATTGAACTCTCATTACCAACAGAAAGTACTGAAAAGGTTTGCTTGGGAATTGACCTTGAGTTTGGAAGTTGTAGTTCACCTACACCCAGAGAGCACTGTGGACTCAAACAATGTTATGTTATGTTGTTGTTTGTTTTCTATCCAGAATCTCAATGTTGGAAGGAGGCTCACCACTTTAAGGTCCCTAAAACAGGCATGGGAAAACTTCGACTTCAACTCCCACCATTCCTAACAACCTGAGGCCCTTTCCTGCTTAAATGGCTGAGGGGGGGGGAAGGAAAAGAGCCCGAGGCTGCTAGGAATGGTGGGAGTTGGAGTCCAAAACATTTGGAAGGTCCAAGTTTGCCCATGCCAGCTTTCGACAGAGACCTCTTCCTCCCGCTTCCCCTTCGCGTCCTTTCTTCCCCCTCCTGCCGAACACTTACTTTTTCTTCTACACTGCCACTTCTGCCGCCATTTTGATCCGAGGGGGCAGTGTGAGCATGTTCAGGAGGCGAGGGGGGAGGGAGGAAGACGTGACCCGTGCGGGCGCTACTACGCAGACTCGCCCCAGGGCAAAGTGAGGCAAAGCGAGGCTGGGAAGAAGGGAGCCCGAGTGGAGAAGAAAAAGTGTTCGGCAGGAGTGGGGAGAAAGGGTATTGGAGGTTCCAATTTCCCACGGCACACCTGATGATCGCTCACGGCACACTAGTGTGCCATGGCACACTGGTTGGGAAACTGGTTTAGTGTATTTTTTATTATTTATTTACCTTATTGTTTAGCTGTTTTGTGTTTTGTTTTGTATTATTTTATTGTAATGCACTGTTGGGCTTGGCCTCATGTAAGCCGCCCAAAGTCCCTGTTGGGGAGATGGTGCCGGGGTATAAACAAAGAATTATTATTATTATTATTATTTCAAGCTGTGGGTGGTGGAATCTGTGGATATAGAAAGCACAACACTTTTGCTAAAAAGCGTAGTAATAACAAGTTGCTCTACTAGATGTTTAAACTGGGACTTCTTTATGAAAGAAACAAAAAGTAAATATTGTACTTCCATTCTGCACGTACCTATTTAATACCCGGTTGCACAGAACACCTTAAGATCTACTGAGTAAACATGGTTTGAAACTTTCTCAGGTGATCAGGTTGCTAGGAAAAAAACTGAAAGACATAGAAAGATGGCCTTAGGCATTCGGTGTGTTGATGGACGAGTTGAAACTTGACCTGGATACCCCTTGGCTGTTTAAAAATCATTTTAAAATGTCAAAAAGGGATGCTAAAGGGGAGAGTTGGACCTGGGGGTGTATCTTTCTGTCCTGGGCAAACTTTGGCCCTCCAGCTTACAACAACCCACTGGTTTCGAATTGCGGGAGAACTCTTGTCTGTTGGAAGTAGATGTGAATGTTTTGATTGGCCACCTTGATTAGCATTGAATGGCCTAGCAGTTTTTAAGGCATGGCTTCTTACTGCCTGGGGGAATGCTTTGTTGAGAGGTGATTAGCTGTCCCTGATTTCTTGTCTGGAGTTCCCTGTTTCTGAAAGTTCTTCTTTGTTTACTGATTTTAGAGTTGAAACATTCACACCTATTTCCAACAGGCAAGAGTCCTTTCTCCCACCCTGGACCTTCCACAGATATATATATTTTTAACTATTTATATCTAATTGGTTTTAATCTGTTGAATGTATTATTTATGATGTTATTGTTATTTTATTGCTATATGTGTGGCATCGAATTGTTGCCTTTTGTTAGCCGCCCTGAGTCCCCCTTCGGGGGTAGAGAAGGGCAGGGTTATAAATAAAAATAAATAAATAAACCCCATATTCCTAGTTTCCAACAGACCTCACAACCTCTGAGGATGCCTGCCATAGATGCAGGTGAAACGTCAGGAGAGAATGCTTCTGGAACATGGCCAGACAGGCCAGAAAACTCACAGCAACCCAGTGATTCTGGCCATGAAAGCCTTCAGCAATACATTCTTGCTATATCATTTTATAAAATGGGGGGGGGATTGTGGCCCTCCATGTTGGAAATAGCAACCTTCCAAGTCTCTAAATTCAATTTTATTTTAAAATTTTAATATTTCACATTCGACCCGTCCAGAATGGTTTTAAACTGTCTGTTATTGCTTGTGTGTAAGTATATTGGTTGTATTGTTGTATTATTTGCTGTTATGTTGTTATTATGTGTCATTGGGCTTGGCCTCATGTAAGCCACCCCGAGTCCCTTTGGGGAGATTGTGGCGGGTTATAAATAACGTTATTATTATTATCAGTTTGTAAATATGTATAATTGTTAACCTGTGCTTGACGGGATTATACTCCCCCTGAAGGCACAGGTTCACAGTCTGGGAGTGATCCTGGACTCCTAGCTGAGCCTGGAACCCCAGGTCTCGGTGGTGTCCAGGGGAGCTTTTGTACAGCTTAGGGTTGTGCGCCAGCTGCGCCCGTACTGTGGGAAGTCGGACTTGGCCACGGTGGTCCACGCTTTGGTTACATCCCGCATAGACTACTGCAATGCTCTCTACGTGGGGTTGCCTATGAAGACTGCCCGGAAGCTGCAATTAGTCCAACACTCGGCAGCCAGATTACTAACAGGAGTGGGGTACAGGGAGCGGGGTACAGAGATCATACAACCGCCCTGTTGCACCAGCTCCATTGGCTGCCAATTAGCTTCCGAGCACAAATTCAAAGTGCTGGTTTTGACCTACAAAACCCTATACAGTACTGCCCCAGTTTACCTGTCTGAACGGATTCTCCCCTATGAACCATCAAGAGTGTTAAGATCATCTGGAGAAGCCCTGCTCTCGGTCCCACCACCTTTGCAGGTGCGTCTGGTGGGAACGAGGGACAGGGCCTTTTCTGTGGTGGCCCCCCAGCTGTGGAATTTCCTCCCAAATGAAATTAGATCTGCCTCCCTCCTTCCTGACTTTTAGAAAGCTGGTGAAAACATGGCTGTCTTCAAACAAAGTCAAGGTTAGATAATACTAGCAACACTAGTTCAACACAAAATATGCATTCAAAAGTTCATTTTATATATTCAAAACATCATAAAACAGTGACAATCATATTCTTATACATAACTATAAGCATCCATCACAATACCGTGTCCGGGGTACAGCTGGGACAACACAATGTCTATAAGGAGTGAATCTCAGTAAGTCCAGTTCGTACACCTTAGGACCAATCGTCCAAAGCTCAATCGGAGCATAACACAGGTAAGGGGATGCGTGGAAGTAATCCAAAACCATAGACCGCAATGAACCAGAGCCAGTCAATCCAAGGCTCCTGGGAATGAAAGTAAAGCAAGCCGACGGAAGAATATCCACACAATCGGGGCCTGAATTCCGTTTCGTGGTCTTTTTCCAAGGCTAGATATCCATCAATATGGTTCCAGTTCTGGAAGATTACAATATATACATAATATACAGCATAGTGGGAACAATACATAACCTGAGGAAATCATAATATTAGCTAAATGTATAGCTTTACTTTCATTCCCAGGAGCCTTGGATTGACTGGCTCCGGTTCATTGCGGTCTATTTTCAACCTTTTTTGAGCCGCAGCACATTTTTTACATTTACAAAATCCTGGAGCACACCACCAACCAAAATGACACAAAATGACACTCTGTCATTTTACTAACTGTCACCCTCCCCCCTCGTGACGCTGCTGCTTCTGCCAAACCTGCCTCCTGCCTCCCCCCCCCCAGGAGAACAACGCACAGGAGGCCTGTCACCATCCCGCAGGGGAGGGCTGCGCTGAGTGGCCAAAGCGCACGCGGGCTCGGCTGAGCAGGACAGATAGTTATTGAGCACACGGAGTGGCTCCGAGCCTCGGAACAAACTGCAGCGGAGGCTCACAGCCATCGCTACCCCCAGCTTTCCTTCCTGAAGGGGTTCACCACCACCCCCAGGAGTGCCCCCCCCCCCGGGGTCCCTTCGGCTTCCCTGCTGTAGCCTTGGGGCCAGATCGAGAAGGAACCAAGCTAGGCTGTGGAGCTGCACATCCCAGCCTCTGCTCTGCTCCACTCTGCAGCGAACCTGGAGCCCAGCCAGGAGAGGCCAGGAAATGAGGGGTTGCTCCCCTTGCCTGGCGCGGAGGGGCTAGACTTCAGGCAGCAGAAATTAGGCTTTCCTGGCCAAAGCAGCAATGCCAGCCAGCCTGGCTGCAGTCAGGGAGAGCCCTTGGCGTCCAGAACTTTCCCCCCTCCCGCCTCTCTCTCTCCTTCCCATCCTTCCTTCCCTCCGTCTGCGCGCCAAGGGCTGGAGGAGCCGCAGCCTGGCCAGGTAGCCCTTGGTGCGCAGAGGGAGGGAGGGAGGGAGGGAGGGAGGGAGGGAGGGAGGGAGGGAAGGAAGGAAGGAAGGAAGGAAGGAAGGAAGGAAGGAAGGAAGGAGGGGGAGGAGGGAGGGAGGAAAGTTCTGAACGCCGAGGGCTCTCCCTGACTACAGCCAGGCTGGCTGGCATTGCTGCTTCTGCCAGGAAAGCCTCATGTCTGCTGCCTGAAGTTTCCTGCTAGGCTCTCTCCTACACTGTAATTTCCCATGGCACATCTGATGATCTCTCACGGCATACTAGTGTGCCACGGCACACTGGTTGGGAAACACTGTCCTACTTGACAGATGCAACTTTCTTTCGGGCTGCAAAGGTCGACAGCAGGTTACACTTAAAGGTCGAGCACCCACCTCGACCCGGGCAGGCCTCGAACACATGACCAACTGGTCAGAGAGATCTTATGCAGCTGACACTTAGCCAGCTGCGCCACATTCCCGGTGCATAAATTGAATTCTTGCTGTTTGCCGGTCTGAGTCCCTCTACGGAGGCGAGAAGATCGGGGTACAAAAGTTTTAAATAAACAACCTATATTGTATGTACATTTTGGTTGGCCAGTTTGATTGTAATGTTTTGGTGTGGAAGGGGCAGGGCTTCAGACATAGGGCTGAAAGCCTTCGACAATACATTGCAAGAGCTGTTCAACAGTGGAACTCACTGCCTCAAGAGTGTGAGTGAAGCCCCTTCTTTGGAGGCTTTTTAAACAGAGCCTATATTGTATGTACATTTTGGTTTGCTGTTTGATTGTAACTCATTGGTGCGGGAGGGGCAGGACTTCAGACACAGGACTGAAACCCTTCGGCAATACATTGTAAGAGCTGTTCAACAGTGGAACTCACTGCCTCAAGAGTGTGAGTGAAGCTACTTCTTTGGAGGCTTTTTAAACAGAGCCTATATTGTATGTACATTTTGGTTTGCCAGTTTGATTGTAACTCTTTGGTGTGGGAGGGGCAGGGCTTCAGACACAGGACTGAAAGCCTTCGGCAATACATTGCAAGAGCTGTTCAACAGTGGAACTCACTGCCTCAAGAGTGTGATTGAAGCTCCTTCTTTGGAGGCTTTTTAAACAGAGCCTATATTGTATGTACATTTGATATGCCAGTTTGTAACTCTTTGGTGTGGGTGGGGCAGGGCTTCAGACACAGGGCTGAAAGCCTTCGACAATACATTGTAAGAGCTGTTCAACAGTGCAACTCACTGCCTCAGAGTGTGATTGAAGCTCCTTCTTTGGAGGCTTTTTAAGCAGAGCCTATATTGTATGTACATTTTGGTTTGCCAGTTTGATTGTAATGTTTTGGTGTGGAAGGGGCAGGGCTTCAGACATAGGGCTGAAAGCCTTCGACAATACATTGTAAGAGCTGTTCAACAGTGCAACTCACTGCCTCAGAGTGTGATTGAAGCTCCTTCTTTGGAGGCTTTTTAAACAGAGCCTGTATTGTATTTACATTTTGGTTTGCCAGTTTGATTGTAACTCTTTGGTGCGGGAGGGGCAGGGCTTCAGACACAGGACTGAAACCCTTCGGCAATACATTGCAAGAGCTGTTCAACAGTGGAACTCACTGCCTCAAGAGTGTGATTGAAGCCCCTTCTTTGGAGACTTTTTAAACAGAGCCTATATTGCAGTGTTTCCCAACCTTTTTTGAGCCATGGCACACTTTTTACTTTTGCAAAATCCTGGGGCACACCACCAACCAAAATGACACAAAATGACACTCTAACACAGTAATACATATAGTTAATATGTTTTTAAAATGTATTTATACACTCAGTGTGAAACCTGGGCCTGTTTCGATGACTCAACATAGATATCCTGGCAGGAATGGCAGAAAGACACAAACTTCCCGCACAGAACTCCCATAACCAAGAGAAAATGCTATAAGAGTTTGATGGGCATTGACCTTGAGTTTTGGAGTTGTAGTTTACCTATATCCAGAGAGCACTGTGGACTGAAACAATGTTAGATCAGGACCAAACTTGGCATGAATACTCAATATGCCCAAATATGAACGCAGATGGAGTTCAGGGGAAATAGACCTTGACATTTGGGAGTTGTAGTTGCTGGGATTTAGAGTTCCCCTACAATCAAAGAGCATTCTGAACCCCACCAATGATAGAACTGGGCCAAACTTCCCACACAGAACCCCCAGGAGGCAAGAGGAGGTCTCTATTTGGGGAAAGGGAGGCGGGCCTTCCCAATGCATGGAGAGGGGGAGACCAAGTAGACAACAGGTGGGGAGGGGGGGTGTTTGTAATTTTGTGCCTTTATCGAGGTAGGTTTCTTAGGGTTTTTATACTTCAACACACTAGACTCTCACCCCTCCTGGAGGTTCCAACTTCCCAGGGCACACCTGATGATCGCTCACGGCACACTAGTGTGCCCCGGCACACTGGTTGGGAAACACTGCTATATTGTATGTACATTTTGGTTTGCCAGTTTGATTGTAACTCTTTGGCGTGGGAGGGGCAGGGCTTCAGACACAGGACTGAAACCCTTCGGCCAGGCATGTAGCCAGGAGGGGGCTAAGGGGGCTTCAGCCCCCCCCCGAAATTCTCAGGGTGGTCCGCGAAAAGGCCTTACTGGTACATTATTTAAACTGTTATGGTTATTCATATCATGATCTGATCACCATGCTCATTATATCCACCATTCCTGGGGTTATTGGGATAACAATACAAAAGGTTTGCTCGGGTCTTCCACCCAGTCTCAGCCCCCCGACCAAACTCAGCCCCCTCCGAATCAAAATCCTGGCTACGGCCCTGCCTTCGGCAATACATTGCAAGAGCTGTTCAACAGTGGAACTCACTGCCTCAAGAGTGTGATTGAATCCCCTTCTTTGGAGGCTTTTTAAACAGAGCCTATATTGTATGTACATTTTGGTTTGCCAGTTTGATTGTAACTCATTGGTGCGGGAGGGGCAGGACTTCAGACACAGGACTGAAACCCTTCGGCAATACATTGTAAGAGCTGTTCAACAGAGGAACTCACTGCCTCAAGAGTGTGATTGAATCCCCTTCTTTGGAGGCTTTTTAAACAGAGCCTATATTGTATGTACATTTTGGTTTGCCAGTTTGTAACTCTTTGGTGTGGGAGGGGCAGGGCTTCAGACACAGGACTGAAAGCCTTCGACAATACATTGTAAGAGCTGTTCAACAGTGCAACTCACTGCCTCAAGAGTGTGATTGAATCTCCTTCATTGGAGGCTTTTTAAACAGAGCCTGGATGGGCATCTGTTGTGGGTTCTTTGTGCTGTGAAAGCCTTCCGACAATACGATTCGAAGCCACTTCGACTCGTTTGGCCGGAGGAAAGGGACGGAGATCTGGGCTAAAGTGGGGAGGGGGATGTTTCCCTCCCCCTTTCCTCTTTGCCTTTGTATACAGGTCCTTTGTTAGTACGGTGGGGGAGAAAGATGGTGGCCCATTTCTCTCTCTTTCTCCCCTCCCTGCCTCTCCTCCTCCTCCTCCTTCTCCACCCCTTTCCCTTTCCTTGTTGGCGATCCGGATTGGCAGAGGCGGAGTTGGGAGGGGGAAGGGGAAGGGGAGGGGTCTCTCTCTCGGGGGAGGGGGCGGGCAGGCAAGGCTTTGCAGTCCCAGACTCAAAGGCAAGTGAAGGTGGAAAGGAGACGCGCAAAGGGATCCGAGGCGACAAACCCCAGGAGAGACCACAGACAGTGGGTACTACAAACCCCCCCAAAAGGGGCCTTTAGCGGGGGCTGGATTGGGGAGGGTCTTTGGATATCTGCAAGAAAGAGACTGTGGGGGGAGGGGGCTTCTACTTTGCAAAGCCAGGCTCTTTCCCTTGCCTCCCCCTCCCCTCTTTCCCCGGCCTGCACCCCGAAAAGGGAGGAGGCGGTTTGGAGAGCTCCCGAGGATCTTGAGCCAGATGTTGCCAGAAGGGATTAAAGGCTGTTTATTGCAAAGCAGGGCAAGCCTTTCCCCCTTCCCCTTGTTTTTCCCCCAACCTCCCCCAATTCGGATCCTTTTTGAGACCCCCTCCCCTTCCTTTCTACCTATCCCCCACCAGTATGGGCGCAAAAGAGACAACAACACACACCCACAAAGCCCTTCTTCCATGCTCTTTTCCCCATCCAAAGGGAGGTTGGGCTGGGTTTGTTGGGTTGGGTTTGGATTCCTTGCCTGGGTGACAGAACCAAGGGAATGAGATGTCAAATTGTGGGGGTTTTTTTTGGGGGGGGGGGGTAATATCCCTAAGCGGGAGACACACCCCTCCCTTCTGCCTTTTCCTATGGAAGGAGAACCCCTTCCAATGCAGGTTGGAGAGAGGGAGAGATTGAGAAGAGGGGTGTGTGTGTGTGTGTGTGTTGATTCAGGAGTAAGGGATTGTTTGAGAGGGAAGGGATTGTGTCACACCTGGAATATTGGGTGTCCGATTCCGGGCACCAGAACTGAAGGGGGATATTGACACAAAGCTGGAATGTGTCCAGAGGAGGGAGACTCAAACGATTAAGGGTCTGGAGAACAAGCCCTATGAGGAGCGGCTTAAAGACCTGGGCACGTTGAGCCCGAAGAAGAGAAGGCCGAGAGGAGGCACGATAGCCATGTATAAATACGTGAGGGGAAGGCATAGGGAGGAGGGAGCAGGCTTGTTTTCCGCTGCCCTGGAGACCAGGACGCGGAACAATGGCTTCAAACTACAAGAAAGGAGATTCCAACTGAACATTAACTGTGAGAGCCGTTCAGCAGTGGAACTCTCTGTGCCGGAGTGTGGTGGAGCTTTTAAACAGAGGCTGGATGGCCATCTGTCGGGGGTGCTTTGAATGCAATTTTCCTGCTTCTTGGCAGAATGGGGTTGGACTGGATGGCCCATGAGGTCTCTTCCAACTCTATGATTCTAAGTTGAGTGTGGTGGAGGGGAAGAGAGGGGGGGGGGATCAAGGCTCTGCCAAGCTGGGATTCCCTGGGATTGCTCCACTGGGCAATCCCACTCCAGGTCTCCCTCCTGGAGTGGGTGGGTAGGTGTGCCAAAGGCTTTGGGTGCTGATGTCCCATTTCAAAGAGATCTGTCAATGCAAGAGGCAAGAACCCAAGGGGATGAGGTTGAATAGACAGCCTTGGGCCATGCAAGACGTTGGGGTGAGGTTGTGGGCATTTTTTGGTGGGGAACAAGGCCACAAAGGAGCCCCCATTGACACAGTGAGCTGCTGAACTTGCTTACCGAAAGATTGCAGGTTCGAATCTGGGGAGCAGGGTGAGCTCCCTCTGTTAGCTCCAGCTTCTGCCAACCTAGTACAGTGTTCCCTCACTTATTGCTGGGGTTAGGTTCCAGGACCTCCCGCAATAAGTGAAAAACCGCAATATAGGGATGCTCTATTTATTTTAATATTTATACATTATTTTAATAGTTATACACTATTTTACGTTTATAAACTTAAAATAAAGTGAAGGAAAGGAAGGAAAGGCCCTTCAAGGCTGGAGGGAGGGAAGGAGGACTGAGGAGGGAAAGTGCCTCGGACAGCGGCGGTGGCAAAACCCCACAAAACAGTGAAAATACCATGATACATATTTAAAATTAATATATTTTGAAATCTGCGAAACAGCGAGTCTGTAATAAGTGAACCGTGAAGTAGCGAGGCAACACTGTAGTTCGAAAACATGCAAATGTGAGTAGATCGATAGGTACAGCTTCTGCGTGAAGGTAACAGCGCTCCATGCAGTCATGCTGGCCACATGACCTTGGAGGTGTCTACAGACAATGCCGGCTCTTTGGCTTAGAAATGGAGATGAGCACCAACCCACAGAGTTGGACATAACTGGACTTAATGTCAGGGGAAAACCTTTAAGGCCCCAAGGCTCTCACAGGGCTGTGTCACATTGCAGATGGTGGAATGAGGTGTCAGGATCCCAGTAAGATGGGCTGTCAGGATCCCGGAGTCTCTCCCTAAGAGATGTAAATAACAGGATTTGGAGGCCTTTGGGGTGCGTGTAGGAGTGGGAGAAAAACTGCTAACCGAGAACCGGTGGATCCGGATACCTGGTAGCCTTTGGGGCACGAAGGCAGACGATGAAGCTGGAATGGTAGGGATATTCTGTGAAATGAGGGAATTGAGGAAGGTGGGGAGAATTGCACCCAGGATGTCCTATATATCCTATACTGGAGGCAGTGGGAATGTGAGCCATGTGGCTCAGGAAGGTGAGAGTGACAGTAGAAGAGCAAACAGAGGCCAAAGCTCAAGTCTCAGGAATTTTATTCCCGGCTCTGGGAAGGGAGCATTTCAGGATATTACCCAGTCAGGGCTGGCCAGGGTCAAAAGAAATAGCTGGTCATCTCTTAAGATTTTTTTTTCCGTGTCAGGAGCAACTTGAGAAACTGCAAGTTGCCTCTGGTGTGAGAAACGTGGCTGTCTGCAAGGACGATACCCAAGGTACGCTCAGATGTTTTACCATCCTGTGAGAGGCTTCCCTCGTGTCACCTTACAAGAAGCTGGAGGTGACAGATGGGAGCTCACCCTGCTCCCCAGATTCAAACCGCTGACCTTTTGGTCAGCAGTCCTGCTGGCGCAAGAGTTTAACCCATTGCGCCACAGGGGATATCTCTTGAAATAAGTCTCATTTTGTCTCATTTCATATGATCTCAGCCACAGGTGTGAAGGTATGTGTGTGCACCAGTTTCTTTCCACATCCCTTTGTGTGTGTTTGTGCGTGTGCCCCAGGGACGCCTGGCCGGAGAGTCACTCCCTGCATTGGCATCTCCGGGCACCTGGAGAATTCATTACCAGGTTTCACAAGATAGCAACCCGACATTGTCCTACTTCCTTGACCTGGGTCAGATTGACGACATCAAGGTCCTTCCTCACAAAGGGAGAGAGAGAGAGAGAGAATGTGGACCTGACATCAGAGGGTAGTAGGCAGGAAGGGCAAAACCAAAAGAGCCCACCTTTAAAACTAAAAGGTCCAGAAAACACGTGGAGTGGTTGTGGTTAATATATACACAAACACACCACGTGTTGCATCGTAGTAGTGTTGCGCTAGTCATTTGCTTTTTAAAACCTAAGCGCATTTATACTGTGGGGCAGGAGATGTCTGTGTGTAGCAGCTCAGGCTCCATGAGCAGCTATTTTTTGTGTGTCAGGAGCAACTTGAGAAACTGCAAGTCGCTTGTGGTGTGAGAGAATTGGCCGTCTGCAAAGACGTTGCCCAGGGGATGCCCAGATTTTACCATCCTGTGGGAGGCTACTCTCATGTCATCGCACGAGAAGCTGGAGCTGACAGATGGGTGCTCACCCTGTTCCCTGGATTCAAACCGCTGACCTATCGGTCAGCAGTCCTACCAGCACAAGAGTTTAACACATTGCACCACCGGGAGGGGGGATCCTAGCAGCTAAATAAGACACAACCTACTGTGGACGCACTCAGAAACTGTCTTAGAAGGATCTGATAAATTCGTAGACTCGAGTTGATGGTATGGATTAGGGAGAAAGAGGAAGGAAGGCGAGCAGTTAGATCGTCCTTTGCTGCCCAATCTTTCACCCATAGCTTCTAAAGTTCTGTACCTGTCATGCTAGTCATGCCAACTTGGCTCAGTGTGTTGAAAACGCGTTACTGGCAGAGCTCCGCGCGTAACAGGCGGGCATTCAACAGGTGACCCTTCCTAGCCAAGTACTTTGGTGCCTGGCAAATTGCATTTATTGGATTGTAGCATTGCCGTTTAGTTAGGTGTCACTCCTGGAGCGCTGCTATGATGATATCGGTGGTAGGGAAGGAAAAAGAAAAGGAGATATCCGCAGAAAGGGAATTGGAAAGAATTCCTTAGCCAACCACCCCCCCCCCCTCAGAATTCCAATGCTGAGAGTCTCCAAAATAATGTCTAGTGTTATCAGCTATTTCTTTCTCTGGACAAGGGATTTGAGGACCATTTTGATTGCGGGTACAGATGTGTCCTTTTGTCCTGCTTCTGTAAACCTCAATCTTTCTTTTGCACCATCATTTATTTCTTAGGGGTGATAGGAACCTGGCCCCCCCTGGCTTCCCAGCTTGGTGCCCGCAGAGTGGGTTTATTATGTGTGCAAGCCCTCTTTCGGTGGTGGGCTGAGGAATTATTTTCTGAATGCCTGCTCTTTGCCAGCCCCATCAAGGGCCCCAGAATGACAAGGAGCACCCAGGGAACTGGACCGCTGCCCATGTCAGGGAGATCAAAACAGCTATTTATGGCCCTGGAGGGGGATCCTTGGATGAGGCCCAGAGTGGAAACCAGCCACAGCACCCAGGAGAGAAAAAGAGAGCCTAGGAAAGCAGGGAAGCTCTTATGGATCCTTAGAGATCCACCCTTCCAGCCAGTAATGTCTGAATATCAACAAGTGATTGCAGAGGAAATATAATTTCCTTATTTCTATTACATTTCTGTCCTGTTTTTTTTTTCTGTGGAGAGCTGAAAGTGTCGTGCACGGCTCTCTTAATTCCCATTCAACAACACTCTAAATTAGGCCTGGGCAAACTTTGGCCCTCCAGGTGTTTTGGACTCCAACTCCCATTGTTAGGAATTGTGGGAGTTGGAGTCCAAAACACCTGGAGGGCTGAAGTTTGCCCAGGCCTGCTCTAAATGGTGTGAGATCTCCTTCACACCAGGCTATCCAGTGGGTCTCAACCTATGTGTCCCCAGATGTTTTGGCCTTCAGCTCCCAGAAATCCTAACAGCTGGTAAACTGGTTGGCATTTCTGTGAGTTGTAGGCCAAAACATCTGTAGACCCCCGGGTTGAGAACCACTGCTATAGACAGTTTGGTTCAACTTTAGCTTCCATGGCTTCATCCTTCTGAATCCTAGGACTTATAGTTTGGTGAGATGTCTGACTTCTCTGACGGAGAATTTGAAATACCAAATAACAAATCCTAGATACAGATAGCCATAAGATGGAGTCGTAACAGTTAGTGGCAACTAGGGCTATGTAGTGCAGTCATATCTTCCAGATGTTTTTGGATTTCAGGTCCTAATTCCTGGCTGTTGGGATATTGACAAATTGGAAGGTGCCCAGAGGAGGGTGACTAAAATGATCAAGGGTCTGGAGACCATGCCCTATGAGGGGTATGTTTAGCCTGCAGAAGAGAAGGGTGAGAGCAGATAGCCGTGGTTAAATATTTGAAAGGATATCATAAGGAAGAGGGAGCAGGCCTGTTTTCTGCTGCCCTGGAAATTAGGACTCAGAGCAATGCGCTCAAGTTACAGGAAAGGACATTCCACATGAAATTTAGGAAGAACTTGTAATATATATTGATTTATTATATATATATATTGATTTATTATACTTGTAATATATATTGATTATTATATTATATATATGGTTGTAATATATATTGATTTATTATGGTTGGTGACTAGCACCAAAAATGTAACAAACATCTCAATAGGGACATTTATTTATTTATTTAAGTATTATTCAGTCTTGTATGCCACCACTCCCGGAGGGCTCAGAGCGGCTCACAATCCACATAAAAGAACATAAAACAGAGGAAAAACATCAATTTAAACTAAATCAGAGTTTCGAATTTCAACAATCAAATGCCAACCGAAAAACATGGCATACATTTAGGTATTAAGAAACACTGTCAACACTGTAAAAGCTGACAAAACAAAATCATAACAGTAAATAAAGAACAACCCTCAAAAACAGGGGAATTCCAGACAAAAAGCAATCAGGGTCAGCTAATCACCTCCCAAAAAATGATTCCCCCAGGCAGTGAGAAACCAGACCTTGAAACTGCTGGGCCATTAAATGCTAATCACGGTGGTCAATTGAAACATGCACACCTACCTGAGTCCCCCTGCGGGGGTGAGAAGAGCGGGGTAGAAATGACATAAATAAATAAATAAATACCTCGAACATACAAGAGTTCTTTCTCTCACCCTAGACATTTCACAGATATATAAACCCCATTTTCCTAGTTTCCAACAGACCTCACAACCTCTGAGAGATGCCTGCCATAGATGCAGGAAAAACGTCAGGAGAGAATGCTTCTGAAAGATGGCCATACAGCCTGGAAAACTCACAACAATTCAGTGATTCCAGCTATGAAAGCCTTTGAGAATACACTGTAAGAGCTGTTCAACGGTGGAACTCACTGCCTCAGAGTGTGATTGGAGCTCCTTCTTTGGAGGCTTCTAAACAGAGACTGGATAGGCTTCTGTTGTGGGTTCTTTTTGCTTTTCCTGCATGGCAGGGGGTTGGACTGTGATTCTATATCCAAGCTGGTTGAGACTTCTGGGAGTTGAAGTCCAAAACACGTGGTATAGTCTAGATGTAGTGCAAAAGAGACTGTATGTCACAGCATTGCTGGGGGACTTGAACCTGGACCTCCCATGTGCCAATCCAGCAGCTTCACGATGCAGTAAAGGAGAATATAGCCTGAATGGCAAGAGCCAATGAGCTTTCTTCATCCATCTCCTCCCATCCTTTTCTTATTTTTTTCTGTATTTTCCGTTCTGATCCAAAAACCCTTCCCTTGCATGATTGGGCATGAATTATCTGCCAGAAGAGAAGTAGCAAAGGAGCATAGAAATTGCCTCACGTGGACCCAAACTCTTGGCTTTCATTCCATGTGTCAAACCTTGCTATGGAAACAGGCCTTGCCATCCTGCAGATCCTTGGGGCACTCATATTTACGTGACTCTGATTTATTGCTCTTTGGGGCTAAGTAGATGTCTTTCTGTGCCCGTCTCCAATTTCTCTGGATGCCTTGAGGCAGAGGGAAGATCTGTTTTATTTTTCCAAACTCAAAAGACACTCTGGGATATGCAAGCATTGGCAGAGTATATACGGACACACCCCTATCTCAGCACAGCGTGTTACTTTCTGGAACACGCTGGAATTGCACAAAGTGCTCCACAATGCCTGTCTTTCTCCTCCCTGGAAATCACAACAGCCCTGAGAGGTAGGTTAGGGTTAGAATGGAGGCTGTTTTCAGTGGTTGGCTGCACAATATGCACGTGCGAGTGGGAAGTCAGTCACCTTCTGTCACTCCATGTGCAATTTCTACGTCTAAACATCAAGAATGATGTTTCATAGCAGAGCATGTACTGCTTTCATTTGCCAACACTGCATGTGAAGGCAAACACACATATTTATGATGTGTTTTCCAAACACACACAATTTTATGCTGCAAACATGACACGATCTCATGTGTGAATGAGTACTCAAAACAAAGTAGTTGTCCAAGAGTGGACTTTGGGGTCTTTCGCTCATATAATATTTTGCCCTTCGCAGAGACAAAATGGGTAATTGCTATGAGTTTTCCGGACTGTATGGCTATGTTCCAGAAGCATTCTCTCCTGATGTTTTAGCCACATCTAGGGCAGGCATCCTCAGAGGTTGTGAGGTCTGGTGGAAACTAGTCAAGTAAGGTTTATATATCTGTGGTGTGTCCTGGTTGTGTTAACCTCACTTGCCAAGTTTCAAACAAATCTCTCAACCTCTGAGGATGGCTTCCATAGATGCAGGCGAAACGTCAGGAGAGAATACTTCTAAAACATGGCCATACAACCCCGAAAACTCACAGCAACTCGGTGATTCCAGCCATGAAGGCCTTTGACAACACAGGATGGACAATTTTACGGCTCCCCATGCAGGGACATGAGAGAAGCCTCCCACAAGGATGGTAAAACATCAAAACATCTTGGCGTCCCCTGAGCAACATCCTTGCAGACGGCCAAATCTCTCACACCAGAAGCAACTTGCAGTTTCTCAAGTCACTCCAGACATGAAAAAACTGCCTCGACTCGCTTTCGGGCTGAGAGGGGCGGTATAGAAATATAGTAAATAATAAATAAATAAATATGTTACAGTTAGGTGTGAATGTTTCAATTGGCCACCTTGACTGGCATTTAATGGCCTAGGAGTTTTCACAGTGTAGCTTCTCACTGCCTGAGGGAATCCTTTGTTGAGAGGGAATTAGCTGGAGTTCCCCTGTTTCTGAAAGTTGTTCTTTATTTACTCTTACAATTTCAGAGTTGAAACATTCATACCTATTTCCTACAGATAAGAGTTTTTTCTCCCACCCTGGACATTCCACAGATATATAAACCCCATATTCCTAGTTTCCAACAGACTTCACAACCTCTGAGGATGCCTGCCATAGATGCAGGCGAAACATCAGGAGGGAATGCTTCCAGAACATGGCCATACAGCCTGGAAAATTCACAGCAACCCAGTGGTTCCGACCATGAAAACCTTTGACCACGCAGGATGGATAGTTTTGATTCAAGATTATTGAAATCACCAAGGAAAAGGACAGGCGCAGATCACAGATTTAAGTCATGTTTTTGAAACGTACATATTTCTCGAATAAGCATAAGTAGATTGCCGGGTTGCTGTAACATAGGCTGCTACACTGATTCTTCACTTAATCAGTTTATCTGCTTCTTCCTGTATCTAATGATATCACCACGCAGTGTGTTGTAAACATAATGGGTTGGATTCAGACTAAGGCAGCAACTGTACACCCATTTAACTGGATGTTACTCCCACTAAACTCAATTAATTGTACGTCAGAGTACACGAATGTCGGCTTGTGCTATAATTGAGTTGCACTTAGCACCAGTTTACATCAATAGGACCCATTGCATGACAGACATGGGTGCACAACGGTAACTGATTGTTTCTTCCTTATCTGAATCCACCCCTCTGATTTGCAATTCAACAGAAGCAAGCTAGAAATAAACCAATGGCACAAGCCAAAAATGTGCTATCACGGGTCCATCACAGCAGAATATCTCTTAGATGATATAACTGCCCCGGGCCGGATTGGGTTCCACAGTGCCGCCATTTTTTTTTAAAAAATTTAAATCGATTTTTTTAAAAAAATGGCAGATGCAGTCTCTTGTCCCTCCTCAGGTACACTGGGGCAGAGAGGTGGTACCAAGAGCAGACCTGGCGTGAGGCCTTGGCACCGCCCTAGTCAAAAAAGGAGTAGGCGGTGCTGGGCAGCACGTCACGCCAGGCCTTTGAAGGTGATCCTGGCGTGTCGCGCTGCTCTGGCACGCCACTCCTCCTTCAACAGGGCGCCCGGTGCGGCCAGTAGCGCGTCACAGGCCAGGCCTATGTCTTGGCGCCACGCCTACTCCTCCTCCCTTTTCGGCGGCTTTAGGAGAGGCGGCCTGGGCTCGAGGCCGGGGCCGAGCGGCCCCGCAGGTCATCAGTGACCTCTTATCCGGCCCTGGACCCGCCAGAAGTTGGACAGCACTGTCTTAGATGATATATAAGCTTTATATTGGGTTCCACACAGTGTGAAAATACTAAACAAGAAAGTTACAGATGCAGTCTCTTGTCCCTCAGGTACACTGGCCCCAGACCATACAAGGCCTTGAAAGTCAAAACTAACACTTTGAAGGTGATCCGGAATTCAACAGGCGGCCAGTGCAGTTCCTGCAGGATATGTGTAATGCGGTGGCTCACAGGCACGCCTGTAAGCAAACGGGCTGCAGCGTACTGCACCAGCTTGAGTTTCCGGGTCACCGACAGAGGCAGGCCAATGTAAAGAGCGTTACAGTAGTCTAACCATGAGATGACCGTCGCTTGGATCACCGAGGCCAGGTCATGACGGGACAGGTAGGGGGCCAGCTTTCGAGCTTGGCGAAGATGGAAAAACGCAACTCGGCTAACCATGGAGATGTGAGTCTCCATAGAGAGCCGAGTGTCCAGTTGGACTGCAAGGCTTTTTACTGATGACGACAGGCATAAAGCCACGCCGTCCAGGGTTGGAAGCTGGAGTTCCCCACCGCCCAGGCGACCTAGCCAAAGGATCTCCGTCTTCGCTGGATTCACCTTCAACCTACTGGCTCACAGCCATCCAGTGGCGGCTTCGAGGCAGAGATGGAAATTATCGGGTACAGAGTCGGGCCGGCCCTCCATCCTCAGAATGAGCTGAGTGTCATCAGCGTACTGATGACACTCAAGCCCAAAGCTGCGCACCAGCTGGACAAGTGGTCGCATATAGATGTTAAATAATAGAGGGGAAAGAATGGCCCCCTGAGGCACCCCACAAATTAGGGGGGAACCCTTGGAGACCACCTCGCCCCTCCTCACTCGCTGTGTCTGGTTCTGGAGGAAGGAGGACAGCCAATTTAAAGCCGTCCTCCTCACTCTGGCACTGGCAAGGCGGTGGGTCAAAAGATCGTAATCGTAGAGATATATTCCAGTTCAAAGCAGAAAATGTGGAATTTTATTCAGCTGTGTGGAAGGGGCCTCCGATGTCAAAAGTCTGTCTGAATAAAAGAGGCCTTTGCCTCACATTGAAAGGACTGGGAATTTCTGAATTTGGGACCAAGCACCGAGTAGACTTTCCCTTAAACCCTACCAAGAAGACCTTCTGCTGGAGAAAAAAAACCCAAGGCAGGCTCATAAAGGATAATACAGTCTTTCAAAGTTAACTGAGCGTGAGATTTCCCTCCCCACCCCCTATGAAATGGAAAGTAAATGTTTGTATTAATGGATTAGCAGAGTCATTACTATTCCATCATTTGAAAACTGAACACGTGGAAGGGTTTATTTAAGTCATTGGAGAGGAGGAGGAAATCACCCATATGGTCCCCATGGATGACCTAGCAGGACGATACTGTCATGCATGCAGGAATTTGCTGGGTTCTAGGTACAGTGAGAAGCCTAATGCAAGAAAGGCAAGCACACACAGCTCACTGTACAAGTTGGGCATCCCTTATTCCGAAATGCTTGGGACCAGATATTTTCCTTATTTTGTATCCCCCCAGATTTTGAGCATGGAACCCAGGTCTAAACATGAAATTAATGTATATTTCATGTACACCTTAGACCAGGTATGGGCAAGCCCAGGGGTCGGATACAGTCCCTTCGGCTCTTTTCCCAGGCCCTCCCTTCTCACGCCATCCTATGCTTCCTTCCTTCCTTCCTTCCTTCTCTCTTTCCTTCCTCCTTTCCTTTCTCCCTTCCACCTTTCTTCCTTTCTACCTTTTCATCATCTCTTCCCTCTTTCCTCCCTCCTTCCCTCTCTCTTTCCCCTTCCTTCCTTCCTCCTTTCCTCCCTTCCCATAGATCAGGTATGGGCTTTCATGCAGCCCCTTCACTTTCTCTCTGGCCTCCTTTCTCATCCTATCCTTCCTTCTCTCTTTCCTTCCTCCTTTCCTGTCTCCCTTACTTCCCTCTTTCTCCCTCCCTCCTTCTTTCCCTTCTACCTTTTCATCATTTCTTCCTTCTTTCCTCCCTCCTTCACTCTGTCTTTCTCCTGCCTTCCTTCCTTCCTTCCTCCTGAGGGACCATAGATCAGGTATGGGCAAACCCAGGCCCAGGGGCCGGTTGCAGCCCCTTGGGCTCTTTTCTCAGGCTCCCCCTCTCTCCCCCCATCTTATTCTTCCTTCCTTCCCTCATTCCTCCCTCTTTTCCTCTCTCTTTCCTTCTCTTCTGTCTTTCCTTTCCTCTTCCTCCGTCCCTTCCTTCCCTTCCCTCCCCATTCCATTCTCTTCCTTGATTCCTTCCTTCCCTCTTGTCTTTCCTTCCTCCTCTCCTCTCCTCTCCTCTCCTTCCTCCCTCCTTTCCTCCTGGGGGATGTTTAGCTTGGAGAAGAGAAGGTAGAGGACCATGTCCCATTGAGGAGGAGGGGGGAAAGTGACTTTCCTGGAGAGTAGCATAGGTTGCCCTGGGAGTGTTGTGGAGTCTCCTTCTCAGGAGGCTTTTCCATAGAGGTTGTCTATTGGAAGTGCTTTGATTGTGCCTTCCTTCATGGCAGGGTGTTGGACTAGGTGGCCCTTGGGGATCTCTTCCAGCTTTAGGGTTCTAGGATTATATATCAGGAGTAGGCAATACGAGGTCTCATGGATACACTTTTTCTTTCCCATCCACCACCTCATCCTGACCAAGGCAAACCCTTTTGGGATCCAAATGTTTCCCGTCTTTCCTTCACTTTCTGCCTCCAAAAGTGAAGAGGAATGGGAGGAAAGGGCAGGGAGGGGACTTGGGGAGAACCTCCTCCCTCCTGGCACACCCAACCCACTTTGGCCTGCCATGCAGCCCCCAAGTTAGAAAGTTTGTCCATGCCTGGCTTAGACACACAGCCTGAAGATAATTATATACACAATAATGTAATAAATTTGTGTATGAAACAAAGTTTGTGTAGGTTGTAGGTTTTTCAGGCTGCATGGGCATGTACCAGAAGCATTCTCTCCTGACATTTCACCTGCATCTGTGACAAGCATCCTCACTACTTCTGAGGATGCTTGCCTTAGATGTAGGCGAAACATCAGGAGAAAATGCTTCTAGAACATGGCCATACAGCCCGAAAAACCTACAACAACCAGTGATTCTGACCATGAAAGCCTTCAACAATGCAAAGTTTGTGTACAACTGAATAATCAGAAAGCAATGGTATTACTATACCAGACACCAACATAGATTATTTTGATATATCCTGGATTTTGTCAATCTGGATACAGGATCATCAAGATGTATTATTGTCCTGCTTCACTCAGTCATATTTCTCTTAAGGAATTATTTCTTTCCAGAACAGCAGCCTTTATAACTTTTGAGTAAAGAACATGCCATTTTCCAGATGTTGGGCTATAACTCCCATTAGCCATAATCCGTGGCAAGCCCAGTGGTAAGGGATGATGGGTGTTGTGCTCTTTTCCCAGGCCCTCCCATCTAGAACAGGGGTCCTCAAACTACGTCCCCGGGGCCGGATACGGCCCTCCAAGGTCATTTACCCCACCCTCGCTCAGGGTCAACCTAAGTCTGAAATTACTTGAAAGCACACAACAACAACAACAATCCTATCTCATCAGCCAAAAGCAGGCCCACACTTCCCATTGAAATACTAATAAGTTTATATTTGTTAAAATTGCTCTTCATTTTGATTATTGTATTGTTTTTAAGTGTTTTTGGCACTTACAAAAGTAAGAGGGAATATTAAGATAGATTACAGAATCTAAATGTACTTAGTGAACTGACTGTACAGTATAGAATTTCCGTTCCTTTGATGGCAAGATGAAGAGGGGGAACCACCAGGCATAGAAGTCCGCGTCATAAGTAGACTGCAGTTCCCTTGTCATTTCTGTGGTAACTCTTTCTTCCAAGTGTCATTGCATTTATAGTTCACTGCTATAATGCTTGATCAGCTGATGTAACCCCAGCAGGAAGGAACAAGAGTAGTGTGTGTGTGTGTGAGTGCTGACCTAAGATATTCTACACCCGCAAACCCAGTGCACTACACAGTTTGAAAAGTATGTTCTGCGTTCACAGAGCACATATGACCTGAGAGGTGGTGACACTGAAATTCCAGGTTCATCCCTAAGATTCATTAGAGCCCTTAGAATGGAGAGATAGCCTAAATTACTTTGCTGTCAGACTGGTTCACCATATTCTGCAAAGAGTTGCCAGTTTGTGAAATCGCAATTGGTTGTGCAAGAAGAGAAGTCGGACCTGGAAAAACTGGGTTCCCTTTTTCACCTCTGGCACAGATTTCTATGCAACCACAGCCTTGTCTCATTCCATTCGCTCTTGGCCTCAGCTCTTCTGTCTATAAAATGGGAGGTAACTATTTTTATTGTATGAGTCCATGGGCTGTCACGTCCCCAAACAATCATGTGAATCAGTGCAAGCTAACATCCCAAGATGACTAATACCACTATGGAGTGGTCAGCACTTTTTCCACAGAGGAAACTGCTTGAAATATTTATTTATTTATTTGCTTGTTTATTTATTTATTTACATCATTTCTACCCCCCTCTTCTCAACCCCCAAGGGGGGACTCAGAGCGGCCTAACAAAAGGCAACAATTCGATGCCGAAACACAATATAAATACAATATAAAACCATAGACATTCAAGATTAAAATACAATTAGCATTATCACATAATACACATACACTAGGTTAAAAACAAAGTTCTGTCCACCACATAAGCATTGAGCCGTAACCATCAATTAACCAATTACAATTACAATCCAAAGTGCTGCATTGTGCTAATGTGCAAAAGCCTGGTCCCAGAGCCACGATTTCACTTTTTTCCTGAATGCCAGGAAGGATAGGGTTGATCGTATGTCGCTTGGGAGCACATTCCACAGACGGGGAGCCACCACCGAGAAGGCCCTCTCTCTCGTCCCCACCAACCGCATTTGAGAAGTTGGCAGGAGGGAGAGCAGGGCCTCCCCGACTGATCTTAAATTACAAGGTGGGACATAGAGGCAGATGCATTCGGAAAGTAAGCTGGGCCAGAACCGTATAGAGCTTTAAAGGTCAAAACCAGCACTTTGAATTAAGCTCGGAAGTGGACAGGCAGCCAGTGGAGCTGACTCAACAGGGGGGTGGTATGCTCCCTGTATGTAGCTCCGGTTAATAATCTGGCTGCCGCCCGTTGGACTAGCTGCAATTTCCAAACTGTCTTCAAAGGCAGCCCCATGTAGAGTGCATTGCAGTAATCTATTCAGGATGTGACCTGAGCGTGGACGACCGTAGCCAGATCAAACTTCCCAAGGTATGGGCGCACCACCTGGAGGGCCAAAGTTTGCCCAGGCCTGTGCTACGGTGTTGAAATTGTTGCATTTGAGGTGACATTGGGTGATGATAATGCATGTTTCATCTTTTGGAGATAGAGCTGGCATAGTTTGTTTGGTTTTTTTTCGGGATTTATTAATCGCCCATCCCAGTTGGCTCTGGGCGATTTACACTAAAGCACAAGCTGAATGCCTGAACATCTAAAAACATCTAAATATCTAACATCTAAAAACTCCTAAAAACAATTAGCATCTAAAACATCTACAAACAATTGACAATCTAACAGTTCTCAGCCGAACGCCCTCTCAAATAGCCACGTTTTGCCAAGCGTGCAAGGGATAGCTGTCATATCAGTGACCTGGCAAATCTACTCTGGATTTTAGGCTGAACCTTAAAGGAGTTACCCAAATTACTGGTAAAGTTCAACACCTTGGTTAATTTCTTTGAAATTTAGACTAAACCCAAGATCCCATTTATCTCCTTATTAACATGAAACTATAGACCACCAAGGTAGCTCATTAATTCTTGGTCATTAGCTGATGGGCAATCTCAAATGAGGAAGATACTTGGCTTAAGCAACCATTGAGACAGTGAGAATAACAAGAAAGCAGAGTTGTGATCGTCTTCCCACCCTTAGTCAAAATATTGTCAGATCCATCACTTGAATCCCTCCTAACTTATCAAGACGTCTGATGTCAATGCCTTCATCTTTTGCTCCAGGTGCCATGACGGAACTTCAGGAAGTGCAGATCACAGAGGGGAAGCCACTTCTTCCATCCCCGCCAGCACCTGATCCAGGCAAGGTTAGCAAAACAGCAAATTTTTCTCAGTCTCCCCCACCAACATTTCCCCCTCCCACTGGATTTTCCCTAACTGTCCAATCCCACATGTTTTTCTTCCTTGCTCTTTCCTGGCTGAGTGGGTGCCAACAGAGCAGGTACTTTGTGTTCAGATTGACCTTTGGTCCATCTGACCTGATGTTGACCCCTCTGACTGGCAGTAGCCTATCATCTGATTTTAAGAGGCAGTGTTGCAGAGCTGTGTTGTCTAAACCAGGGATGCGTGGTCCTCCAAATCTTGTTGGATTGTACCCCCAATGCCTCCCCATCAAGCATTCAAGCATTGCTGGGGATTGCAATTCCACAACCGTCAGAGGACTGTGCTTTCCTTCCATCTGAATATTTTGATTCACAATTTAGCAGTGTGAGTCAGGCATGCTCTTTTTGCAACTTCTGATCTCCCCGGCTGAGTAATACATAAGCCAATTGGAAGCATGGACAGAGCCTGTGAGTAACTACAGGCAGTTCTAAAAGACAGTTTGCCTCCTGGCAAATCCACCTCATGCCAGTTTCATTGATCTCAGCCAATTTTGGAAGAGCCTGCACACTCTGCTCCCCATCCTTCTCTACCTTTTCCTATAACTCTGATTCTTCTTCCTCACTTACTTCCTACTTTCTTGCACCTTCTCTGTCTGTGTGTCTTTCCCCTCCCTCTTCGTTCTTTCTCTGTGTTCTAGGATGCTGAACTGATAACAGCCACACTTCTTCAGGAACACGGCCAGGTAATGCCCTCCCCCCAGCTTTGTAACAAAACGGGTGTGGTCGCTGTAGATCCAAGAAAAGAATCTGAACACAAAGTTTCTCAGAATATCAATATATTGTGTTATAACTGCGACGTAATATCAGGCAAAATCAACATATAAACCCAAGTTGGGTGCCCGACCCCCAAAGCTGGGCAAACGTAAATACAAATGTCCTGAAATAGAATTATCGGCACAACAGCAAGTGGGGTAACAACACAATAGTCAAAGTGCCGCCGCTGTAAGGTAAAGTAATCCACCCCGATGGGTATTTGTATTCCTATCCGGATGGGTATTTGTAATCCAATGGTAAGGTGTTGGAAGCAAACGAACCCAGAGCCCAATTCAAAGGCTAAGTAGCTCCTCCTATGCGGGAAGATGAGGGTGCAGGTGTCGTCTGCGAAGTCTTCTGGCCGACGAGGACACAATTGTTCAAGGGTCCCCCCTCGTTTCGACCCCCCCAGGTCTTTTTCAAGGCCAATGAGCAACGATCCTCCCAATGCGCATCACAGGGCGTTAGGCGGCGAGAGTTTGTATAAATACAAACGCGCTAGTCATATATTTCAATGCATAATGCAAGCGTTCAAACAAAGTAACCACTATAATTTTACAACATAATGATAATGGAAGCACATGAGAAGCGCAAGGTACTACAAGTCACAACTTTACCTTGGAGAAAGAGTCTCCGGTGTATTCCACCACAGTGGGTGGGGCAAATGCTCAACACAGGTAAGTAAGGGAAGGTTTTGTAGGTAAGGCAAATCGACAGGTGGGATGATTTAAAGGAGAAGGTTACTGATAGGTATCTTTTCATTCAAACCCCATGGTTGCTCGGTTTTTAGGAAAACAGTCCATTTACTTTCAGCTCGCAGTAATGCTTTCTGGGCGTCACCATGGGGTGAGACCTTGACGATTTGCAAGCCCAGGAATCGAAGATCATCCGGGCCGTGTTTGTATGATTTAAAGTGTACATAGAGGGGAGAATCCTCCGAGTGTTGGCGGATCCTCGACCGGTGCTCCGAGATCCCCGTTCGGAGGCTCCTCCCCATTTGGCCCATGTAAAGAAGGCCGCAAGTGCAGATCAGGCAATAGACGAGGGACTCATTTTGACAAGTACAGAAGGTAGATAAGGTGAAGTTGGGCTGTCTCCCAGGAGTGTAGATTTCCTTCCCTGAGAATACAAAAGGACATTGGGCGCAGTGGCCACATGGGTGGGTTTTTGGGGTCAAATTGCTTCTCCGGATGGGTTGTCTCAACGTCGAGTGTACTAGGGTGTCCTTTATGTTAGTAGTCCTCTTGTAGGCCACCATAGGAGGGGTATCCAAGCCCGGAATATCTTGAATCAGGGGCCAGTATTTCCTCACAATGTGTAAAATCTTCGGGGATTGCTTGGTCAAAGTCAGTGGCCAGACCAGTCTGTTGGATGTAGGTTTCACTTTGGGTGTGAACAGCGAGTCTCGGGGAACCCTGTCAGCTTTCTCTTTGGCTTTGAGAAGAATCTCCTCAGGGTAACCCCTAATGCGAAGTCTCTCTATGGTGTTCCAAGCCTCATTGTGATATGTAGTCTCAGAAGAGCAGTTTCTCTTGACCCTTATGAGTTGTGAGTATGGTAGACCCCGTTTGAGGGCATGGGAGCGGAAGCTGTCAAATCTCAGAAGTGAGTTCTTGCTGGTGGGTTTCCTGTAGCTCTTCACCAATAGGGAGAGGTCGTTGGTATAAATGGTTACATCCAGAAAATTGATGGAGGATTCATTATATTCCACTGTGAATTTAATTTGTGAGTCCCAGGAGTTGAGCCAACAAGTGAATTGTTCACGAGGAGTCCCATTGGCTATCACTACAGAGACATCATCAATAAATCTGGCGTAATCCCCCCAGCTTTCCCATTTCATTCATAGGTTTAATATTTGGGTTATACCCATACCTGCTAAGATCCCCATCAGTTGAAAACCAAACTAAAGGAAGAGGTCCATGTGTTCTTAGTCACCTTCTGTCTCTCCTTCCTTTGCTCAAAATGTGAATCAACAGTTAGTATTCCCTATCAGTTATTGTCAGTCACATAACTTTTATAGCACAGGGTTATCCATAGGGCTGCAGGATAAAACACTATCTCACAGAAAAACAGTGTTCTGCCTCTGTGAGACAAGAATAATGCTTAGAGCAGTGTTTCCCAACTGCTGTGACATGGCACACTAGTCCACCGCTCGTGATGCTCCTCCTCCTCCGCACGGCCTGGCTCTGCCCCCCGGCTTCAGCACTCCCACAGCTTCGCCAGCCTTGAAGGGGCAGTGCCAAGCCAGTGTGGCAGAGCCAACACAATGCTTGCTTGGCACTGCCCCCTCAAGGCTGGCGAAGCTGTGGGAGAACTGAAGCCGGGGGAGGGGTGGCGCAGAGCGCTCCCACTGAGCCTTGAGGGGCAATACTGCCAGCGGTGGCAGAGGGCTGGCTTGGCACTGCCCCCTCAAGGCTGGCGGCTGTGGGAGAACAGCCTGGCTGGCCGCCCCTCCCTGGCTTTGGCACTCCCAGCAGCTGCTCCCAGCAGGCCACCATCCCCAGCCGCTCTTTACTGTGTTAGAGTGTCATTTTGTGTCATTTTGGTTGGTGGTGTGCCCCCGGATTTTTTTAATGTTAAAAGTGTGCCGCGGCTCAAAAAAGGTTGGGAAACACTGCCTTAGAGAGTCAGTGTTGTTGTATGCCTTCAAGTCATTCACAGCTCAAGGCGACCCTATCGTGAATTTTTCTGAGGCTGAGAGTGTATAAAAAGAACCTAAACATTAGGAAGAACCTCTTGACAGTAAGAGCTGTTTGATAGTGGAATAGGCTGCTTTGAAGTGCGGTGGAGTAACCTTCCCTGGAGGTTTTTAAACAGAGGCTGGGTGGCTCTCTTTTAGGAATGCTTTCCTGCATGTCAGAAGAAAGATCAACTGGATGTCCCTTGGAGTCTCCTCCAACTCCGTGATTCTATGATTCTTCCAAGATTACCCAAACTAGGAATCAAATCCAGGTTTCCAGAGTCATGGGGCGCATCCAGACAGTGCCTAAAATGCATGCCTTCCCGTGTTTTTACTTGGGGCATCCAAATGACACCCCTCTTAAAAATTAATTCCTTTGGGACAAAGCAGGAAAACCTTGCTTCGTCCCAAAGTAATTTGATAGTGGATTAGATATGCATCTTCCTTAAAGACCCGCATCTAACCCACTATGGCCGCTGTCTGGACTGCCCTCTCAGAAGTTCTGGGACTTCCAAGGGGGCGGTCTGCACAGCCCTCTCATGTTTTCCGTGCTGAATCAGCCCAGAAAACTTAGAGAGCTCTAACCCCCTTCCCACAACCACCCAAAAAGCCTTTAAAAAAGAAAATAACTTACCCGGCCACCGATACTGTTCTGCCGGAGCTCTACTGGTGCGTAGAAATGACACACCAGGAGAAGGAGATGGGAGGAGAAAAATCAGGAAAATGCCAGCCGGGGGGAATTTTTTCTTTTTAAGGCTTTTCTGAGGGGGTTTTGTTGCCCCCCCCAAAAAAGCACGAGATTTCTGGGCCATGTATGGACTGTAATGCGGGCCCAATTGGGTTTTTAAAACCCGACTGGTCTCGCATTAAAGTCCTATCTGAAACCGCCCATAAGTCCCAACATTCAAACTAGTACATCATGAGCAATAAATTGTGGGTGCTAATTAACGTATAATGGACATGTTGAATTGGACTCATTTCTAGGACTCTGCTTTGTTTTGTTTTTCTATCAGGGCTTTTGTGCATTGTTGTGCTACACAGGAGATCCAAACAGCCCTGCTTCCCACATTTTTTTTTTAAAACAGGGTTTCACAACCAGAGTTCCCTGGAACCCTAAAGTTCTAGAAGAAATTGTGATTGGAAAAACAACCTTTTAAAAATCTGTATATATAATAATGTTTACACTAAGATGATCTGAGAGATGAACATTTTTCAAGCTTTCTTTTGAGACTTTTAGACCAGTGTTTCCCAACCTTTTTTGAGCTGCGGCACACTTTTAACATTAAAAAAATTCGGGGGCACACCACCAACCAAAATGACACAAAATGACACTCTTAACACAGTAAAGAATGGCTGGGGGATGGTGACCTGCTGGGAGCAGCTGCTGGGAGTTGCAAAGCTGGGGGAGGGGGAGGAGCCAGGCCATACCATGCCCCGCCTCCTCCCCCGACTTCAGCTCTCCCACAGCTTCTCCAGCTTTGAGGGGGCAGTGCGAGCGAGGGGCGGGAGTCATGGCCCCCGTCCCCGGTGCCATTCTCCGCCATGACTCCCACCCCTTGCTCGCTGTAGCTGCGCGGAGGAGGAGGAGCATGAGCAGTGGATGGGCTTCAGTGAGCGGGGCTCCTCCTCTGCGCGACTTCAGCGAGCGAGGGGCAGGAGTCATGGCTGATTGGAGGCTGGCTGGGGAAACGGCCGAAGGAGGCGGCTCCCTGGCCCTTTCTTCTTTTTCCTCGCCGCCGCCCAGCCCTTCCTCCTCCTCCCCCAAGCAGCAGGAGTTCGGCAGGAGGAGGGGGGAAGGAAGGGGGCCAGAGAGCTTTTCTCGTGGCACAGCAGGAGGTTCATCACGGCACACTACTGTGCCACGTCATAGCGGTTGGGAAACACTGTTTTAGACTTATACAGTAGACCACAGGAAGGCAGTATAGGTTATAAGCAACTTTTAATGTGGATGTAATTGATTTTAATGTTTGTATATATTTCTGGTTTTATGTCCCGGCATTGAATGTTTGCCGTGTATATGTTGTGCTCTGCCCTGAGTTCCCTGCGGGGTGAGAAGGGCAGAATATAAATGTTTTAAATAATAAATAAATACATAATAACACAGGAAAGTACCTTACACCAAGCCAAACCATTGCTCACTTCTGCTCTGTGTCTTTATTTAGAGCAGCAGCACCTCTCTAGAGTTTCAGAGAGGGATGTTTTCCTGGGAATATCAATGGGTCCTTTACATTCATCACATGTGCCGTGTCACTTACTGGCATCCCTTCCTGCCCCATACCCCAGTTTTACCATTATGTAATCCTTAAATGCTCAAGAACCCTGCCAGACTGAGGAAAAAAGAAGTGACAACCCTTCCCAGGAGTCCTGGCTCTTAGCCCAGCCTATTCTTTCTTGGTTGGCTTTGGTTTGTTGTAGCCCTCTATAACACTCTGCCACCTGGCCCATTAGTCAGTAAAGACAGTGCCATGTCCAACTAGAACCGAGTTTCAATTAAAGTTTCTCTCAACCCAAATTCCACTCTTAAATAGCTACATTTGGGGGGTTATCAAATATTATCAACGTCCTTGCTGGTATACCTGCAACAGTGGCACAAGCCACATGCATTAACAAGTGATTGTACTTAAGCCTATGCTACAAAAAGTGTCATTTTTTTAGTTCTTGCTAATTTAGGTGTTTTTAAAAGCACAGGCGCAGGGTTAGTTGATTGTTGTTTCTGTTTCCAAATCTAATGCATCACCATGTTATGAAAAGCTACACCTATTCAAACTCAAACCCGTCATCCAGCTGAAAGGGTAACAGCTCTAGCTGTTTAGTCATGACCTTGTTGGCTAGCACCATCTTGGGCCTCTCTTTCCCAAATGGAAAAGACAGGATATTCAATTATGTAGTTATAAAGAGATTAGGTCAACAGTCTTTTGTATACTTGGAATGGCAAACTTCCTGATTGCAAAAGTCTTGTTACATCAGTCTGCCCTTACATAAGGCAAGCCTCCATATTCTGGAGGCTGCAAAAAACTGGGTTAGGCTCAAAGCTATCTAACTAAATCTCCTATGCTTAACCCTATTTATATTACATTTGCGTCTTATCCCAAATTTAGTGAAGGAATCCAACGTTTTCCAGTTGTTAGGATTTTAAATACTATCTGTGAAAAAGAAATGAAGCAAAACAAGAGATGAATAACCCAGGTTCCATACTGCCCCATATCCCAGGATCTGCTCATAGATTGTTTGATTTGAACTGGATTATATGAGTCTCCACTGCCATATAATCTGGGATAAGCAGATAATCTGGGATCAGATCCTGGGATATATCTATATATATATAAATCGAGTCGTCGTGGGATGTCCTTTATACACGTCCCCACAAATTAGTAAACATTCCCCCAGACCACGAAGCAACCATAGCACAAAAAAACACCCCAACCTACATTAATTAAAAACAGCCCCAAAAACTCCCATTAACTCCCGTTCTGGGGAGCTGGAGAGGCAGAGCAGAGGAGCTCAACCCCCTCCCTCCTTCCTCTTCAAACCCTCCCAGCCGCTCATGGGGGAGGGACTGGAAGAGGGGCTTTGCAACGACGAGGCGCCACCGTCCCCCTCTTCCGCCGCCTCCTCCGCCACCTCGAGCCGCATCTCGCCCGATCACAGCGGAGGTGGGAGGGGGAAGGTGACCTTTTCAGGCTTGCTCTTTCTCCTTCTCGCCCGCAGGAGGGCAGGGAGAGGAGGAGAAAGAGCTGGCCAGCTGCTCCCGCCTGTGACATCGGAGGACATCGCACGGCCCTGCGCAAAAGGAACCGGAGAAGAGGAGGGGGCGGAGGAGGAGGAAAGAGCAGCGAGGGGGAAAGGATCGCAGTCTCTGTGACATCTGTATATCCCAATGCTGTTTAATATGTCAACATGAAATAGATACTTTTATATCTAAGTCTTGTGACTATATCTGTGTTCTTGTGAACCCAATACTGCTTGCACCACTGGGGGCTTCTGCAGATTTAATTAATGTATTGTCAAAGGCTTTCATGACCAGAATCACTGGGTTGTTGTACGTATTTCGGGCTATATGGCCATGTTCTAGAAGCATTCCCTCCTGACATTTCACCTGCATCTATGGCAGGCATCCTCAGAGGTGTCTCACAACCTCTGAGGATGCCTGCCATAGATGCAGGCAAAACGTCAGATGAGAATGCTTCTAGAACATGGCCATATAGCCCGAAAAATCTAGCAGGTTGAGCTCCCTCTGTCAACTCCAGCTCCCCATGCAGGGACATGAGATAAGCCTCCCATAAAGGTGGTAAAAAAATCAAACATCCGGGCGTCCACTGGGCAGACAGCAAATTCTTTCACACCAGAAGCGACTTGCAGTTTCTCAAGTCGCTCCTGACATGGGAAAAAAAAGATGGATTTTCAGCAATTTATTATAAGGAATTTTAAAATAAATTGATAAGGTCCACACAGGATCTTATCAATTTAACTCAATTTTAGAAGGGAATAAAATTCTAGAGAAATGACCATAGCCAAACTTGCATCGAAAGAAGGACAAGCAGCTTTATATCAATATCACTATTAAACTATGGTTACAAATTTTTCACAATATTAACATAGATACTTAAAAAGTTTCTAAACCAATTCATCCATAAAGAGGAATCAGGCTTTTCCCCTAAAAGGCAAATTCAGAACAATTTGAGAGCAAGTTGCATTTCCTCAATCAATATAACGAGTGAAAAGCAGCATTGATGCTTGGAGATGTAGAAAGAGCCTTTGATAATTTAAATTGGAAGTTTTCATTTCCAATGTTAGAAAAAGTAGAATTTGGAACGAATGTAATAAAATTGATTAGAGCAATTTATTAAACTTTGCCTGTGTGGGTTACAAATCCCGTTTTATTTATTGTTCTCTTAAATTGTGAAAGGAGTTGATGAGTGTCAATGAAAACGGAGCCAAAACAGGACACACCAAGATTAGTTTCCACGTGATGAGAGGAAGTCTTGTGGTTTGCAGAAGTACGAAATAGCTTTAAACAAAAACAAGGAAGCAGCAAACAGGCCAAAGTCAACTGAGCACAGTACCTGGAAAACAAAAAATAAACATGGGAAATAAGTAAAGCTGGGTAGTTCTTTTCTGCAGCAAATTACACAGTGAAATACTCTAAATTAGGCATGGGCAAACTTTCTAACTTGGGGGCCGAATAGTGGGCTGGAGTGGAGTGGACAGGAGGGAGGGGTTTTTCCAAAGCCCCCTCCCTGCCCTTTCCTCCCCTTCCTCTTCTCTTTTGGAAGCAGAAAGTGAAGGAAAGGCAGGAAACGTTTGGATCCCAAAAGGGTTAGCCTAGGTCAGGATGAGGGTTAAACCACTGAGCTGCTGAGCTTGTTGACCAAAAAGTCGCAGGTTCGAATCTGAGGAGCAGCATGAGCTTCCGCTGTCAGCCCCAGCTTCTGCCCACCTAGCAGTTCGAAAACATGCACATGTGAATAGATCAATAGGTACTGCTTCTGTTGGAAGATAACAATGCTTCATGCAGTCATGCCAGCTACATGACCTTGGAGGTGTCTACGGACAACGGCGGCTCTTCGGCTTAGAAAGGGAGGTGGGCACTACCACCCAGAGTCGGACACGACTGGACTTAATGTCAGGGGAAAACCTTTACCTTTACTTTAGGTCAGAATGAGATGGTGGACGGGAGAGAAAAAGTGTATCCATTAGACCCCGTATTGCCTATTCCTGATACAGAATCCTAGAATTGGAAGAGACCCCCAAGGGCCATCCAGTCCAACCCCCTGCCATGCACAGTCAAAGCACTCCTGATAGGAAGCCTCTGCGGAAAAGCCTCCAGAGAAGGAGAGTGCACCACACTCCGAGGCAGCCTATGCCGCTCTCCAACAGCTCTTACTCTCAGGAAGTTCTTCCTAACCTTTTAAAGTCAAATCTCTTTCCCTGCCATTTGAACCCATTGCTCCCTTGTGGCTTGGTCTCTAGAGCAGCAGAAAACCAGTTTTCTCCCTCCTCCTCAATGGGACATCCTTTTAAATCTTGAGACCGATTGTTCTCGTGTTCCCTCTCTTCTCTTCTCTCTGCGAAACATCCATCTGGAGGAAAAGAGGCAGGAAAAAGAGAAGGATTGGAGGAAGAGAAGGACGTAAGGAAGGGTGGAAGGGGATGGAAGGGAGGGAGGGAGGAAAGAGAGAAGGAAGGAAAGGCAATAGGGAAGGAAGGAAGGAAGGAAGGAAGGAAGGAGAAAGAAAGAGAAAGGGAAGGAGGGAGGGGGAAAAGAAGGAAGAAAGGATGAAAGAAGGGAAGGAGGGAGGGAGAAAGAGGAAGGTAAGGAAGGAAGGGAAAGAGAGAAGGAGGAAAGAAAGAGAAGAAGAAAGGAAGGGATGGTGAGAGAGAGAGGGAAGGAGGGAGGGAGAAAGAGGAAGGTAAGGAAGGAAGGGAAAGATAAGAGGAAAGAAAGAGAAGAAGGAAGGGATGGTGTGTGTGTGAGAGAGAGAGAGAGGAAGTAGGGAAGGAAGGGAAAGAGAGAAGGAGGAAAGAAAGAGAAGAAGGAAGGGATGGTGAGAGAGAGAGGAAGTAGGGAAGGAAGGGAAAGAGAGAGGGAGGAAAGGAAGAGGAAAAAGGAAGGAAGGGATGGTGTGTGTGTGAGAGGGGGGGCTGCGAAAAGAGCCCAATGGGCCGCATTCGGCCCCTGTGCCTGGGTTTCCCCATGCCTGCTCTAAATGGATGTGTGAATATACATACTGTTAGCTATTCTATTTTTATGGCTATCTTTCCACCTAGTTTAATTTTATTTATGTATTCGCCAAGGAGGCAAACAGGCACAAGTCAACCGCTTTTTTGTAAAGCATCATGTCAAAAAAACAGTTCCGAAGTGCAGATAAAGCAAAGCAAGATTAGATAGGCTTTAGTAACATCACAGTAGCATAAAAGCAAAGGAAGTAGAAATATCTGTGTTATTATTGCACATGCAATTGGAACAAGGCTGTTTTCCCCTACTTGCTTGATCATAAACCTTGTAAGAAGTCAGCACAGTTGTGGCCATGTAGACTTCTTGAAATGGAAGGGAGATTGTTGTAGTTTTAAATAAATGGGAAGTTTTTCTCGTCTCTGTACTCTGTATTGCTTCCTCGGCGCGGCTATTGAAAGTACAGAGATTCAGCTCTTCTTTGCAGTTGACCATTTACAATACCAATAACCTGCAACATTAAGCACAGCTCTTAAAGGATGGGATCAAGGTTGACCAAGATGTTGGCTGGGATTTTTTAAAACCAGATTAACCACTCTTGTGTAGATGACATTGTTAATAATGAAGGAAGCAGCGTGTGTCAAGGATAACTTGGCACTGTGAAACCACGGCCCCTTCCACACAACTGAATAAAACCCCACACTATCTGTTTTGAACTGAGATATATGGTACTGTGGACTCAGATAACCCAGTTCAAAGCAGATATTGTGGGATGTTCTGTCTTGTTATTCTGGGGTATATAGCTGTGTGGAAGGGCCCCATGGTGGTGGTGAAATCTCTCACTGTCATTCAAAGATACAGCCGCATCAATCTGGAATATCCAGTATGCAAAGGGGTCTTGTAGCACCTTAGAACAAAATTAGTAGCATAAGCTTCCATAGACTGGTGGTGCAGCAAGTTAAACAACTGAGCTGTTGAATTTGCTGACCACAAGGTTGACGGTTCGAATCCGGGAAGTGGAGTGAGCTCCCACTGTTAGCCCCAGCTTCTGCCAACCTAGCAGTTGGAAAACATGCAAATATGAGTAGATCAATAGGTACTGATTCGCCAGGAAGGTAACAGCACTCCACGCAGTCATGCTGGCCACATGACCTAAGAAGTGTCTATGGATAACACTGGCTCTTCAGCTTAGAAATGGAGATGAGCACCAACCCCCAGAGTTGGACACGACTGGACTTAATGTCAGGGGAAACCTTTACCTTTACTTACACTGTAGAACTAATGCAGATTGACAGCACTTGAACTGCCATGGTTCAATGCAATAGAATCCTGGGATTGACAGTTTGGTGAGGCACCAGCACTCTTTGGCAGAGAAGGCTAAAGATCTTATAAAACTAGAACTCCTGGAATCCCGTCTCATTTTTGCCCAGGCAGTTAACATGGGGTTAAATTGTATTAATTCTACAATGTTGATGCACACATAGTGTGTCTAGCCCAGTGGTTCTGAACCTGTGGGTCCCTATGTGTTTTGGCCTTCAACTCCCAGAAATCCTAACAACTGGTAAACTGGCTGGAATTTTTGGGAGTTGTAGGCCAAAACACCTGAGGACCCACAGGTTGAGAACCACTGAGCTAGGCACTTAAATTCACCTTGTTCCCTTAAATACAGCAAATATTCTTTTCCATCTTGGGCTTCACTTACCATTCTAAAGGCCTATATTAAGTTCCCCATAGCAGAGATGTATATATTATAACCCCATTAAATACATACGTTATCAGCAGTTCAGGTAAGGACTATAAATCCTAATTGGACATTTCCCTGTGCATCGGAAACATGCAAAATCAAGCTGAGTAGCCAAACCCCAGATGCTATCTATTCCAATATCAGCAGCCTTAGAACAGCTGCAAATAGAAGGGCTGACTTCCTTCAACCCTTTATATATTCTGTGGAGCTAGTAAGCACACTTTCTGTCCATCTGTGTGACAAAACAGAGTTCTTTGTTGTGAGCTCTGTTTTGTGTATTGTCAAAGGCTTTCATGGCCAGAATCACTGGGTTGCTATGAATATTCCGGACTGTATGGTCATATTCCAGAAGCATTCTCTCCTGACATTTCGCCTGCATCTATGGCAGCCATCCTTCAAGGTTGTGAGGTCTGTTGGAAACTCGGAAAATGTGGTGTGTGTGTGTGTGTGTATCCAACATGAGGCCATGCTATTGAGAACACAGCTGCACTGGGCAGGGCACGTCTCTAGGATGGAGGACCACCGCCTCCCAAAGCTACTACTCTATGGTGAACTTGCCACGGGTCAGCGCAAGAGAGGCACCCCCAAAATGAACTCCCTGAAACAACATCTCAGGCTCGGCCAGATTGATCACCAACAGTGGTCCACCCTGGCCTCACACCGGGAGGCATGGAGACGCACTACCCACAATGCTGCAGCCTCTTTCAAGAAGACACGCCGAACGGGTCTCGAAGAGAAACGACAATGCAGAAAGAACCATAACTTGGAAACAACATCACCCAAGGAGAGATTCTGCTGTGCTTTCTGCAACCGAGCTTGCCTTTTTAGTCATCAACGTGCTTGTAAAAAGCGTGGGATGAGTCCTTCCTAAGAATCTTCTTTCACGAAGAAATACTTATATATATATATATATATATATCCAACAGTCCTCACAATCTCTGAGGATGCCTGCCATAGTTGCAGGTGAAACGTCAGGAGAAAATGCTTCTGGAACATGGCCATACAGCCTGGAAAACTCAAAGCAACCCAGTGATTCCAGCCATGAAAGCCTTCAACAATACACAAAACAGAGCTCATTCAATGCCAGAATTCAAAACTGAGCTTGGAAATGTGCCTGTTTTGGACTGCAGTCCATAGCATGACCATGCAAAACAACATACCTGTCAGGTCACAAAGTAGTATTATTTTGTTGTATTCAGTGTATTGGGGCTGTCATTTGGGCTCGTCCCATAGATGAAAATGAGAAAGATCGTTGTGAAGCATTGTTGGAAGAATCTGGGAATTGGCAGAGAAATTTTCAATTTCCCTGGCCATGCACAAGAGTTGATGTTTGGAGTATCAACATTAATACAATGACAGCTAGCTCCCACCTTTCCCCCTCTTTGGTTGTTGTGACAGTTTTGCCTCCCGGCCTGAAATATAAAAGCTTGCCTTTTTCTCAGTGGCCAGTCCACTGCTTCATCTCTGGGCTGCCTCTTTGTTTCTACTTTTCGCCCTGTTCATGCCTGTGTTATTGTGGTTTGGACAAGGAATCGTTCCAAATGGCTCCGCTCACTGTTCCCCTGCCACTCCAATTGCTTTTGAACACATTGAATTCCCTTGAGTGCCATCAGAGAAAAGCCTCCTTAACAGGAAGGGCTAAGAAATTAAACAATGGACTTCTATTTTTTTTTAAAGCAGGATCTGATTGTTTTGATATCGGCCCAAGTTTTTCCCTGCGCATCATGGGAACAAGGATAAGGCGGGGACGGTCCCTTCTGCCCTGAATTCCTCCCTTGTTCTGGAACGCTGGCGAGAGGCAATATTTAATATTTAAGATGACAAATGCCCAAGCTGAGATCCTCCCTGTGAGTCACATCCTCTGACATGAGAGTCAGGTGCATTCTCAAAGATACAACATGTCAAAGGGTGTACTTACACTGTAGAATTAATGCAGTTTGACACCAATTTAACTGCAACGGCTTGATGCGATGGAATCATGGTAGCTTTTTTTTCTTTTGCATGCAATTTTAATTCCCTACTTGCAGTTTTTTGTACATAGATACGCTATGTACATGCTTGTGTTTATGTGTATCTCTCAGCTCGAACCCTCCGCTCTTTGGGGAAGGCCCTCCTTTCGCCCCTGCCAGTCTCACAGACTTGTCTGGTGGGCTTAAGAAGGGGCGGATCTTAGTGGTGGCAAATTAAGCGGCCACCTCAGGACACCACGTGGCCAAAGGGCGCATCCAGGGCCGGGTGCCACGACCCCAGGGGTGCCGGCAGGGTGGGAGGAAGGCTCGCTCAGGTTGAGAGAGGAGGAGGTAGAGGCGCACGCCTTTCCCTTCTCCCTGCCTCGCCCTGCGCCCTGCGCGCATCTCATCCCTCACCCTGTGCACCCCCCCCCCCGCGCCAAGGATGCCTTGCGCAGGGAGAGAGAGAAGGCGGAAGAGGTGCCCGCCTTTCCCGTCTCCCTTGCCCCCCGCGCCTCTCCTCTCTTTGTTGCTGCTTTGTTGCCGCCGGTGCACGAGGGCAAGGGAGGAGGCAGGACTGAGCAGCCAGACAAGCCTGCCAGCCAGAGGACACCTAGCCCAACCCCCGGGCCCTTGCTCCCTAAATTGGCCTAGATCTGATACACACACATATATATATATACATACACACAAAAAGAGAATAGGAAGAGGGGAGGGAAAAGGGTGAGAAGGGAGGAAGGGGAAGGTAAGAAGGGGAAAGAGAATAGGAAGGGGGCAAGGAAAAGGGTGAGGAGGAAGGAAGGATGGGGAATGTACAGACCCATACAAAGAATAGGAAGAGGGGAGGGAAAAGGGTGAGGACCTTTCCACACAGCCCTATATCCCACAATATCTGCTTTGAATATCTGAGTCCATGCTCAGAAAATGTGGGATTTTCTGCCTTGATATTCTGGGGTATAGGGCTGAGAAGGAAGGAAGGGGAATACATATAGACACACACACTCAAAGAGAATAGGAATAGAGCAGGGAAAATGGTGGGAAGGAATAGATAGATAGATAGATAGATGATAGATAGATAGATAGATAGAGATATATAGATATATATGGCATGGGCCAACTTCAGCCCTCCATGTGTTTTGGACTTCAATTCCCACAATTCCAAACATCCAGTAGGAAGTCCAAAATACCTGGAGGGCCCAAATTTGTCTATGCACCCAATCCATATGTGTGTGTGTGTGTGTGTGTGATTGGTTGGAGGGCGCCAAAATACTGTTCGCTTACCATTTAAAATTACCTAGGTCCGGCCCTGGGCACAAGGGAGAGAGCCTTTTCCTCTGTGCCCCGACTCTGGAATTCCTTGCCCGGAGAGATTAGGAAAGCCCCAAATCTGGAGACTTAAAAAAAAACACCTGAAAACTTGGCTCTTCCGCTGTGCTTTCGGAGAGTAGTTACCGTGTTTCCCCGAAAGTATGACACCCCCCGATTGTAAGACGTATCGGGGGTGTCAGAGGGGTCGGCTTATATAAGCCGTACCCCAAAAGTAAGACGTACCGCGGGCGGCATGGCGTGGCTTCCTGGCTGGGCGACGAGAGGCTCCCAGAGGGGCTCAAAAGGGGCCCGGAATCCTCCTCCTATTCCTCCTCTTCCTCCCAGCGGCGCCTTTCCCTCTCGCCGGTTCCGCCCTCCCTTCAGTGAAGGGAGGAGGGGCGAAGCCGCCGCAGGCGAGAGGAAGAAAGCGCCGGCGGAAGTCCCGGCCGCACGGCGACTCAGGCGTCTTTCCCCGCCGCTCGCCCGCGCTCCAAACGCGAGCTGGGCGGCGGCGAAAAGCGCCTGAGTCGCGCTGGGGGCAGGACTTCCGCCGGTGCCTTCTCCCTCTCGCCGGTTCCGGCCCCCTCCCTCAGCCGCCCCTCTTCCCTACCCGCAACGGAGACTGCAGGAGATCGATCGGTTTCCCTGCAGCCTCCGTTCTTGAAGGGAAGACAGGCGCAAAGGGGAGCCCCTCTTGCGCCCCTTTCCTTCCCGCAGAGGAGCCTGCAGGGAGATCGACGGTTTCCTGCAGGCTCCGTTGGGAAGGGAAGACAGGCGCAAAGGAGCCCTTTGCGCCCCTCTTCCCTTCCCGCAACGGAGCCTGCAGGGAGATCGATCGGTTTCCTGCAGCCTCCATTGCGGGAAGGGAAGAGGGGCGCAAAGGGGAGCCCTCTTGCACCCCTCTTCCCTTCCCCGCAGAGGAGCCTGCAGGGAGATCGATCGGTTTCCCTGCAGGCTCCGTTGCGGGGAAGGGAAGACAGGCGCAAAGGAGCCCTCTTGCGCCCCTCTTCCCTTCCCGCAACGGAGCCTGCAGGGAGATCGACGGTTTCCCTGCAGCCTCCGTTGCGGGAAGGGAAGACAGGCGCAAAGGGAGCCCTCTTGCTCCCCTCTTCCTTCCCGCAGATGAGCCTGCAGGAGATCGATCGGTTTCCCTGCAGCCTCCGTTGCGGGGAAGGGAAGACAGGCGCAAAGGGAGCCCTCTTGCGCCCCTCTTCCCTTCCCAGAGGAGCCTGCAGGAGATCGATCAGTTTCCCTGCAGGCTCCGTTGGGGAAGGGAAGACAGGCGCAAAGGGAGCCCTCTTGCGCCCCTCTTCCTCCCTTCCCCGCAGAGGAGCCTGCAGGAGATCGATCGGTTTCCTGCAGGCTCCATTGCGGGAAGGGAAGACAGGCGCAAAGGAGCCCTCTTGCGCCCCTCTTCCCTTCCCTCGCAGAGGAGCCTGCAGGGAGATCGATCGGTTTCCCTGCAGGCCCGCGTTGCGGGGAAGGGAAGACAGGCGCAAAGGGGAGCCCTCTTGCGCCCCTCTTCCCCTTCCCCCGCAGAGGAGCCTGCAGGGAGATCGATCGGTTTCCCTGCAGCCTCCGTTGGGAAGGGAAGACAGGCGCAGGGGGAGCCCTCTTGCGCCCCTCTTCCCCTTCCCGCAGAGGAGCCTGCAGGGAGATCGATCGGTTTCCCTGCAGGCTCCGTTGGGAAGGGAAGACAGGCGCAAAGGGAGCCTCTTGCGCCCCTCTTCCTTCCCCCGCAGAGGAGCCTGCAGGGAGATCGATCGGTTTCCCTGCAGGCTCCATTGCGGGAAGGGAAGACAGGCGCAAAGGGAGCCCTCTTGCGCCCCTTCTTCCCTTCCTTCGCAGAGGAGCCTGCAGGGAGATCGATCGGTTTCCCTGCAGGCTCCGTTGGGGAGGGGAAGACAGGCGCAAAGGGGAGCCCTCTTGCGCCCTCTTCCCTTCCCCGCAGAGGAGCCTGCAGGGAGATCGATCGGTTTCCCTGCAGCTTCCGTTGCGGGGAAGGGAAGACAGGCGCAAAGGGGAGCCCTCTTGCGCCCCTCTTCCCTTCCCCGCAGAGGAGCCTGCAGGGAGATCGATCGGTTTCCCTGCAGGCTCCGTTGCGGGGAAGGGAAGAGGGGCGGCTGAGGGAGGGGGCCGGAACCGGCGAGAGGGAGAAGGCGCCGGCGGAGTCCCGCCCCAGCGCGACTCAGGCGCTTCGCCGCCGCCCGGCTCGCGTTTGGAGCGCGGGCGAGTGGGGCGGCGGCGGGGAAAGACGCCTGAGCCGCCGTGCGGGCGGGACTTCCGCCGGCGCTTTCTTCCCTCTCGCCGGTGGCGGCTCCGCCCCTCCTCCCTTCACTGAAGGGAGGGGGCGGAGCCGGCGAGAGGGAAAGGCGCTGCTGGGAGGAAGAGGAGGAGGATGGACGGCGCCGCTGGAAGGAAGAGGAGGAAGAGGAGGAGGATTCCGGGCCCCTTTTGACCCCCTCTGGGAGCCTCTCGTCGCCCAGCCAGGAAGCCACGCCATGCCGCCCGCGGTAAGTCTTACTTTCGTCTTACTTTCGGGGTACCGTCGCCCAATATAAGACGTACCCCGAAAGTAAGCCGTAGTGGGGATTTTGGGGGTCAAAAGAAAGTAAGACGCTGTCTTACTTTCGGGGAAACACGGTATTTAATTTCTATCACTTCTCTCCTCAATGTCCCCATTCTCGGAGTCCATCCCCCCTCCCCCCCATAAAGGATGTTTTCCCTGTAAAGGATGCTATTTCGAGTATCCCACCCTGAGTTTTAACATTTTAACATTTTATATATGTGCTTGCAGTCCGCCCTGTCTTTGTGATTTTAGATATCTAGTTGTATATTGTTTTTATTTATATGTATGTATCTTTTTATTGTGTTCATTGCTGTTGTTTTGGTTTTTATTTTATTGTAATTTGTTGTTTGGGCTTGGCCTCGTGTGAGCCGCCCCGAGTCCCCATTGGGGAGATGGGGCGGGGTATAAATAAAGTTTATTTATTAATTATTATTATTATTATTATCTCCTCACTAATGTGGAAAAATACAACTTCAGAATGTTATTCTTCTGATAACATCTCCAAATCTCTTAGCCTGCCTGGTCATTGGCCATATTAGTGGAGAGATTCTAATAGCAGTAGTCCAAAACTATAATTATCCCAAGCTCTGGGGTAAATGCACAGGTTGATTAACCTTGAGTGACGTTTTACGTTTTGCCATCTCAACGTTTTCAATCTTAGTGAGATTTTTAAAATGGAAAAGCCCAAGATCGAGTTTTGTTGTTATTGTTGTTGTCTGCTTTCAGGGCCTTTCTGACTTAAAGTGAACCTATCACTGGATTCTTCAGAGTGGGCTGCTATTGCCTTCCTCTAAGGCAGTGTTTCTCAACCTTCCTAATGCCGCGATCCCTTAATATAGTTCCTCATGTTGTGGTGACCCCCCAACCAGAAAATTATTTTCGTTGCTACTTCATAATTGTTATTTTGCTGCTGTTATGAATCGTAATGTAACTATCTGATGTGTATGATGTATTTTCATTCACTGAACCAAAATTTGGCACAAATTCCTGATATGCCCAAATCTGAATACTGGTGGGGTTGGGGGGATTGGTTTTGTCATTTGGGAGTTGTAGTTGCTGGGATTTATAGTTCACCTACAAACAAAGAGATTTCTGGACTCCATCAACAATGGAATTGAACAAAACTTGGTATACAGACCTCCCATGACCAACAGAAAATACTGGAAGGGTTTGGTGGGCATTGACCTTGAGTTTTAGAGTTATAGTTCACCTATATCCAGGGAGCCTTGGGGATTCAAAACAATGATGGATCAGGACCAAATTTGGCACAAATACTCAATATGCCCAAATGTGAACACTGATGGAGTTTGGGGAAAATAGACCTTGACATTTGGGAGTTGTAGATGCTGGGATATATCATTCATCTACAATCAAAGCGCATTCTGAACCCCACCAACTATAGAATTGGGCCAGACTTCCCACACAGAACCCTCATGACCAACAGAAAATACTGTGTTTTCTGATGGTCTTTGGCGACCCCTCTGACACCCCCTCATGACCCCCCAGGGGTCCCAACCTTTAGGTTGAGAAACGCTGTCCTAATGGAAATTTGGTCCTGATCCATCATTGTTTTGAGTCCACAAGGCTCCCTAGATGTAGGTGAACCATAACTCCAAATCTCAATGCCATCCTGAGTCCCCCTTCAGGGGTTGAGAAGTGACAGGATATAAATGCGGAAAATAAATAAATAAATAAATAAATTGTGGTATGGGTTTGGGTGGGAGAAGGGGACAAAAACAAAAGCAAAAAAGGGAACCAAACTAAGATATATTAGATTAATGAGTGGATAATATAGAATGGAGGAAGTGCAAAAAAATTGAAGAGGGCAAAGAAATGTGGTTATAGATAAATGACATGTTTGTATTAAATGTACAAAATCTACTCACGAAGCAAAATATTACATTAATAAAAATATTTATATATATTAAAAAGTAGGCAGGAGTAGAATCGCAGGGATTAGCTCCCAATTCCCCCCCCCCCCCATTCTAACTTATGCACAAAATCCCCCATTGTATTTCATGCACATTGTACCTCATGCACAAAATTCTGTGTGATGACAAATTCTAAGTACAGTACATATGTTTTCAGATTGAGGGCCATGGGAGTTCGATATTACGTACTTATGAACAATGCACACATTAGGCCCTACTTCAAACATAGACCTTATTCCTGTAGAAATGGTTAATAAATGACCGTGAAAGTTTGAACGTTAGCCTTCCTCCAGTTTTCCTTCCTCTCTGCAAGGCTCCAATTACAATTGTCTAGCATTGCCGCACTGCTTGTGTTTACCCACTTCTCTCTTGTCTTTCTCTCTCTGCTTCCACAGAAACATACAGTGGAGACGCCATATGGCATTGTGACAATCACCATCCATGGAACACCCAAACCCAAGCGTCCTGCCATCCTCACCTACCATGATGTGGGACAAAACCGTAAGGCTGGAGTGCCCACCCATTGTGGGGGCAGGGGGGCTGGGAGTTTACCAACCATTGCAACCCCAAGAAAGAATTTTAAGATGTTGCATTCTGCAATATATCTCATGGAACTATTTAATGGTCTTGACATTGGAGAGGAATTCCCCAGATCTCTTGTTTTGATGGAGCTGGAAATTTCCACTCTCTCTGTGCGTGGGTTTATTTTGCTCTTTTAAAATGGGTGTTCAGGATTTATATTGCTTTTTTCAAAGTGGGAAAATGGTCTACTACACTTCATGAACCAGGTATTAGATCCTATACATGCACATCTACACTGGTGTTGATGGAAGTCAGGGAGTCTTGACAGTCTGATCGATGCATCAAAGCGATGTGGTTAATGTTCTTGTTAAACAATTGGGAGTCAAAAGAGTTTGCTGAACTCCAGCCAATAGTAGAACTTGATCCCCCTTCTGCCTCTACCAGTGGCAGGTGGCTTCCACGCTGGTAGGATGCTCAGTTAACTTCAGGTTGGAGTCCAAACTTTAAAGAAACGACTCAATGCAATGAACCTAATCCCTAAAATGGGTTAAGCATCCTGGAGAGATTCCACCTGAACATGAGGAAGAACTTCCTAACTGTGGGAGCTGTTCAGCAGTGGAACTCTGCACCTTATGGACTCTTATGACTTTATCAGTGATTTCCAACTTTTTTTGAACCGCAGCAAAAAAAATTACATTTACAAAATCCTGGGGCACACCAGCAACCAAAATGACACTCTGTCATTTTACTAACGGTCTCCCTCCCCCCTCGTGACATCGTTGCTTCTGCCAATCCCCGCTCTCCCCCGGGAGACCCATGCGCAGGAGGCCATTCACCGTCCTGTGGGGGAGGGCTGTGCTGAGTGGCCGAAGCGCACGCAGGCTCGGCTGAGCAGGACAAATAGGAATTGAGCACACGGGGTGGCTCTGAGCCTCGGTGCAAACTGCGCCGGAAACTCGCAGCCGTCGCCACCCCCAGCTCTCCTTCCCGAAGGGGTTTAGCTCCCCCAGGAGTGTCTCCCCCCCCCCCCGTCCCTTCGGCTTGCCTGCTGTCACCTTAGGGCCAGATCGGGAAGGAACCAAGCTGGGCTGTGGAGCTGCGCATCCCGGCCTCTGCTCTGCAGCGAACCCGTAGCCCAGCCAGGAGAGGCCAGGAGATGAGGGGTTGCTCCCCTTTCCCAGCGCGGAGGAGCTAGAGGGCAGAAAGCCTCGCCTCGGGGAGTGGGGTCGGTTGGGGGCACCTCCCGCAGACTCCTCCTCCCTCTCCTCCTCCTTGCTACCAGAGGGGAGTAGGGCAGAAGAGCACCCAGGAGCCAGGAAACAGGAGGAGCCGCAGCTCGCCCAGGTAGCCCTTGGCACGCAGAAGGAGGGAAGGAAGGAAGGGAAAGAGAGAGAGAGAGGAGGGAGGGAGGAAAGTTCTGGACGCTGAGGGCTGTCCCTGACTGCAGCCAGGCAGGCTGTCATTGCTGCTTCGTCCAGGAAAGCCTCATTTACGCTGCCTGAAGTTTCCTGCTAGGCTCTCTCTCTTTCTCTACACTGTAATTTACCATGGCACACCTGATGATCTGCCACGGCACACTAGTGTTCCGCGGCACACTGGTTGAAAATCACTGACTTTATGATCTACGGCCATGATGCCCCCTAGCCCGTTGCACTTTGGTTTGCACTTTGTGGGGTTTGCGGAGGACTGGAGGGGGCCAGAGAGTGCAGGAGGGGGGGGGGGTGATATATGGAGATATATGGGGAAGAATGCCAATTTTTTAAATGAAGATCAAAAAATCAAGTAATTACTTTGGTGTCTCAAAAAAGGAATTGGAGTTGATGGTTGTTTGGAGGTTGGGGGAGTTCAATTAGCCCCCCCCCCCAATAGAACCAATATGTATCACAATTCCAGTAAGGAGACGTTGAGGACCTGTTTTATAGATTTTATGGTTTTTATATATTTAATGTTGAACTATGTTATAAACGTTTTTATAATTGTTTTAAACTGTACCCTGTTATTATGACATTGAATCATTGCCAATTGTGAACCGCCTTGAGTCGCCATTGCCTGAGAAAGGCGGTATAAAAATGCAGTAAATAAATAAAATGAACTCTATGCCCTGGAGTGCAGTGGAGGCTCCTTCTTTGGAGGCTTTTAAGCAGAGGCTGGATGGCCATCTGTCAGAGGTGATTTGAATGCGATTTTCCTGCTTCTTGGCAGGGGGTTGGACTGGATGGCCCATGAGGTCTCTTCCAACTCTATGATTCCGTCAGAGTTCTTATAACGTTCTGATTAAGCCCCTTGTGTAGATCCACCAGCTCACAAGTCAACAGTCTCCACTATCTCTTGCCCTCCACATTCTGCTCCATCTACCATACCGTGTTTCCCCGATAGTAAGACACCCCCGATTGTAAGACGTATCGGAGGTTTCAGGGGGGTCAGCTAATATAAGCCGTACCCCGAAAGTAAGACATATTGCCGCCTCCCTCTCATCTACCGTAGCTGCGCGCAGGGGCGGCCCGACCTAATTTGGGGGGGTACGCAAAGAAAATTTTGTGGCCCCCCCGCCGCCACGTCACTCACCGCCGCCGCCATGCCCACGCCGCCGCCACGCCCATGCCGCCGCAACCGACCCCATCGGCCGTGGCACACCTCCGCGGCGCCTTTCTGCTCGTGCCTCCCTGCTGCCCGCGGCCTGCACACACAGAAACACCTACAGCCGCTATAGCGCCTGTAGACGTTTCTGCGCACGCGCAAACATCCGTGCACGCGCACTCGCTCCCAAGCGCGCCTGCCGCTTTGGAGCCAGCGCTCATGCGTGCAGGTTTTGCGCATGCGCGCTGGCTCCAAAGTGGCAGGTGCGCTTGGGAGCGACTGCGCGTGCGCAGACGTTCGCGTGTGCGCAGAAACATCTACAGGCGCTATAGCGCCTGTAGGTGCTTCTGCGCATGCGCGGCCGGCGGCGCAGGGCAGTGCGGCGGCGGTGAGGGCACGGAGTCAGTGCGGCGGCGCCCCTCCCAGCCGGTGGTGCCCCTCCCAGCCGGAATATAAGACATACCCCGAAAGTAAGACATCATGGGGCTTTTGGGGATAAAAAGAAAGTAAGACACTGTCTTACTTTCGGGGAAACACGGTAGCTAATCCAAAGGCTGCTCCTTGAAGGATGAGGATCAAAAACTGATTGCTGTCCATTACAACCCCTAAATAATCCTGTTATCAACTACTCAGATCAGATCTTGCAGACTTTCTTGACTGATTCTGGTTCCTTCCATACAGCCCTATATCCCAGAATATCAAGACAGAAAATAGCACAATATCTGCTTTGAACTGGGTTATCTGAGTCCACACTCAGATAATGTGGGATTTTCTGCCTGGATATTCTGGGATATACTGTGGTGTGGAAGGGCCCTCTATCCACCTGTGAGACGCAGTCTTCCTCTGTTCCTGTTGCCTTCTACCTTACTGAGCATTACTGCTATCCCTCCAGTCACAGTTTCAAGTTTTTCTTATTTGATACCCATGGATTTGATTTAAAATGTACTTTCTTGGAATCTGTAGTAGTGTGGAGGGCCGACTGTACTATCTTTTTGAATGATTCATGTCTCCCCGTGATATATCCATATAGTATTATAGTCTCAGTTTAGTCATATTGGCTTCCAGAGAGAGTTCAGACATGGTTTGCTCTCAGACTTGTTTGAAGCTGATGATACTTAAGAATGTCAACTCTTGTTGTTTCATGTTCTGTAAAAGGAGATTGTCTGGATTCAAATCCTGTAAGTAGTTCTGAATTAATCAGCCCATCTGTCTCACAACCTGCCTATACATAACTCAAGGAAGAACTTCCTGTTGTAGGAAAACTCTGAATGCTTCCCCTCTAACAGAAGGACTCCTTCCATACAGCTGTATAAAATCTACATTGAACTGGATTATATGGCAGTGTGGAGTTAGATAACCCAATTCAACGCCGATATTGTCGATTATCAGCCTTGATATTCTGAATTATATGGCTGCGTGGAAGGGACCTAAGAGAAAGCTGGAGGTGACAGAAAATGCTTCTTGAATGGGGAGGAGTTTCCCCATTTCATCTCTCCTGTCGTTGCATATTTTATCTTTGGAACTAATTTTTCGTGCTACTCCCTCCATTTTGCAACTCCTAGAGAAAACTGAGTCTCTTAGAAGGGAAGATAAACACCAGACGGAGAGAGGAAGCCAACAACTCATCCTTCACAGTTTCTCGGGGGGGGGGGGGGTTTTTTTTAATCCCCTCCAGCCTTTTCTGTCTTTTGGAAATGAGATTTTCAGAATTTCCCACAGAATGGAAGAGCTGCTATCAGAGAACAAGTGTCATCTGTAAAAAGCCTAGGTGTCCAGTTGGACCCTCTGCTGTCAATGGAGACACAAATCATCACTGTCAGCAGAATCACATTCTTCCACCTGTGACAGGCGAAGCGTCTGGCCCCCTATCTGTCCCGGAACGATCTGGCCACGGTAATCCAAGCCACGGTCATCTCTAGATTGAACTACTGTAATGCTCTTTACATTGGCCTACCTTTGTCTGTGATCTGGAAACGTAAGCTTGTGCAGCATACAGCTGCCCGGCTACTCGCGGGGGAGCCCGCGACATGCCGTATAACTCCAATCCTGCAGGATCTGCACTGGCTACCGATTGAATGCCGGATCACTTTCAAGGTGTTAGTTCTTACTTTCAAGGCCTTATATGGTCTGGGGCCAGTGTACTTACGGGATCGCCTGGTTCCATACAATCCCCCGAGATCACTACGTTCAGAAGACCTGAACCTTCTAACTCAGGGCTGTCCAACTGCCGGCCCTGCAGGTGTTTTGGACTTCAACTCCAAGAAATCCTAGCCAGTTTACCAGCTGTTAGGATTTCTGGGATTTGAAGTCCAAAACACCTGCAGGGCCGGGGCAGTTGGGCTATTCCTCTGTGTCAAGTCCTTCCGCCTCACCTCAACTAGGCGGCGAGCTTTTACCATCATTGCTCCAACCTTGTGGAATACACTGCCCCTGGAGACCCATGCTCTCCGTGATTTGAATGCATTTCGCAGGGCATGTAAGACATTTCTATTTAGACAGGCTTTCGACTGCCTGTGAAAAATCCGCTATGTCCTATTGTGTTTTATTGAATGTTATTCTTTTATTGTCTTTTATGCATTGTGTTTTATCTTTCATGTTGTAAACCGCCCCGAGCCTTTGGGAGTGGCGGTGTACAAGTCTAATAAATAAATAAATAAATAAATAAATAAATACATGAATAAATAAATAAAATAAACATGTTGTTAGCACAAAGGGCTCTTCCACACAGCCCTATATCCCAGAATATCAAGGGAGAAAATCCCACATTATCAGAGCGTGGACTCAGATAACCCAGTTCAAAGCAGATATTGTGGGATTTTCTGCCTTGATATTCTGGGATATAAGGCTGTGTGAAAAGGGACCTTAGTTCTCCATGCGGAAAACAGAAGTAATTGGGGATTATTCTGAATAAACATAAATTACGGTGAGGTAGATGCTTAAAATATCCTAGAAGGGCCAGAACTCAGCTGATCTAATAAACAATATAGGGTTGGTTCTGTGTAATACTTGGATTGGAGACCACCAATGAACGGCAGGTGCCGAAGGTCCTATTTCAAAGGAAGGAACTGGAAGAACCACCTCTGAGAATTCTTTGTCCAAGAAAACCCTATGAAATGCATGGGGTCACCATAAGTCAACAGGCAACTTGAAGACACATATACTCGCACCCGTGACAGAGTAGGAAACCTTTAATCCTGCAGAGAGTTTGGACATCATTTCTCAGAAGCAAAACCAGTTCAGCGGGTGGTTAAAGATAGTAGATATTGTCACCCAGAACCTCTTGAGAGGAAAAGGTTATAAAGCTTTCCTAAGCCTATGGGGCAGATCAGATAATCACTAGTTATAAAATGTGTTTGAAATCTTGACTTTGGGAGTGAGAGAGGTTGATCCTGAAACTCATTTTTGATAGCATGCATTATTTCGAGACTGAGACCTGTTTGCTGCTTTAAAATACACATCCTTATTCTTAAAAGATACATTTGTGAGTGTCAATTTTAGAATGTGGATGACTGTGCGTCTTAAAATGAGATTCCTTGTGTTCCAATTTCAAGAGTTGATGGGAAGTGTTAAAACTGACATACTATCATCTAATCTGAGTCAAACTCTAGTTTAGTATTCTTTGACTGGTCATCTTTTTTCTGAAATGGTCAAGAAAGCCCCACTTTTCCACAAACTCTGAATAGTCCTTCTGTTCCTTTTTAGTTAAGCCAGTTAACCATAAGCCATACATTGTTATCCTATTCACAAAAGAGTAGACCATAGATCAGGTATGGGCAAACTTAGGCCCGAGGGCCGGATGCAGTCCCTTGGACTCTTTTCTCAGTTCCCCCCTCTCTCCCCCCATCCTATCCTTCCTTCCCTCCCTCCTTCCTTCCTTCCTTCTTCCCTTCCTCCTTCCTTTCTTCCTTTCATCCTTCCTTCCTTCTTCCTTCCCTCCTTCCTTTCCTTTCCAACCTTTCATCCTTCCTTCCTTCCCTTTCGTCTTTCCTTCCCTCTCTCTTTCCTTCCCTTTTGTCTTTCCTTCCTTCTCCCTCCCTTCCCTTTCCTTCCTCCATTCTCTTCCTTCCTCCCCACCCTCTCTCTTTCCTTCCCTTTTTTCTTTCCTTCTTTCTCCCTCCCTCCCTCCATTCCTCCTCTTTTGTCTATCCTTCCTTCCTTCTCTCATTCCTTCCTTCTTCCCTCCCTCCTTCCTTTCCTTCCACCCTTTCGTCCTTCCTTCCTTATTCCCTCCCTCCTTCCTTTCCTTCTACCCTTTCATCCTTCCTTCTTCCCTCCCTCCTTCCTTTCCTTCCACCCTTTCGTCCTTCTTTCCTTCGCTCTTTCCTCCCTCCTTTCCTCTCTTTTTCCTTCCCTTTTGTCTTTCCTTCCTTCTCCCTTCCTTCCTTCCCTTCCCTCCCTCCATTCTCTTCCACCCTTCCTTCCTTTCATCTCTCTTTCCTTCCTTTTTGTCTTTCCTTTCTTCTTTCTTTGTCCCTTCCCTCCCTCCCTCCCTCCCTCCCTCCATTCTCTTCTTTCTTTCATTCCTTCCTTCCTTCTCTTTTGTCTATCCTTTCTTTCCTTCCTCCCTCCATCCATTTCCTTCCTTCCCCCCCCCCTTCCTTCCTTCCTTCTTTCCTTTCTTCCTTCCCTCTCTTTTTCCTTCCTCCTTTCCTCCTAGGGGATGTTTAGCTGGGAAAAGAGACGTTTGAGAGGGAACACAAGAACTATGTTTCAAGATGGGTGAATCTAGAGACCAGGGCGCAAGGGAGCAATGGGTTCAAATGGTAGGGAAATAGATTCGACTTAAAAGATTAGGAAGAACTTCCTGGAGAGTGGCTTAGGCTGCCTCGGGATGTGGTGGAGTCTCCTTCTCTGGAGGCTTTTCCGCAGAGGCTGTCTATGGAGTGCTTTGATTGTGCCTTCCTGCATGGCAGGGGGTTGGACTGGATGGCCCTTGGGGGGGGGGGTCTCTTCCAACTCTAGGATTCAATATCAGGAGTAGGCAATATGGGGTCCAATGGATGCACTTTTTCTCTCCCGTCCACCATCTTATCCTGACCAAGGCTAACCCTTTTGGGATCCAAATGTTTGCCGTCTTTCCTTCATTTTCTGCCTCCAAAAAGAAGAGGGAGAGGAGGAAAGGGCAGGGAGGGGGCTTGGGGAGAACCCCCTTCCTCTCGGCCCATCCACTTCGTTCCGGCCCACCATGCAGCACCCAAGTTAGAAAGTTTGCCCATGCCTACCATAGATCATATCACCCTTTTCTTTTGGCTATACTGACATAGCATTGTCCATAAAGTGGACACCCCAATGCTGTCTCTGTTATTTTTTTAATGCTACCCAGTTGATATTTGGCAGCCCTACATCTGGCTCTGCTGCGTACTTCATCCCCATTTTGATGAGCACCTTGCCACTGCAACAGCACAAGCTCTTGCCCTTCCGCAGCCTGACACCCCCTTCTTCTGTCTCCCCCAACCCCCACCCTCAGATCATTCGTGCTTCGACACCCTTTTCCACTTTGAGGACATGCAAGAGATCATAAAGAACTTCGTGGTGATACATGTGGACGCGCCCGGCATGGAGGAGGGTGCCCCGGCCTTCCCTCTGGGGTGAGCCTCGCCGCCTCCACTCCTGCCCCACCCGCACTGTTGGGTGTTGTGGGGAGGAAGCCCAGCTCTCTAATGCAGCCTTTGCTTTCCCCTCCCTTCCTAGGTATCAGTATCCTTCTCTGGACCAGCTGGCAGACATGATCCCTTGCATCTTGCAATATGTCAAGTGAGTCAGAAGAGGGTGGTTTGGAGTTTGTGTATGTCATTGAATGTTTATTGCGATGGGTATCCACTTTCTGCAGAGGCTTCCCAGCAGTTCCCCATGTGTGGGCTGGAAGGTAAAATCTGAAAAATGCAAAACTTGATGTAATTTTTGAAACTGAACACAGAAACAGCTCAAAGAAAATGTTGAAACTCAAAATATTTTGTTGTCAAGGGCCGGAATCATTGGGTTGGTGTGAGTTTTCCGGGCTGTATGGCCATGTTCCAGAAGCATTCACTCCTGACGTTTTGCCCACAACTGTGGCAACCATCCTCAGATGTTGTGAGACCTCACAACCTCTGAGGATGCCTTCCTTAGATGTGGGTGAAACATCAGGAGAAAATGCTTCTGGAACATGGCCATACAGCCTGGGAAACTCACAGCAAGCCAATGATTCCAGCCATGAAAGCGTTCGACAACACATCTCAAAGATATTTGAAACCTCACAACAATTCAAAATATTCTGTTCTGACCGTTTCCTTGGGTTTTTCCTTTATTATTTATTACTTTTTATTTATTTATTTATGCCCTCAGAAGCACTTTATGTTTTGGTTGTGCAATTAAATCTTACCTCATCTCCCTGGATCCCCTCCCTGGTACTTTACATTGCCCTATCTCCCAGTGTTTTAAAATTTAACAAAATTTAATCTTTGAATTTGGCCCTGCCCATGGTGATCATTTTTAGTGTCTTAATGTTTTGATTTCATATTGTTGTGTTGCTTTATTTACATTGGTTTTGCATTTAAGTTATTTAATGTTCTGATTTTCCGTTGTGTTTTTGTGTTATATTGTGTTTTCTGTATCGATGGGCGTGGCCTCATGTAAGCCGCCCCGAGTCCCCTTGCGAAGATGGTGGCGGGGTACAAATAAGGTTTATTAATATTATTATTTCCTCAAAGAGTATGGGGACTTTTTCCAGTTAGAAATTAATCAGGGCCAGCTTTCCCTATTTCAGAGGAATGCATGTAGAATGCATGTTTTGAGCATCCACTCATGGCACCAAACTGCTTTCAGAAAGGGTGTTTTAATTGTAAACGAAAGAAGGACAACTGTGTCCCTCCAGGTGATGTTGGACTCCAACTCCCAGCACTCTTCACTATTGACTAAAGTGAATGGGACTTTATGGAATTGCAGTTTATCATCTGGAAATCCACTTGAATTCCATCTCTCTTCGTAACCCTCCATACACTTTTTTGCTTTTCACATACACTACCCCTGCAATTGGGAACATAACCCAAGTCCTGGCTCCAAATATCCTTTGCCTGAATCCATGAAACTCAGCTTGTTCCTAGCCCCATTGCCTAGCCCAGGCCCGAATTAGCAACTTTCTGCACCCTAGGCCACATTTTGGAATTACGCCCCCAGCCAACCTCTACCCCCCCCCCCACACACACACACCACTCAGACCCACACTTGGCTGGCTTTCGCCATGGTGCCTCTGGAGCAGAAGAGAAAGGCGAGTAGGCACCATCCCGCCACCAAGGTCCCCATTCCTACCGGCTGGAAAGCTCAGCTGTGCTCTGAAGGTCTCCTCGGGAGTCAGGAGGTTTGGGGAGAGCGCAGCAGGTGCAAACTTGCTCCAAAGGTGTGCACGAGAGAGAGAGAGAGAGAGAGAGAAAGCGCGAGAGAGAGAAAGCGCGAGAGAGAGAGAGAAAGAGAGAGAGAGAGAGAGAGCAAAAGAGAGAGAGAGAGTGCGTGAGAGAGAGGGCGTGAGAGAGAGTGAGAGCGAGGGTGCGAGAGAGAGTGAGAGAGAGAGAGCTGCTCCCGAAGGCAGGAGAGCCAGACCCTGGGGATGGAGCAGAGACTTTGCCGGAAGAAGGAGCGAGGAGGGGCAAGAGAATGGGGGAAAGAGGGGCGTGGACCAGTGTTTTTTTGGTCCGTGATCTGTGCCACCCCCCTCAGCTTGCGCCCCTAGGCCATGGCCTCATTGGCGTTATGGGTAATCCGGGCATGGCCTAGCTACAAAGATTTCTTGCAGGTTAAGAAAAAAACTAATTAGTATAATTATAGTTACAGAGAGTTAGCAATATTTGTGGAGCCCCTGCTGGGCAATAGGTTAAATCCTTGTGCCGGCAGACTGAAAGGTCAGCAGTTCAAATCTGGGGTAAGGTGAGCTCCCGTCTGTCAGCTCCAGCTTCTCATGTGCAGTTAAACTCCATTATCAAATTACATAAGGAGCCCCCAGTGGTGCAATGAGTTAAACGCTTGTACCATCAGGACTGCTGACCAAAAGGTTGGCAGTTTGAATTTGGGGAGCGGGGTGAGCTGTCAGACTGTCGGCTCCAGCTTCTCATGCGGGGACATGAGAGAAGCCTCCCAAAGGATGGTAAAAACATTCGGATGTCCCCTGGGCAATGCCCTTGCAGACAGCCAATTCTGTCACACCAGAAGCGACTTGCAGTTTCTCAAGTCGCTCATGACACACACACACACACACACACACACACACACACACAAAGCAACGTTCCAGGAAATGTTAAAAGAGAGAGAGAGACTTGTAGTCCTTCCAAGGCTGAGTAATTGCAGTCTGGCCTCAGAAAGATGGTCTCTTTCATCAGATGCATGAAGTGTGAACTTCAGCTGGTGGAACCATGCGTATCTATATCAAGGGAGATAAATATAGAAATCCACCCAGAGAGGGGGTGGATGATAAAGAGAAAGAACGTAAACAGTGGAGACGAAAGGCCACAAAATCAAAAGGCGCAATCTGTGACATTTTCCATGCAGATACTCTGGTTTCTCTTCAGATCGTATAAATCTTTCGCCTTTTTTGCCATGCAGAAACACAACACTGAAAGGCACAAGATAAGCAAAGGCAGCAACTCCTAGAACCGGCTGCTCTTTCTAAGCTCCATAAAAGAAATCCTGGAGACCAGGGGGCTCTGACATGGTTGGGCACTTTTGTAACTTGCCTCTCTTTCTCCTCCCCACAGCTTCACCAGCATCATTGGAATTGGAGTCGGCGCTGGAGCTTACATTCTGGCACGCTACAGCGTAAGTAAGCTAAGAGCCAGTGCTGGTCATGTGAGGAGACATTGGAGACATAATCAGCATGCCAAACAGTTGTGGTCAGATCGCCTCCCCTCGCAGTGACTTGGACATCTCAGAAATAACAAGAGAATCAGGCCACTGAGTCTGTTTCCTAACCCTAACAGGGTGAAATAGTCATGTGTGAGAGAGGTTAGGATTACTGGTTGAGCTGTTGTTTGAAGGAAGGAGGAAACCTGTGTTGATTCCATTGGAGAGCACATGTTGTGTATTGTAATACAGTTGGCCCTACACATTTGCAGGTTTTTTTCCCGATAGAGTTACAAGATGGGTAGATGCAGGGAACGCCGTGGATGTAGTGTATCTGGATTTCAGTAAGGCCTTCGACAAAGTTCCCTTTGAACTTCTGGCAAGCAAACTAGTCAAATGTGGGCTAGGCAAAACTACGGTTATGTGGATCTGTAATTGCTTAAGTGAATGAACCCAGAGAGTGATTCTCACCCATGCTTCTTCTTCATCCTGGAAAGGAGTGATGAGTGGAGTGCTATCAGCAGCGTTGCATCCTGGGCCCGGTCCTCTTCAACATCTTTATTAATAACTTAGATTTATTTATTTATTTATTTACCATATTTAGCGTTAGAAGCAGAGCCGGATCTTGTACTCCGCAAAGTAAGCATTTGCTTACCACTTGCCAATACTCAGGGGCGCATTTTACGTTGTCCTCATCGCCCCACACCACGAGGCCGAAAAGGAGGAGCGCTCTGGAGGCGGCCAGAGGTGGAGCGCCCCCGACTGCAAAATGCTCCTCTCTTTCACCCCCGTGTAGGGCGATCAGCTACTCTGGGCAGCCGGGCCCGCCCCTCAGCAATGGCGCACCCGCAGAAGTTTCGCGCATGCGCCATCGCCACAGGGTGAGCCCAGTCGCCCAGAGCCGCCAACCGCCCCACCCCACGAGGCCAAAAAGGAGGAGCGCCCTGCAGACAGAGGCACCCCGCCTCCAGCGCCCAATGCTCCTCCCCCTCGCCCCATGTAGGGCGACCACCAACCCTGGGCAGCTGGGCCCGCTCTGCGGCAATGGCACATGCGTGACACTAGCTGGCTCCGCGCATGCGCACTCCGGCGTGCACGCACCCTCCACTAAGCTGGAGAGTGAGGGGGCGCCAAAATAAGGTTTGCTTACCATTTTAAATTACCTTAGTCCGGCCCTGGTTAAAAGACTGATTTAAGACTGATTTATTTACTGTATGAAGGGTTAGAAGTCATGATCATCATGTTTTCACTTGACACCAAATTGGGAGACAGGAGGAGGATTCAAAACGATCTTAACAGATTAGAGAGAATGGCCAAAACTAACAAAACGAAGTTCAACAGGGACAAATGCAAGATACTCCACTTAGACAGAAAGAAATGAAATGTTAAGATACAGAATGGGGGATGCCTGGCTCGACAGCAGTACATGAGAAAAATATCTTGGAGTCCTCGGGAACAATAACTTAAACATGAGCCAACAATGTCATGCAGCAGCTAAAAAAGCCAATGGGATTTTGGCCTGCATAAACAGGAATATAGTGTTTAGATCCAGTGAAGTCTTGTGATCCCTCTATTCTGCCTTGGTCAGACCACATCTGAATTAAGGCACCACGATTGTTGAGAAGCTGGAATGTTTCCAGAGGAGGGTGACTAAAATGATCAAGGGTCTGGAGAACAAACACTATGAGGAGCGACTTAAAGACCTGGGCATGTTTAGCCTGCAAAGGAGAAGGCTGAGAGGAGACATGATGGCCAGTATAAATATGTGAGGGGAACTCATAGGGAGGAGGGAGCAAGCTTGTTTCTGCTGCCCTGGAGACTAGGATGCGGAACAATGGATCTAAACTACAGGAAAGGAGATTCCACCTGAACATTAGGAAGAACTTCCTAACTGTGAGAGCTGTTCAGCAGTGGAACTCTCTGCCCCAGAGTGTGATGGAAGCTCCTTCTTCGGAGGCTTTTAAACAGAGGCTGAGTGGCCATCTGTCGGGGGTGCTTTGAATGTGATATTGCTGCTTCTTGGCAGGGGGTTGGACTGGATGGCCAATGAGGCCTTTTCCAACTGTATGATTCTATTATCCGGGATTGTGGCACAGCTGGCTGGGACTCCGCTGCATTAAGATCACTACTGACCAAAAGGTCACGAGTTTGAAGCCAGCCCGGGTCGGAGTGAGCTTCTGAGCATTGCGTAGCTTGCTGTCGACCTTTGCAGCCCAAATGACAGTTGCATCTGTCAAGTAGGAAATTTAGGTACTGCTTTTGTGGGGAGGCAAATTTAAGTAATTTATGGTGCCATAAAATCTCCAGCAAGCATGCAAAAGAATGAGGAAGTACTCCATTAGTGTCACAAATGGAGGGTGAATTGACAGCTCCCCTGGTGGCCAGAATACCCTCATGAAGCTGGAGTGTTAAATAGTCTCTGTGTGACTCTCTATATATGTTGTGTGTCTATGGCATCGAGTGTTTGCCATGTATATGTACCTGTAATCCTCCCTGAGTCCCCTGCGGGATGTGAAGGGCAGAATATAAATACAGTAAATAAATAAATATCTGGATTATCGGTCTCTACTGCCATATAATCTGGGATAAGAAGGTAATCTGGGATCAGAACTGCTTTTTCTGTCGATTTGTTGGAAAACATTATGTAATTTGACGTTTAATAGGCTTTTCCTTAATCCCTCCTTATTATCCAACATTTTTGCTTATCCAATGTTCTGTCGGCCCATTTATGTTGGATAAGCGAGACTCTGCTGTACATTAATATCTCATCTTTCCTCTAAGAAATGCAAGGTGGTGTGTATGGTTCTTTTCTCCCACCTTATTGCCATTCCATTTCTCTTTATAGAACCCGACTAAATAGGCTAGAATGAAAGGTACTCCATATCCCAAGGTCAACCTCAATGGCCAAGATGGTGGGAGGGGTCATCCCAGGTCTCCGGAGGCCTCTTCTGACACTCCAACCACGCTGGCTGTTCAGTATTATTGGGAAAGCGCAGTAGGAGAGCTAATGTGGCATTGTGTCAGAGGCAGAGTAGTGTTCTGGTTTAAATCTCCCTTCAGCCAAAAGGGAAAAGAAGAAGAAGAAATCATTAACATAAGAAGAGCCCTGTTGAATCAAACCAAGGGTACATTGAGTGCTACATCCTATTTCCATCATTGTCTAGCCAGCTGCCTCTAGGAAGCCAATAAGGCAACAGATATCCTCTGTTGTATGTCTCCACCATCTGGTATTCAGAGGTGTATCTCTATTTCAGTGCCACTTCTTGGGCTCCAATCCTCACTGCATTTTTCTAAAACTTTAAAAATAAACATTAAAATGTATTACAGAATGCCTCTCATATTCATGGAGGTTAAAATCGAAGGCTTCACTCCACGGTGTGGATATACAGTATTTGTTGTGTTTGCATTCTCTTGGAACTCTTCCTGACTCTTTTCTATGGCTGCTGAAGCCCTCTTACAACTGAAGTTTTATGTTACTACTAGCTTTACCTGCCACGCGTTGCTGTGACCAACCTTCCTTCCTCCTTTCTCTCCTTCCTTTCCTTTCTTTCATTCTCTCCTTCCTTCTCTTCCTCTTCCCTTCCTTTCCTTCCTTTTCTTTCTCTTCTTCTTTCTCTCTTTCCTTCCTTCCCTCTTTCCTTCCTTCCTTTCCTTTCTTTAATTTTCTCCTTCCTTCCTTCTCTTCCTCAACCCTTCCTTCCCTCCCTTTTCTTTCCCTTCCCCTTTCTCTCCTTCCTTCCTTGCATTTCTTTCATTCTCTCCTTCCTTCTCTTCCTCTTCCCTTCCTTCCCTACCTTTTCTTCCCCTTCTCCTTTCTCTCCATCCTTCCCTCTTTCCTTTCCTTTCTTTCTTTCATTCTCTCCTTCCTTCCTTCTCTTCCTCCTCCCTTCCCTCACTTTTCTTTTCCTTCCCCTTTCTCTCCTTCCTTCCTTCTTTCCTTTCTTTCCTCTTTCATTCCCTCCTTCCTACTCTTCCTCATCTCTTCCTTCCCTCCCTTTTCTTTCCCTTCCCCTTTTTCTCCTTCCTTCCTTTCCTTTCTTTCTTTCATTCTCTCCTTCCTTCTCTTCCTCTTCCCTTCCTTCCCTCCCTTTTCTTCCCCTTCTCCTTTCTCTCCATCCTTCTCTCTTTCCTTCCTTTCCTTTCTTTCTTTCATTCTCTCCTTCCTTCCTTCTCTTCCTCCTCCCCTCGCTTTTCTTTCCCTTCCCCCTTCTCTCCTTCCTTCCTTCTTTCCTTTCTTTCATTCTCTCCTTCCTTCCTTCCTTCCTACTCTTCCCTTCCTTCCCTCCCTTTTCTTTCCCTTCCCCTTTCTCTCCTTCCTTCCTTTCCTTTCTTTCTTTCATTCTCTCCTTCCTTCTCTTCCTCTTCCCTTCCTTCCCTCCCTTTTCTTTCCCTTCCCCTTTTTCTCCTTCCTTCCTTTCCTTTCTTTCATTCTCTCCTTCCTTCCTTCTCTTCCTCCTCCCTTCCCTCGCTTTTCTTTCCCTTCCCCCTTCTCTCCTTCCTTCCTTCTTTCCTTTCTTTCATTTCTTTCATTCTCTCCTTCCTACTCTTCCTCATCCCTTCCTTCCCTCCCTCCCTTTTCTTTCCCTTCCCCTTTTTCTCCTTCCTTCCTTTCCTTTCTTTCATTCTCTCCTTCCTTCTCTTCCTCTTCCCTTCCTTCCCTCCCTTTTCTTCCCCTTCTCCTTTCTCTCCATCCTTTTCCTTCCTTTCCTTTCTTTCTTTCATTCTCTCCTTCCTTCCTTCTCTTCCTCCTCCCTTCCCTCGCTTTTCTTTCCCTTCCCCCTTCTCTCCTTCCTTCCTTCTTTCCTTTCTTTCATTCTCTCCTTCCTTCCTTCCTACTCTTCCTCATCCCTTCCTTCCCTCCCTTTTCTTTCCCTTCCCCTTTCTCTCCTTCCTTCCTTTCCTTTCTTTCATTCTCTCCTTCCTTCCTTCTCTTCCCTTCCTTCCCTCCCTCCCTTTTCTTTCCCTTCCCCTTTTTCTCCTTCCTTCCTTTCCTTTCTTTCATTCTCTCCTTCCTTCCTTCCTTCTCTTCCTCTTCCCTTCTTTCCTTATCTGGAGGATTGCTGGGAGTTGTAGTCCAGGAATAGGAAATTGGAAATATGCAGGGATTGGGATGCTCTCGAAGAAACCCAAAGAGAAGAAAGCTTGCCGTTTGGAAATAGTGCATTTGGACCATCCCACTCTCCCAGAGGGCCTGGTCTAGGGGATGTTGGGAGCTGTAGTCTGGAAGAGAGTGTGGATATGCATGCGCTGTAGTGAATTTTTGCTCTCTTATTTTTTGCTTTTTAAGTCTCTTCCACTGTGTTTTTCAGTGTTTTTATGAGTGATGGTCACTGATTGGTCTGATAGGTGTACTGTGTCCAAATTTCATGTCAATTTGTCCAGTGGTTCCCACAAACGAACATTAAATTTTTATTTCTATAGATAGTGCTATAAAATTGTGGGCTAAAGAAAAAATTCATTTGGGGGGGGGGGGCAGAAAACTGCATCCACTGCTCCCACTGCTACACCCCAGAAGCCATCCTATTGATTGTTCCCGTCATTCACCTACTTGCAAAGATTACCATAATCTGTGAAAAGATATTTGAAGTGTGATAGACAACACACCATTGTGGTGTAAATGTTTTATCTCTGGTAAAATGACAGCAGCAAGAATAACATTTATTGTTTGTTTGTTTTTCTGCAGCTCACTCATGCAAACACTGTGGAGGGTCTGGTTCTGATCAACATCGATCCTAATGCCAAGGGATGGATGGACTGGGCAGCTCACAAGGTGAGGCTGGCGAAGCAGCAGAGCCACAACTTCATATAATGCATAAGACACCTAGTTCTTGACACAAATTGCCCATTGGTCTTTAGCCTAATGATTAATTAATGTTTATTACTGCAGTTGGACCTCCACGTTTGTGGATTTAATGTTTGCATATTTTGGCTGCTGTGAGTTTTCCAGGCTGTATGGCTATGTTCCAGAAGCATTCTCTCCTGACATTTCGCCCACATCTATGGCAGGCATCCTCAGAGGTTTTGAGGTCTGTTGGAAACTAGGCAAGTGGAGTTTATATGTCTGTGGAATATTGTCCAGGGTGGGAGAAAGAACTCTGTCTGCTTGAGACAAGTGTAAATGCTGCAATTAATCACCTTGATTAGAATTGAATAGTCTTGCAGCTTCAAAGCTTGGCTGCTTCCTGCCTGGAGAATCCTTTGATGAGAGATGATTAGCTGTCCCTGATTGTTTCATGTCTGTAATTCCCCCTGTTTTTAAGTGTTGTTTTTTCTTTACGGCCCTGATTTTAGAGTGTTTTTAATACTGGTAAGGAAAGGCAACTGTTCCACATCAACAATATATTTTAGAGTGTTTTTAATACTGGTAGCCAGATTTTGTTCATTTTCATGGTTTCCTCCTTTTTGTTGAAATTGTCCACATTCACTCATGAAGGCCTTCGACAATACATTTTTATCACCGGGACTGTGGCGCAGCTGGCTGGGTGTCAGCTGCATTAAGATCACTTCTGACCGAAAGGTCATGAGTTCGAAGCCAGCCCGGGTTGGAGTGAGCTTCTGGCCAATTTTGTGTAGCTTGTTGTTGACCTTTGCAACACAAAAGACAGTTGCATCTGTCAAGTAGGAAATTTAGGTACCACCTATATGTGGGGAGGCTAACAACAAATTTACAAAGCCATAAAAAATCTCCAGCAAAAAGCATGCGTGGAATGCGGAAAGTACTTCATCAGTGTCGCAGATGGGCGGTGAAGCGACAGCTCCCCTAGTGGCCAGAAAAAGTTAAATAGCCTCTGACTGTCTGTCTGTATGTGTTGTGTGTCTATGGCATTGAATGTTTGCCATGTATGTGTACATTGTAATCCACCCTGAGTCCCCTGCGGGGTGAGAAGGGCGGAATATAAATACTGTAAATAAATGATTATTATTATTTACAGTATATCCCACCTTTTCTCCCTCATAGGAGACTAAAAATTATTTGAGAAACATGCACACCCAAACCACCCACACCACCCAAAGGAAGACTCTATAAGGAGGGAGAAGCGAATATGGACACCAAATTAAAAAGTGAAATAATCTAGTATTTATAAAGACCAGCTGGAAATGGTGCTGGCAGTGGAGAGGCTCGGTGGATTTGGTTTGTAAGGGAATGGCCCCGCTTCCTCTCCACTGCCCTTTCGTCATTTTTCCAAGCACCTGCCTCCAGCTTTCTGCAGCCTTCTTGCTCCTCTGTAGGCCATTGTATGCTGCCTCCAGCTGCCTCTCCCTGACCTCCTGGCCCATCAGCTGCTGGTGAACCCAGCTCACAAAGTCTTCCCAGTTCCCAAAGGGCATGTTCCTCAGCCTCGGCCGGAAACCCTGTGTCAGTTCCTTCAAGAGCGGTGCTTCTGGCTGTCTTTTCCTGTTTCTCACACTCTCTGCCTCTCAAGACATCAATAACTGTCTTCTCTGGGTTGCCTGTCTTGTCTCTTAATAAAAATGCCTCCCTCTTTGATGACCACAAGGTGACAGTTTTGCCACACTGGCCCAAAGCAGGAAAAATGCCATTGCTCACATGCACGCATCATTACTTTGTTAGAACTTAGTGTAAATTAAATTTGAACATCGTTTTTCATTGTTCACTGTAAATGTAACTGTGGACTGAGATGGAAAATAATTTAGGGCTGGTTGATCCAAAAAAAATGGTTCAAAACTCGTTTCAGCTGTAGGGGGCGCTGGCACTTTGAATATGATTGACTTCCGAAAATTTCTGGAAAAAATTCAGAATTAATTTCTAAAAATTCTGAAATTTCGGAATGGCTTCGTTAATGGCGGGCACACGTGTTTAACCCAGTTTGGACCCGGGATTTCTTCCCTCCACATGAGAACTGGAGGAAACACAGGTTTCCTCCAGATCTCATGCAGAGGGATGTTATCCCACGTCCAATCTGGGTTAAACACCCAGATTGGAGGCGGGATAACATCACTCCGCGTGAGAACTGGGGGAAACCCGCCTTTCCCCCAGTTCTCATGTGGAGGGATGTTATCCTGCGTCCAGGGGTGGATCTTAATGGAGGCAAATTAAGTGGCTGCCTCAGTGCGCCACGTAGGCTAGGGGTGCATCCGGCCGCGGCCGCCATTGCTGCGGGCCGACTTGCGGGTGCAACTCCAGGTGGATGGTGACGCAAAACGCCTCCAGGAGGCCGAAAAGGAGGACGTTTTGCAGCCGGGCGGAGCCTCCCGCCTCCGGCTGCAAAACGCCCTCCTTTTCGGCCTCCTGGAGGGCGTTTTGCATCACCATCCACTTGGTGTCGCACCCCCGCGAATGGTGCATGCGCCGAACTAGCTGGCCTGGCGCATGCACACACTGGTGAACATGCACGAAGCTGGCCCTGCGCATGCACAGAACTAGCTGACCTGCGCATGTGCACACCAGCACACCACCGGCGCGTGGAGAGTGAGGGGGCACCAAAAGGTTTTCGTACCATTTGAAATTACCTTTGTCCGGCCCTGCCTGCGTCCAATCTGCAGCCAATGAGGGGAATCCAACTCTAGAAAGGCGGAAATCTGATTTGAGCCCTTTTTGAAAATGGCGGTTACGACTTCAAATTTGCAAAAACAATTCTGGGTTGCTTCAAAAGCTTCAAAAGTAAATTAGACCCGAATTTATAATGACTTTCATAGCAATCCGAAAAACCTAACCAGGCCTATTGGCTACCAGTATTTTAAAAAACTCTAAAATTACAGTATAACAGCAAATAAAGAACAACACTCAAACATAGGGGAACTCCAGACAAGAAACAATCAGAGACAACTAATCATCCCTCAATAAAGGATTCCCCCAGGCAGTAACAAGCCACACCTAAAAACTGTCAGGCCATTAAGTGCAAATCAAGTAGGCCAATTGCAGCATTCACACTTGCCTCAAACAGACAAGAGTTCTTTCTCCCACCTTGGACATTCCACAGATATATTAACCCAATTTTCCTAGTTTCCAACAGACCTCACAACCTCTGAGGATGCCTGCCGTAGATGCAGGCGAAACGTCAGGAGGAAATGCTTCTTGAACATGGCCATACAGCCCGAAAAACCTACAACCCAGTGATTCTGGCCTTGAAAGCTTTCGACAATACAGAGTGTATATGTATTAACCTCAAACTTTTAAAAGAGTAGGAATGTCAATCTGCATTTCTTTTCCCTCTTCCCCCCAACCCCAGCTTAATTCTTAAATCTAGGTTAGTGGAAACTTCTAATATGACAGGTTTCTAGCTGCTGGGACTCCCTTTTTTCTACTGTTGGTTGAGAAATATTGAACAAAGGATGCATCTATATTAGGCATGGGCAAACTTTCGGCCCTCCAGGTGTTTTGGACTTCAACTTCCACCATTCCTAAGAGTCAGTAGGCTGTTAGGAATTGTGGGAGTTGAAGTCCAAAACACCTGGAGGGCCAAAGTTTGCCCATGCCTGATCTATACTGTATAATGAATTATGTTTGTCACCATGGCTCAATGCTTTGGAATCCCAGGAGTTGCAGTTTGGTGAGGTCCTAGCACTATTTAGCAGTGGCGGCTTACAAAACTGCATGATTGCATAGCATTAAACTATCACCGTTGAAGTGGTATCAAGCTATATTAATTCCACAGTGTAGACGCATCCATAGTGAGGGCAACTGTATGGATTTTAAAAGGTGAAGTATAGAGGTCAAAGCTTGCCTAAGAGTATCCTTCTCTCGTGGAAGATATATTCAATTTCTAGATCTTGAGAGATAAATGTCCAATAATTCAGTGGTGCAGGAAAAGATACTCTACATCAGTGGTTCTCAACCTGTGGGTCCCCAGATGTTTTGGCCTTCAACTCCCTTCAACAGCTGGTTAATTGGCTGGGATGTCTGGGAGTTGTAGACCGAAACACTGGGGACCCACAGGTTGAGAACCACTACTCTATATGCTAAGGAGTACTCTCTATGTGATGTTTTGTATGTTCCAAAGCCAAGCCCTGGGCTTGAACGTAAGTCTCAAAGACCTTTACCTTGCTATTGGGAAATGAGCTAATTCCCCATTCATCTATCTGACTTATTCAAAATAGTGCTGTTTTTGCATGCCCTCTGACCTCATTCTGTGTTTACTATTTAGCTAACCGGCCTCACATCCTCCATCCCTGAGATGATCGTAGGACATCTCTTCAGCCAGGTAGGTTCATTGAACAGGAGAATAACATGCCTGTCAAATGGGGTGGCAAAGACAGGAGGAAGGATACGCCTCTCATACTGGGCTGTTGCCTGAAACATCTTACAGCAGTGTTTCTCAACCTTCCTAATGCCGTGACCCCTTAATACAGTTCCTCATGTTGTGGTGACCCCAAACCATAACATTATTTTCATCACTACTTCATAACTGTAATTTTGCTAGTGTTATGAATCATCATGTAAATATCTGATATTTATTTATTTATTTATTCGTTCGACTTAATATACCGCTCTCTCTGGAGCCCAGAGCGGTTTACAGAGTTAAAAACAGATGACCACATAAAATGCAATAAAACCAGATTAAACCCCCAGTTAAAATCAAATTCCTGCAAAATGTATTTTCATTCACTGGACCAATTTGGGCACAAATACTCGATACACACAAATTTGAATACTGGTGGGGTTGGGGGCTTGATTTTGTTTTTTGGGAGTTGTAGTTACTGGGATTTATTATTCACTTACAATCAAAGAGCATTCTGAACTCCGCCAATGATAGAATTGAGCCAAACTTGGCACACAGAGCTCCTATGACCAACAGAAAACACTGGAAGGGTTTGGTGGGGATTGACATTGAGTTTTGGAGCTGTAGTTCACCTACATCCAGAGAACACTGTGGACTCAAACAATGATGGCTCTGGACCAAACTTGGCACAAATACTCAATATGCTCAAATGTGAACACTAGTGTAGTTTGGGGAATATACACTTGACATTTGGGAGTTGTAGTTGCTGGGATGTATAGCTCACCTACAATCAAATAGTATTTGGAACCCCACCAACAATAGAATTGGGCCGAACTTCCCACACAGAACCCCCATGATCAACAGAATATACTGTGTTTTCTGATGGTCTTTGGAGACCCCTCTGACACCCCCTCACGACCCCTGGGATCCTGACCCCCAGGTTGAGAAATGCTGTCTTACAGCTTGATGTGTAGTCACCCATCCATATATGAGTTTCACTTTTGTGGATTTGATTATGTTCTCTCTAGGAATTTATAGGTCTTCTGGCATTGCAGTGGAAGACTTAGTGATTTCTAGAGAGAACACTTCCCTAGGCATTGTTAGGTCCCTCAATGTGATTTTTTATCCATTTCCAGTGGAAGTCAACCACAGGGTTACACCAGAGGATGAGACATTCCTAGAAATGCTAAACTGGTGTATTTATATTTGCAATTTTGCCACTTCTGTAGGAACCCTGCGCATATAGAGGATTGACTATACATTGATGCATTTGTCTTAATCATTGAAGGATAACTCTGCAATGTCAGCTTGAGTTGTCTCAGCAGTCGCCAGCTAAACCCAAGGGCCCAAGCGCTGTCTGTTTTACAAGTTTGACGAAAATGAATGAAGATAGTTTTCTTTTTTCTAAATAAGGAGACATTTGATGGGAGGAATGTGATTTGACTGGACCTGTGACATCCAGTAAAGCACCTCAAAAAAATCAATTTGGATTTGTCAAGATAGGGGGTTTGGGAGGCATGTTTAGCATCCTTGGCATTTCTATGCCTTAAGGAGGTTAATAGAGTTGTCTAGTGTTGGGACTGAGCCCTTGAACTCTTCTTGCACCTTCAGGCAGACTTGCAGATGTCAGCAAGCAGAGGTCGACAGAGCAAATGCGCGACCGCATTTCCATCTACAAACCCACGTGACCTCTTCAATCTTCCAGAGGGGCCCTTCTCTCGCTCCCGCCTCTATCGCAAGCGTGACTTGTGGGGACGAGGGAGAGGGTCTTCTCTGTAGTGGCCCCTGGCTCTGGAATTCGCTCCCCAGAGATATTAGGCAAGCCCCCACCCTGGCAATCTTCAGGAGGAGCCTGAAAACTTGTCTGTTCCAATATGCCTTCAATGACTGAATGTTTGATAATCCCTGACCAAACTCTGCATAAAATGCCTTCAGAAGCACTTTATTTTTTGGTTGTGCAATTAAATCGTACCACATCCCCCGGATCCCTTCCATGATACTTTACATTGCCCTATCTCCCAGTGTTTTAAAATTTTAAAATTTTTAATCTTTGATTTTGGCCCTGCCCACGGTGATCGTCTTTAGTGTCTTAATGTTTTGATTTCATATTGCTGTGTTGTTTTGTTTACATTGGTTTTCTATTTTAGTTATTTTATTTTTAATTTTCTATTGTGCTCTTGTATATTGCGTTTATTGTATTAATGGGCATGGCCTCATATAAGTCACCCCGAGTCCCCAAATAAAGTTAATAATAATAATAATAATAATAAATTTTTGGCTCAATGCTGTGGAAACCCGGGAGTTGTCGTTTGGTGAGGCACCAGGACTATTTGGCAGAAATGGCTGAAGACTGAGAAAAATTACAAGTTTCAGGAATCCATAGCATTGAGCCATGGCAACCAAAGTGGTGTCAAACTGCACCAAGTCTGCACTGTAGATGCACCATACATGCCATTATCCATGCTGTGCCTTTAAGCAAATGCTTTCTTCAATTGCCTTTATTTCAGTTAACAAACCGTAGGTAGATACAGAAAAATATAATACAGATAAAAGTCACATATAAAACACGATACAGGTTATCAAATGTACACATATTAAAATCACTGGCCTTATATCTCTTAGAAGCTAATAATACGTATCTAGGGCTGTGTAGTTTTCTACTATTTTGTGTATTACAGCTATAATTGCATAAAGACTGTAGTTAAATTTCTCAGTTTCTCTTCAGTTACTTTTCTTTAGATAAAATGCTTCTCGGCCTTTTGGCTAAGATCAAGTGTAGTAGTAGCAGTAGTAGTAGTAGTAATAATAATAAGCATTGCTTCCTGCAAAATAAAATGAAATGAAAGAAGAAGCAGCACAACAACTCTGAACCTTAGGATGGTACAGAGGCACAGTTAATGAGATTGGATAAAAATTGTCAAATTAAACTTTAAGTATAGTCAGATCTTTACATCAGTGATTCTCAACCTGTTGGTCCCCAGGTGATTTGGTCTACAACTCCCAGAAATCCCAGCTCTTGGGATTTCTGGGAGTTGAAGGCCAAATCACCTGGGGACTCACAGGTTGAGAACCACTGTTCTACATCTGAGGGACTATTTTCTGATTTGATTAATATGTTTTCTCTGGACTCTCTATATCCTTCAGGCCAATACTATGGTCCAAGTTCTGCTCAAAGTTGACCAGAGAGTTATGCTAGAACAAACACTTCTCTAGCACGAGCATTTCTCTATGTCCTCCACCATGATTGCGGGGTTTTTTAAAAAAAAATTGTGGTTATTCTGGCCCCTAACCTCCACAAAAGTGGAGGGCCTACCGAAGAGTGGCTGATACGTATGTTTCAGTAACGCCCTTTCTCTGCTCATTCACAGGAGGAACTGTCCAAGAACACTGAGCTGGTGCAGCAACAGCGAGATATTTTGAGTCATGCAACCAATTTGCCCAATATCCAACTCTACTGGAGCAGTTACAACAGGTCCGTGTTTGCTATATGTGGTCATCAATCTAAGGCCAAAGCAGGGGTATCTTGGTTGAACTGCTGGCAGGTATCAAACTAGGACCAAGACCAGTTGCAAACTGGATCATGAAAGTGTAGCCAAGATCCAGCTGAAACAGTATGACTTGTACACCTCTTCCTTCCTACGAAGGCCCCAGTGGATAGGACTAGTCCATTGCCGAGGAACTCTTTCCTGCATAGGATCACTCTCTAAACCAGTGGTTCTCAACCTTCCTAATGCCATGACCCCATAATACAGTTCCTCATGTTGTGGCGACCCCCAACCATAAAATTATTTTCATTGCTATTTATTTATTTATTTAAAACTTTTGTATCCCGACCTTCTCACCTCTATCGAGGGACTCAGACCGGCAAACTTCATAACTGTAATTTTGCTACTGTTATGAAACGTAATGTAAATATCTAATATTCAGGATGTATTTTCATTCACTGGACCAAATTTGGAACAAATATCCAATATGCCCAAATTTGAATACTGGTGGGGTTTGGGGGGGGGGTTGATTTTGGGAATACTAGTTCCTGAGATTTATAGTTAACTTACAATCAGAGAGAATTCTTAACTCCAGCAATAATGGAATTGAACTAAACTTGTCACACAGAACCTCCATGACCAACAGAAAATACTGGAAGGATCTGGTGGGCATCGACCTTGAGTTTGGGAGTTGTAGTTCACCTACATCCAGAGAACACTGTGGACTCAAACAATGATGGATCTGGACCAAACTTGGCACGAGTACTCAATATGCCCAAATGTGAAAACTAGTGGAGTTTGGGGAAAATAGACCCTGACATTTGAGAGTTATAGTTGCTGGAATTTATAGTTCACCTATAATCAAAGAGCAGTCTGAACCCCAGCAATGATAGAATTGGGCCAAACTTCTCACACAGAACCCTCATACTGTGTTTTCTGATGGTTTTTGGCAACCCCTCTGACACTCCCTCATAACCCTCCCAGGGGTCCCAGCCCAAAGGTTGAGAAAAGTTGCTCTAAACCGTTGTGCTGCTGGTTCTGTTAATCCTGAGTGAAGTCATCACTACACTGTTCCTATTAAGTTCCACTGTTCCGAAGTACACTCATGAGTAGTCTGGGAGAAGCTATGACAGCTATGTATCCCATCTCCAAAAAGAGACATCCACAGAGCTGGACATGGAACTCTACAGAGGGAACGTAGAATCATAATGTATAATACACATTTCTGCAGGATGCAAAATTAAGGTCTGAATGAAACAGAAAATGGTTTGTGTGCAGAAACAGACATCAGTGGGGGAAGAGATTGAAATGCCATGCACATGCAGACCTGGAAATAGGTAAAACTGCCAGTGCTTGACTTTGTATGGTGTTCCTATTCTTTTAACAAGCTTCTGGACAGGAAAAAATGGCAGTACACATGTCCAGGCACAGGAATACTTAGAACTTCAGGCACTGGTAACTCTATTTACTTAGATCAGTGTTTCCCAACTTTTTTTGAGCCGCGGCACATTTTTTACATTTACAAAATCCTGGGGCACACCCACCAACCAAAATGACACAAAATGACTAACACAGTAATACATATTGTTAATATGTTTTTAAATGTATTTATACACTCAGTGTGAAACCTGGACCTGAACAGGAGAGTTGACACACAGTCACTAGAAAGGCTATCACGTCCATCCAATGCCAAATGTAATAATAGTTGGTAAACATAAACACGGAAACGCCAGGGAATGGCTGGAGGTAGTGCTGGCTGCTGAAGACCTAAAAGGAGGAGAGAGGCTCGTCGTCCTCGCCAGAGCTGGGGCCTCGATTGCTGCCACGGAGGCTTCTGGAGGCCGGGCAGCGACACTAACCAAGGCCCCGGCTTCGGCGAAGACAGTGGGCCTCCGTCCTCCTTATAGGTCATGACAATGCCGTGCTGGAGGGTCACCCTTCCCTCCTCCCTCGAGCGCACGGGGCGGGAGGAAACGGCCGAAGGATGCGGCACCCTGGCCCCTTCTTCTTTGCCGCTGCCACCTGGCCCTTCCTCCTCCTCCTCCCCCCGCAAGCAGCAGCAGCAGGAGTTCGGTAGGAGGGGGAAGAAAGGGGGGAAGAGAGGTTTTTCCATGGCACACCAGGTGATCGCTCACGGCACACTAGTGTGCCATGGAACAGCGGTTGGGAAACACTGACTTAGATAGTAAGAGGAATAACTATAGAATAGAGGGATTCAAGGAGCTGATTGCTTAAAGCAAGCTGAGTTTAAGAGATTGCAAAAAGGATTCTTACCAATCTTGTCTTTTTCTCTTACAGCCGCAGAGATCTGGCCTTGGAGCGGGGAGGAGACCACACCTTCAAGTGAGTGTCCATTCAGCAAATAATTGGGCTTCCTGTTGAGTGCGCATATTTTTCCAATTCTTCTAAGGCTTGCCACGTTTTATCACCAGCACAGCCCACATAGCATTAATCCAGTTAGATTTGGATACACAATAGGGGATCTTTCTCCATCAGTGCCTTTCCATGCTGGGCAAAGCCACATCCTTTGCTTATTGTGTTAAAGGCATAGTATTCCTGCCAGACAAATAGATGGCAACACTCCGTAGATGTCTACTGAAAACAGAGTGGTTTCCTGCACTGATCCAAAAGGGATGTTATAAGAAGAAACAAAAGAGTTGCTCCATCTTGACAATGGAGCAATTTAATATGTGTTCATTACTGGAAGCTAGCATTAAAAAAGATGTACATAAAGTTGCCAAAAGCCCAGGAAAAGTGGTTTTTGGTGCAGTTTCGTTCAGTACAAAGATGAAAACTATCCCCTGATAACATCTGCAGTGTGTTATTTAAAAGGAACAATAACAAGTTAGAAAGTATTCAACTCTGTACATAAATATTTGATATTTTCACATTAATAGGTAAGTAGGTAGATACATAGATAGATCTAAAATTAAGTAATTCAGGATGCCTAAGAGGAAAAAACTAAGAAATTGGATTTTTGACATACGCCAATGTCAGCCATTGTTTTTCTCCTTCTTTGCAGCTCTGTTTGAATTAATTGCGTTTTGGATTAATTAGTGAGAAACCCAGTCTATTTTTCAAAGTCATTTTTACACTTCGAAAACCCCAAGGGCATGCTTGCATGATTAACTAATCCAAAATTAAAGGTGTGACCTTGTGAATAACTAACTCATTGGGGTGGCAAAAGGGCGGTAGAAGTCACACTCTGAGCGGGAGATATTGGGAGAGGGATAGAGACTAAAAATAGAGATTTCTTAAGTTATGTCTGGACACAAGCAACCTTCTGTTGCTATTGCTGAGCTTTTGTTTTTGTTTGCACTGATCCCTGCTTACAGGGCCAGTGTCAAGGATCAACATCTTGGGCAGCTGTCGGGGCCTCACCAACTTCTAATCCTCCACCAGCCTTCATTGCTGTTATATATTTTTCCTACTAGGGGTTAGCAGGCAAGAAAATCTGCAGTTACAGACATGGAAGGAAGCTAAAGTGGGAAAGAATAATAAAATCATAGAATTTTAGAGTTGGAAAGGGGCCACAAGGGCCACCTAGTCCAACTCTTGCCATGCACAACTCCAGCACTGCTGAAAGATGCCCATCCAACCTCTGCTTAAAGAACTCTAAAGATGCAAAGTTCACCAATCTTCTGGTGGTCTAGCCCACTGTCAACATTTATTAAAAACATTCTTCCTAATGTTCAGGTAGAATCTCTTTTCTTGTGCAGATTCACCATTCCTTATCCAGATTTCTGAAATCCCAAATACTCCAAAACTGTACCCATGGGTGGCTGAAATAGCGCCCACTTTTCTTTCTTGTTCGGTGTACACAAACTATCTTTCATACACAAAATTATTTTTAAATATTGTATGACATTAGATTCAAGTTCTATGTATGTGAATGAATTTCATGTTTAGACTTGGGTCCTATCTCTAAGATACTCAAAAAAATAATATATATACTGTATATATAGAGAGACAGACAGACAGACAGAGAGAATCTTAGAGATGGGACCCAGGTCTAAACATGATATTTAGATATCCCTGAAGGAATATCCAAAGAAATGTCAAGTAGGAAACAAAACATTTTTTTGCATGTGTGTGTGCGTATTCATGCAAATACCCCAAAATAAGAAAGGGATAAGGGATGCTAAACCTGTAATTTGAATCTGTTGGTTCACGTTCTATTCTCTGAATCAGCAGAAAATATATTTGCTTTGTTTTCTACTTGACATTCCTTCAGATACTTAAATATGACTTTATCGTGTCATCTCTTGGTCTTCTTTCCTAAGTTAAGCTTGCCCACCTCTCCAAATAGTTCCACATAAGCCTTTAGGAGAGCTAATTCTGCTTGTTTTTACCCTTGATTCTTCTCTGCTGATTTCCATGGGTGAGCCCGGGTGGCGCAAAGGGTTTAACCCTTGTGCTGCCAGGACTGATGGCCAATAGGTCACAGGTTCAAATCTGGGGAGAGTGTGGATGAGCTCCTTCTATCAGCTCCAGCTCCCCATGTGGGGACATGAGAGAAGCCTCCCACAAGGATGGTAAAACAACAAAACATCTGGGCATCCCCTGGGCAACATCCTTGCAGATGGCCAGTTCTCTCACACCAGAAGTGACTTGCAGTTTCTCAAGTCTCTCCTGACACACACACTCACAAAATCTCCATGGGTTTCCTACCCCTGTACACTCCCTTCTTTCAGCAACCTTTTGCTAACTGTTCTTAGGCGGATATATATGTATGGATGTATACTAAAAAGCTGACAAGTGACAATTATCTGCTCTCTGAAGTTCTCTTTTGGAATCTAGAGGAAAGGGGAAAGTCTCCCTAAGACTTGGAAGCAACCCTGGTTCTTCTGCCAAGTTTAGGGTGGTCTAGGCCAACTCACGCTATAAAGTTTGCTAATGTTAACTGCCTTCAACTTGATTTCAACTTAAGGTGACCCAATGAATGAGAGATTTCCAAGTCACCCTTCTCAGTTCTTGCAGACTCCTGATTGCATCAATCCATCTGGAAATCAGTGTTCCGCTTTTCTTACTTCCTTTGACCTTAACAAGAATGGTTGTCCTTTCTAGTTAGTTATGTCTTTCAAGATATGTACAGAGTATGACAGACTCAGTTTAGTCATATTGGCTTCTAGGGAGAATTCTATAAAGTGTATAGAGAGTTCGGTAAAGGGACTCAAGGCAAAAGATTGGTGTTGCTTCCTGCATACTTAGTGCTTAAAATGAAAGTTGCTGAAGTGCTTCCTCCAACTTATTTCTATTTGTGGTTTGCGAATGCATTAAGTGATCAGAGCAACAAAGAAAACTCTGTTACTGATGAGGTGTTGGCTGTGATTTTCTTTTGACCCTCTTTCTCCATTTTGCGAGGTTTCAGAGCATCTTGCCTGTGGAACCAGGTTGTGCTGACCTTGCAGAACGAGAGGATTGAAAGCATGCTAGGGTTGCTGAGCAACCCCAGGAAACGCTTCTGGCAAAATGACTGATGCAGCAGGTCGGATTGGGGTAGCTGCCAGGTCTCCCTTTCTGGCAGGCACTGTAGGCAGAGCGGCCCTGGCTTTTCCAGATCCTGTTTTGCAGGAGGAATTCTAGAAACCACCTAGCTTTCTGCTCCACCACCCAGAAAAGTCTGAATGAATACATATGTTGCACTTCAGGACAGGAACAACCCTCTGACTTCAAGCACACCACACAATGGATAGTAAAAACAATCCTTTTTTATTGAAGCTTAGTAAATTATCCAGTTGAAAATAAATGCTTTTAAGAAGAAAAAAAGAAGTACCAATAAAGTAGAAAGATCAGCAGGAACAAAGTAATCCAAAGCAGAGTCCAATAGAATAAAAAGGCAATCCAAGGCAGGGTTAATCCAAAACAGGGATCAGCCAGATACAAAGGTAATATCCAGACTTTTGTAATCAACTCCAAAAATATCAAGAAGTCCAACCATGAACCCTTAACCTGAATCTTCCAAGCAAGACTTTTATGGAACAAGAACTAGGTTTCTGAAACGATGCTTGATCTAACGGTTTTTCCCTAGGGGCAAACCTTATATCCCAACACTCAGAAACTGGTTTCGCTTTCCTCGGCTTTCGCTCCTGGCTCTTATCTCTCAAAGCCTGGGGGAGCGACGCAACCATTGAGTTAGCTGCCGATCCTGGCTGAACTCCAGCCGCCTATCCATGAGTTCCTTATCTTAGCTCATTAATTCCTCCAGGTGTTAAGTTGTTTTCAAACCCCAAACCTTGAGAGCTCACAGAGTCAGGGAGTAAACCATCATCCCTATGCCCTGCAGGGACATTCTCATGAGAAACTGCCCTTTGAACTGGTGTCTCTCTGTCATTCTCTGCATGAATATCCATGACCAAACCATCTCCACCTTGCACCTCAGTGCAATCATTTCCCACATCTGAAGCACCATGATCCTGGAACACAAACACAGGCTGATTTCCAACAACATACCAGACTTAAGTTGGCTACCTCTTTGATGCCTCCATGGGAGAAACAAGACATTATTGTGAAATATAATTGCTCAATCACAGAATATGCAGAAAAAGTCAGAAGAGAGAAATAGCAGCATAGATGGAGCCACTAGCTACTTTTCTCCCTCTGTGTGATTATCTTTCCTTTTATTTAATGGGGAAGTTTCCTATTCTGCCTCCATTCAACCCTTTGGAAAAATGAAGAGGGAAAAGCCAAGCTAATCCAATTACTACTTCGTAAACATCCATAGACTATAGCCTAAGTGTTAAATGGAGGTAAACATCAAGAATGAATATCAAGGTACCAACTATGGTTAGGCTTCAAAATCCTAATTCTTAGGCTCTTGACTTTGAGAGTTGTATTACAATGTTGAACAGATTTCTCCTCTGTCTCCTTTCCCCCCCTCCTGTTCACGTTGGCAGGTGTCCTGTGATGTTAGTGGTGGGAGACCAAGCGCCCCATGAAGATGCAGTGGTGAGTGTTAAAAAAGAAAAAACTCTGCAGAATTGAATTGCCCTGGACTTCACTCTTGCTGAGCTACCAATACTCTATTTTCCAGTTCAATTGAAGTTAAGACACAGCGTCTCTCACTGCACATTTTTCTTGATCCTCATAAGTCTTTCTGTTCTCTTTTCCTAACAGGTGGAGTGCAATTCCAAACTGGATCCCACCCAGACTTCTTTCCTCAAGGTATGTAGTGTGTCTCACAATTGCCCAAAGAATAACCTGTCCATCTAACCCAGTGTTTCTCATCCTTCCTAATGCCATGACCCCATAATACAGTTCCTCATGTTGTGGTGACCCCCAATCATAACATTATTTTTGTTGCTACTTCATAACTGTAATTTTGCTACTGTTATAAATCATAATGTAAATATATGATATGCAGGATGTATTTTCATTCACTGGATGAAACTTGGCGCAAATACCAATATGCCCAAATCTGAGTACTGGTGGGGTTGGGGGGACCGGGGGGACGGGACGGGACTGATTTTGTCATTTGGGAGTTGTAGTTGCTGGGATTTATAATTAACTTACAAAGAGCCTTTTGAACTCCACCAATGATGGAATTGAACCAAACTTGGCACAAAGACCTCCCGTGATGAATAGAATATACTGGAAGGGTTGGGTGGGCACTGACCTTGAGTTTTGGAGTTGCCGTTCACTTACATCCAGAGAGCACTGGATGCATCTGGTCCAAACTTTGCACGTATACTCAATATGCCCAAATGTGAATACTGGTGGAGTTTGGGAGAATAGACTTGACATCTGGAAATTGTAGTTGCAGGGATCAAAGAGCATTCTGAACCCCACCAGCAACAGCTCTGATAAAATCTTAAAAGCTTCCGGTCTCACAATAAAGCTTCCGGTCTCTCCAACAGGCAAAAAGATATACAAAGTGAGAATTAAAAGACAGGGGTTGACAGGAAATTAGGTATCTTAGACAAACATTAGGGATCAAAAAGTTGAAATTCTGGGGCTATTAGACCAAATCTAAAAACTACTGACAGAAGTATAGGAGACAGAAGACAGGCAGAAAAATGATGCACAAGAATGAAAGGTAGAGGCAAGGCTAAAATAAGTGAAGGGTTAGATCAGCGTTTCTCAACCTGGGGGTCTGTACCCCTGTGGGAATGGTGAGGGGTCACCAAAGACCATCAGAAAACACAGTATTTTCTCTTGATCCGGTGCTCAATTGGCAACCAGTGCAGGCGCTGCAGTGTTGGAGTAATATGGGCTCTGGCCGGCACTCCAGCCAGAAGCCTCGCTGCAGCATTTTGCACCAGTTTGAGCTTCCGGATGACCAACAAAGGAAGACCAATGTAAAGGGCATTACAGTAGTCTAACCTCGAGATGACCGTCGCCTGGATTACTGTGGCTAGGTCATTTCCGGAGAGATAGGGCACCAACAGCCTAGCTTGCTACAAATGGTAGTAGGTGGACCTGCTGACGGTGGAGACTTGAGCCTTCATCGTCAGCAGTGGGTCTAACTGGACTCCCAGACTCTTTACTAAAGACGATGGGCGTAATGCCTCACCGTCCAGAGTAGGCAGTCAGAGCTCACATCCCCCTGGGCGACACAGCCAAAGGATCTCTGTCTTCGATGGGTTCATTCTCAACCGGCTGGCTCGTAGCCAACCAGTCACAGCTTCGAGGCATCGTTGGAAACAATCAGGTACAGAGTTTATATTTCCTTTTCGGTTAATAGAATCTGCACCCTTGCAAACAATCATTCCTGTACACCATTTAGAGATAAGTTAAATGGAAAGAAAAAGAGAGAGAAAATAGCTGTGCACTGCCCATTTTGACTTCTCTTTCTGTTTTTCAGATGGCAGACTCAGGAGGACAACCACAGTTGACCCAGGTAAGATTACCCAAGGTTCGAGAGGAAGGTTTGAGACACTATTGGGTTGTATGTTTTTAGTCTGTTAAAATAACAAGCAAACAAATATTTTGTAACATATGATTTCTTCTTCTGCCAGGACATGTGTAAATGCGTAGCTTGCAATTTGCAGAAAGACTCTCCCCATTTTGGTGGGTCCAGGATTCCCCCTTATTATTTTTGTTCCTGGCCCAATTGAGTGCTTCCCAAACTGGAAGCCTGAAGTTAGTTCCTAAGAAAGGCAGTTAAAACAGAGATAATTTGATATTTTGGAACAGAAATATTTATTTTGATTTTTAAAAATACAAAACAAAAGGAGAAAGAGGGACAGCCAATTATCCGTCTTCTAAAATGTGAACCCAATATACTTGAGTATAAGCTGACCCAAATATAAGCCGACGCATCTAATTCTACCTTAGAAAATTGATTTGAGTATAAGCCTAGGGTGGGAAATGCTGCAGCTACTGCTAAATTTCAAAATAAAAATAGATACTAATAAAATTACATTAATTGAGGCATCAGTAGGTTCAATGTTTTCGAATATTTACATAAAACTGTAATTTAAGATAAGACTGTTGAACTCTGATTAAACCATTATTCTAACCTTCTTCAGTGTAAATGTGCTTATGTATCCTTCCAATAATAATAAAGAGAAAAAAATAATAAATGTAATAATAATAGAGTAAAATAATGGGAACGTAATAATAGTAATAATAGGGTAAAATAATAAATGTAATAATAATAATAAATAGAGTAAAATAAAAATGTAATAATAAAAATTATAAATAGAGTAAAATACTAAATGTAATAATAACAATAAAGAGAGTAATATAATAAATGTAAGAAGAAGAAGAAGAGTAAAATAATAATAACCCAGGATGATTTTAGGGTAGGCAAAGATGGCGGCAGGACGGACACTCTGAGGTTCCTCAGAGTGCCAACTGTCTCCTCGACCGGAGGGTGATTTGCGCCCCCTCCCAGAGACGAAGCCACGTCTAAAGGGATCGCGAAGCCGTAGGGAAGGTGCCGCCGACTCCAGGGATCGCCCTCTCCTCAAGAGGGGGAGATCGAGCGAGTCCGGCCTTCAGCCGTGGCGGCAAGCGGGTCGAGGGACGGGAAGCGGGGGACGACCCGCAGTAACTGCCAGCCCAGCCCAGCCCACCCCACCAAGATCGGGGCCAAAAGAGGAAGAAGAGACGGGCACGAACAAATGTGAGTGCTGGGGAAGTCAGAGAGGGACAACCCCCCCCAGGAAGACCTCACCGGGGGGCAGCCAAATTCCTCAGGCAAAGCCAATTCGGGAGAGATAAAAGGACCCCAGAGGACCCAAAATGGCGGAGAAGCTGCCATAGATCCGAGAACAGGGAAGAAGAAGAGCTTTTGGCGGGAGCGCCATCTTGTGGGAGGGAAAAGGCGCACTTGTGATAGAGGGGATCAGAGAAGTGGCAGCAGAATTTCCACTAAATTCTGGGACTCCTTACCTTATATGCAACAAGGATCCTTGCTGCCAAAAGGGATCCTTGCAGAACAAACAAATCCTCCCAGCGAATGGAATAATTGACAATAGAGTATGCCAACATTAAACGAATCAAACACAGGAGTAAAAGATCAAGAGAGAATGCAAGGAAGGTGGTCAGAGGAGGAAACAATAACCCTAAAGGACATCATTAATGAACTACGAAAATTAGGAGAAGCACAGGATGGGTGTCTACAGAAGATCGATCTAATGATGGCCCGACAAGAAAAGCAATTTGAACTCATCCAGCAACAGCCGCAATACGCAAGGCTAGATTCATCCAAAGAAGCGACCCCCACAAGGCTGGAGCCAACAATCACCTATGAGGATGGAAAATAAACCCCTGAGGTCAAGGGAAAAACGCAGCAGTACATGAAGATCTAGAGAAGAGAGTAGAGGGGTCACTAAATGGCAGAAAGCATCAGGAGAACGAGAACTTTAGTGGAAAGAAAGGGTGGAAGCCACACTGGGAGTCACTCAAATGAGGAATAAGAATCCCAAGCCTCTACTCCCCAAAAGAAAAAGAGGAAAAGAATCAGGAGGTTGATTCATTGTCCAAAAGACCCACTCGAGGTACAAATAAGAATAAAGCCAAAAGGAGTGGGGGCAACTCAATAGAGAGAGAAGTCGGAGGAGAACAACGCAACAAAAAAAAAATGAACACCTCAAAGAAAAACCATCCTTACTTTCCAGGGATGTTCACAAAATATGGCCCCCAAGTTGTGATGATCCAGAGGCGGATGAAGAAGGTCTAAAATCTCCCAAAGAGTACAGCTAGAAAGGAGGCAATGGCAGATGAAAGGGACGGATACGACCATACTATAAGACAAGGAACGGACAACAGAAATGGACACTCTTACCAAAGAATTGAAGGATCCTAAAAATTAAGAGAGGAAGACAGCAGACTGACTGCTCTGCAAGAAGGTGCCTGACGGGCAAACTGATCCATTCAACAATGTAAAACTGAGAGGGGCTCAACATAGGTCCGGGAAGAAACTACAACGGAGAAAGGAGAGCACACACCTAACTACACCCAACCAACACCAGAAGAGAAAGGACTTTGGGCTCCCTAGAGACTGCTTTCAACCTCCCCCCTCACACCTCGCCCCGGTTGGGTCCCCCACAACACCCACCCTTCCCCCTGAACCCACCCAGGTCCTGGCTCCATCCTGACCCCCCAGCCTTCCTTCCCAGATACCTGTTCTTCCCCCGCCCCATCCCCTCCCTCCCCCACAACTTACCCCCTCCAATACCTGTGAAAACCTCAATAATTTTTTAAAAAAATAATAATAATAATAATAACCCAGTAAAATAATAAATAACTTTGACTCGAGTATAAGCCGAGGGGGGCATTTTTCAGCCTAAAAAAGGGTTGAAAAACTCGACTTATACTCGAGTATATATGGTAAATTAGAACAAAACACTTGTTCTTTAATTGCAGTTTGTCTGTGCTCCAGAAATGAGTGTGTGGGGGAGGAAACTTTACAAGCACAGGAAAACAAACAATGGGACAGGTTTTATTATCCTCCCTTTCTCTCTTGCACTTCCAATATATGCACACTTGTGATATTTTCCTCTCTTCCATTTTTTTTCAGCCTGGTAAACTGACTGAGGCTTTCAAGTACTTTGTGCAAGGCATGGGATACAGTGAGTATTGTCTCTGAACCTCTGTGCTCCCTTCTGCACCCCATGAAGGGCCTGCATTATTGGTGGAGTTAAGCTGTACATGGAGACATGGTGTTGCAATGGGTTAAACCCTTGTGCCAGATGAACTGCTGACCTGAAGGTCGGCAGTTCAAATCCGCAAGGTGGGGTGAGCTTCCATCTGTGAGCTCCAGCTGGGACATGAGAAAAGCCTCCCACAGGATGTTAACACATTCCGGGCGTCCCCTGGAGAACTTCTTTGCAGACGGCCAATTCTCTCACACCAGAAACGTCTTTCAGTTTCTCAACTCACTTCTGACCTCATCACACTAGAGAATGAATCCACTTTAAATCTGGTGTCTGCCTCCTGCAAAATTCTGGGGTTTGTAGTTTAGTGGGGTTGTTAATGGCTCCTCCCTAAACTACAAATCCCAGAATTCTGCAGGAGGCAGCAACTGGATTCAAAGTGGATCCATTCTCTAGTGTGATGAAGTACTTATCTATGCCAAAACAGACAGTTGCCTCAGTATAAATTCCTTGGTATTCTCATGATTACTGGACCCACATGCAACCAACACTGCCCAACTAGATTAGGTGATGATGCCCAAAAGTTCAGGACTTCTTCGTTCTTGCTTTTGGAGTGAGGAAATCTAAAGGTAATGGTGGCAATCATCTCTACTTTGGATCAGCCTTGAATCCAGTTAATACAGGGGTTGAATGAAAAGTAATGCCTCCACCTTCATAACTCTTCAACAGATGGCAGTACTGGTATGCAGCAGGTACTGGCTTGTTCAGTAGACTCTCCTCTACAATTCCATTTTGGCAGAAAGCCTTAGCATTGACCGGTTGTGTTGTTAAAAGTGTAAAGTATGGAACACTGCACAGACGGTTGGTCAATGCAATTTAAGCAAAGTGCAGTCATTGAATTCTTGACATCAGAAGGTGTCACCCCAAAGGAGATTCATCAGAGAATGCAAGCTGTTTATCGTGATTGTGTTGATGTGAATACTGTGCATCGCTGGGAGAGTAAGTTTAAAGATGTTGAGGTGGGAAAATCTGACTTGTGTGACAAACGAAGAGTTGGACGTCCTGTGACAGCAACCATGGAATTTCACAAGCAAAAGGTTAACAGATTGATTCAGGACAATCGTCATATCACTCAGAGAGAAATTTCAAGCATAATCAGCATTTTACAAGAACGTGTGAGTCACATTATTGCTTTGCTTGGGTATTGGAAGATCTGTGCATGGTGGGTACACAGCAGAACTTCAGAGACTGGATCTCACCACTGTACGGCATCCTCCAAGAAGTCCAGATTTAGCACCATCTAACTTCCATCTGTTCCCAGTAATGAAAGAAGATCTGCGGGGACATCATTATGCTTCTGATGAAGACATTGAGAGAACTGTGAGACGCTGGTTGCGGAAACAAAGTGTCAACTTTTTCCGTGATGGCTTCAGAAAACTTCTTCATTGTTGGCAGAAATGTATCCAATTGTCTGGTGATTCTGTGGAAAAGTGATTAGTGGTAGTTAAAGAAAACACTCTAAGGACTATTTCTGCATTTGATTCATTAAAATATTCCCATCCAAAGCCAAGTAACGAAGGTGGAGGCATTACTTTTCATTCAACCCTCATATGATCCCCACTACCGTCCTCAAATCCTTTGTAGTAACACAAAGAGTTTCTCTGACCCATCACCTTTCCAAAGACCCCATCTTCTCCCCATGGTGTTTAAGAAACCTTCTATCATCAAGACCTCCAAAAGCTTTGGCCAAATCCTTGAACTTTAGTGAATTTTCATCCCCAAGGAACTCCCCACCATTCCAGACTGAGGTATCTTTTCCTATTTCTCCTCAGTCCCTCATGTGCTGGACAAGAAACTAAGTCAGGGGTCAGGTACCTTCTGTGGTAATTCCCCCTCCCCGTCACCCATAATCCTTTGACACACTCTCTCCTCAACATGTCTGCTCACCCCACCCCCCCCCTTCCTGTGACTCCCTCACTCCTGTGTGCACAATCCCGCATTAGGACACACATAGCTGTTTGCGGTGTTTTTATTTGGATTTTAGTTGTTCACCTAAGTCACGAAGGATGGTGGCGGGCCTTTGTATGATCTCATACAACCCTTGACTCGGCACCATCGTAAGCCTGGGTTTGCCTTCCAAAATATAATTGCTCACATTATTAACATTTTATGGAGGTGGCCTAATAGTGTGCAGGTGGTGGGTTTGCACCCCACATCTTAAATTCAGAATGTGTGGCCTTGCAGAATATTGAGAGTGGGGAGGAAGTGGATGCATCTTGGGTGTATCATTGGGGAGCATGACGGATATGGGTACAACTGCTGAGAAGTGGGCGTGATGTTGAACCAGGCATAGCCAAACTTCGGCCCTCCAGGTGTTTTGGACTTCAACTCCCACAATTTCTAACAGACGGTAGGCTGTTAGGAATTGTGGGAGTTGCAGTCCAAAACACCTGGAGGGCCCAAGCTTATGTTACACCTAGATAACTACCCATTGTACCAAAGCAGTCTGCATTACCTTGAACTCATGAGGACGAGACACATGCTTTGTGATCCTTCCTTTTTTGTACTTTTACAGAAAGGATCTCCATAGGCTTTTACCCTCATCAATCCTCAGGTCTCTTGATGGATTTGTTTGATGGATTCAAGAGGGCTGGCAATTTGAAGAGACTCTATACAATTCCTTTCCTAAATCAGACTTTTATTTTGCACTTATTTGCTGTCCCCAAATTCTGCAGTGGGAGTCTAGGGACATTGCTGTTCACAGTGCCACTCACACTATCCTTTGTCCACTACAGAGCTAGTCTTTGATAATGTGTCGTCGAAGGCTTTCATGGCCGGAATCACTGGGGTGCTGTGAGCTTTCTGGGCTGTATGGCCATATTCCAGAAGCATTCTCTCCTGAAGTTTTGCCCACATCTATGGCAGGCATCCTCAGAGGTTGGAAGCTAGGCAAGTGAGGTTTATATATCTGTGGAATGCCCAAAGTGGGAGAAAGAACTGCCTCAAGCATACAAGAGTTCCACCCTGGACAATCCACAGATATATAAATCTCACTTGTTTAGTTTCCAACAGACAACTTCGGAGGATGCCTGCCATAGATGTGGGCGAAGCGTCAGGAGAGAATGCTTCTGGAATACGGCCATACATCCCGGAAAACTCACAGCAATGCAGTCTTTGAGAATGGACTATAATGCTTGCAAAAAGGGTTTATCTGACTCGGACTTTTTCCTCCTTCCCACAGTGGCTTCGTCCTGCATGACCCGCCTGTCTCGCTCACGCACCGCCTCTCTGTCCAGCGCCGCCTCGGGGGACGGGAACCGCTCCCGCTCGCGCACCCTGTCCCAGAGCAGCGAGGCGGGGGGACCGCAGCCCCCGGCCCCCACCATGGAGGTGTCCTGCTGAGCGCCGGGCCAGAGGACAAGACCGCCTCCCACCTCTGAACAGGACTTCTGCTATCCCACAGTGCACTCCGGCCACTGGGCCATGCGATGATCTCCCCTAACGGTACTAAACATCCAGGGAGGCCCAGATGGGATGCAGTTTTACACTTTTTAAAACAAACATTAACTCCACCCTCTCCCTACCCATCCTTCTCACCCAACACATACGCACCTCCCTCACCAACCCTTTCTGCTTCTCTCTCTCTCTCTCTCTTTCTCTCTCTCAACCTAAAACTAGTGTCAGCCTCCAGATTCTTTAGGGACCCTCAGCGCCTGAAGAGATATGGGTTGAGTACTATAAAGTTGTCTAAACTGTTAGACCCCCCCCCCTGCCAGCACTTATTTTGAATTTCTCCTCCATCCCTTTTGCACAGTTAGTTTTCTTAACAAAGGGAGGTTTGGATTATGTTGTTGGGTTTTTTTTTGTTTTCTGTCCAAGTCGTAACTAACCATTGTTCCTCCCTCTTGAATTCCGAGTGAGTAGCCTGGAGTTCTTTGGAGTAGCCTGGATGGGCATTGGATTGCCTTGCTTATAGCTCTCTTTGTCCCGTCCCTGTCCCTCCTGGAATGTACATAGCCAAAAGCAGAATCTCACAAGAGAGACGCACAAGCCCCTGTGAGCACTTGCATTGCTACTGTGGTGCCGACATTGTGCTCCTGAAACGGGAGTTGTCGTCATCCAGCACCCCACCCTCACTATACCTTTGTATCCTCAGACCTGTTTTGGTCTCATTTCCCACGTCTTCCATCATTCGGTCTATACTAGAAGGTTCTAGTTCCTTCTCAGGGTTAAGACAATCTCTGCACTCTTGCGTTGAAAGACACTGACCCTCCATTTCGCCCCTATTTGAAATTTCTTTCTCCTCTTCCATGCATATATTCCTCCGTAACCAAGGGCTGCATTTCCGATTCGTTCTCCTTCCTCTCCCTGCCCTCGTGAACTAACCAGTCATAGATGGTAGCTGCTTTGTGGTGTGCATGTACAGTTCCTGCTAAGGCAGCGAGTGATTTGGGTGATTAGGGGCATTTAGGAGGCTGGGTGAGGGTGAAATTGGGGAGTTGGGGGGTGTTGGGGAGGGTGGGATCATTCCTCTTGGAGGTTTCAGAGGAAAGGCCAGGGTGGGAAAAAGGCTCGGGGCTTGAGACGGTTTGTCTTGTCGCAACTGTGCCAGCACAACCGGCAACGGTCTGTATGATTATATACTGGCTTTGTGTAATGAGATGTGTGGCTGAGACTCCGACCGTCATCAGCTGTGAATTTCACAACAAGCGCTGACTGTAACGGGCTCCAGCTTCTTGCTTTGAGCAGGGCTCTCATGGTGTCGTGGAGGGTGCACTTTGCATCCGCTTTTTCTGTAAACGGGATTCCAACTGTATCAGTTCTCTGAATGTTACCGGCTGTATTAAAAAAAATGTTTAGATAGTGTTTGCCATGAACAAGGGATTCCAAACAAGGTAATATATTTTCTCTGGACCAGCTATAAAGGAAGGTATTCTGCATGTAAACTTGGGAGTGATCCCGCATCACTTTCTCAAGCATGGAATATCATGGTCCATTGGAAAGTCACGTTGCTTACTTGTTGACTCTGAATAGGCGCTGGGTGTTGATAGCTCAGCTACCTATATGGAGGGGCGATGTTTGAAATGGAATTTTGACTCCCGCATATCATGGGATCCTGTTGTGTTTGAGAATGTGTGAGCTCTGTTTTATTCTCCCCAGAGCCGTGGATGGTGAATCCCAACTCTTAACAATAAAGTCTCTAGAGAGGAACGAGTTTTTGCTTCTTTTTCTTTCATGCGATTGTGATTAAATATATTATGGGTGGTTTACCCATTAAAAATTTTGATTCTAAACTCGTTGGGGGGGGGGGGGTTCCTTTGCTGGGTCGTTATAGAAATTATTCCCAAAAAAATTAAGTAAATTTCGTAACTGAAACGTAATTAATAACGAATTTTCATTATTATTCGTAACACCAGCTGGGAGGGAAGAATGGAGGGCAAGCCCTGCACTCTTCCCTCCCTCCCAGCTCAGAAGCATCGCGGATTAAATTTAACCCGGGATGCCTCTGAGGTGGCGGTGAAAGGAAGGGAGGTGTGTGCAAGGCATCCTTCCCTGCTGAGAACTAACTCTGAGATTCGGAGGAATTTCCTCTTGTTCTCCAGGCTCTCCCTCTGCTTGTGAGGGAGAGCCTGGGGAACAGGAGGAAAGCTCGACCAGGCTGCTTCCAAAGCACCCGCCTCAGCTCTGAGCTGGCGAGAGGAGGAAGGAGGGTGCTGCTGCCCTCCAGTCTCATCTCGCGAGTTGAGAACTGAGGAGGGGAATAAATGACCTAATGGTGCCCTTTACAAAAAAAAATGGCGGTCCCGGGTTCGGTTTTGGAACTTCACTTACGGGTTGGATGCCGAGGGTCGATATAAGGTCAAAATAATTTCAAATATGAATTATTAACGAGTTTCAAAGTATTTAAATTGGAGATATCCACCCTTAAAATATATATATAAAGAACTTACATCCAATTGCTAGTTCCAACTCAAGTAACCTTTTTGAATCCATGGAAAGTTGATTTAACGAGTTCCCATTGGTCCCCCAGTTGGGTCATTGATGAGCTGCCACAATCAGACTTCTTACAAAACATGTAACATCTTTTAAGCATAACCCCGGTGTGCAATGGGTAAAACCAGTGGTTCTCAACCTGCGGGTCCCCAGATGTTTTGGCCTTCAACTCCCAGAGTTTTCCGGGCTGCATGGCCATGTTCCAGAAGCATTATCTCCCGACATTTCGCTCACATCTATGGCAGACCTCCTCAGAGGTTGTGAGGTCTGTTGGAAACTAGGATAAGTGAGGTTTATATATCTGCGGAACTGCAGACTTCTTCAGCTAGAGAAGTCAGTCATAGCAGAGCACGTGATTAACCGACCTGAACACAGTATATTACTTGAGAACACAGAAATGCTGGATCACTCCAACAACTACCATGTCAGACTACACAGAGAAGCCGTTGAAATCCACAAACATGCGGACAATTTCAACAGAAAGGAGGAAACCATGAAGAAAATCTGGCTACCAGTATTTTTAAAAACTCTAAAATTGGGAGAGTAAATAAAGAGCAATGCAAAAAAGTGAGGAAACAATCAGGGCCAGCTAACACCTCCCAACAAAGGATTCCCCTAGGCATAAAGCTGCCATAGATGTGGGTGAAATGTCAGGAGAATATGCCTCTGGAACATGGCCATACAGACATAAACATGAATGGTAACATACTGAAATACAGTATATCGTTTCAGTTTACAAGTGGGTGGGTTGAGGTCTTTTTTAAATGCTTCCATATATACACATTTCCCTATATACAGAAAATGGAGAGGGAGAGGAGCAAACTACATGCAGCGATTATTATTTTGTTCTGGTTTGCATGTGGGACTAGGATTGTTTAAATCCCCACTTATCCCACAGAAGTCCAAACTCTAATCTTAGGCAAGTCATAGCCTTAACCTTGGAGGGAGGCAATGCTAAGCTTCCTGGGAATAAATCTTTCCAAGAAAAAAAGTAGGGTAGAATTGCCATAAATCAGAGTCAGCTTGAAGGCACACTAGTACAACAATGCAAGTGAGTGTTCTAAAAAGCTGAAAACATCCAGAATTCTGCTCCTATTCCACATAACGAAGCAGCAGATTCTGAGAAAGGATTATGCATTACAGCAGTGCCGCAACCCCTTAATACGGTTCCTCGTGTTGTGGTGACCCCCAACCATAACATTAATTTTGTTGCTACATCATAACTGCTTAATTTGCTACTGTTATGAATTGTAATGTAAATATCTGATATGCAAGATGTATTTTCATTCACTTGGCCAAATTTGCCCAAATTTGAATACTGGTGGGGTTGGGGCGGATTAATTTTGTCACTTGGGAGTTGTAGTTGCTGGGATTTATAGTTCATCTACAATCAAAGAGCATTCTGAACTCCACCAACGATGGAATTGAGCCAAACTTGGCACACAGAACTCCCATGACCAACAGAAACCACTGGAAGGGTTTGGTGGGCACCAGGCATGTAACCGGGGGGGGGGGTGTTAGGGGCTTCAGCACCCCTCCCCCGAAATTCTCAGGGTGGTCCGCGAGAAAGCCTTACTGGTACATTATTTAAACTGTTATGTTTATTCATATCATGATCTGATCACCATGCTCATTATATCCCACATTCATGGGGTTATTGGGATAACAATACAAAAGGTTTGGTAGGGTAGTCCCTCTCTTACTCAGACTCAGCCCCTCCTGAATCAAACTCAGCCCTCCCCGAATCAAAATCCTGGCTACGGCCCTGGTGGGCACTGACCTTGAGTTTTGGAGTTGTAGTTCACTATAGTTAATATGTTTTAAAATGTATTTATACACTCAGTGTGAAACCTGGGCCTGTTTTGATGAACACAACATAGATATCCTGGCAGGAATGGCAGAAAGACACACACGAAGGTCTTGCTCAACAGCTGGGAGTTATAGTTCACCCACAATCAAAAAGCACTCTGAACTCCACCAATGATGGAATGGAATCAAACTTCCCACACAGAACTCCCATAACCAAGAGAAAATACTATAAGAGTTTGGTGGGTATTGACCTTGAGTTCTGGAGTTGTAGTTCACTATATCCAGAGAACGCTGTGGGCTCAAATAATGATGGATCTAGACCAAACTTGGCACGAATACTGAATATGCCCAAATGTGAACACTGGTGGAATTTGGGGGAAATAGACCGTGACATTTGGGAGTTGGAGTTACAGGGATTTATAGTTCACCTACAATCAAAGAGCATTCTGAACCTCGCCAACGATAGAATTGGGCCAAACTTCCCACAAAGAACCCCCATAACCAAGAGAAAATACTGTGTTTCCTGGTGATCTTTGGCGACCCCTCTGACACCCCCTGATGACCCCCCCCCCCAGGGATCCCAACCCCCAAGTTGAGATACTGTATTAGAGGCTCTAGATTATGTGCCTACAGAAGTGATTTACAAGGCTTTCTCTGAGCAGAATTCCCCTGACAGAACTGTTTTCTATCAGAGGCTTCCTCCCAATGGGGCTGACCTTTTACTAAGAGCCAAAAGAGTAAGGCCTTATCCTCTGCCATCTTGAGCCAGCAACAGCTCCAAGACCAAAACAGCCACTTACTCTGCCAAGTCCTCCCCTCCCCTTGAAGAAAAAGAAATAGAGAGGGTCAAAGCCTCTTATTGTAAGTCAAAGGGAACGAAAGACGTATCCATCTTGGTGGAATGGGGAAGTTTTTAACCTGTCTCTCCAAAGCTCTGGGCCCACAGCCCAGCTTGGGTCCATGTGACTGTGTCCAATGTTTTCACTATAAACGGAATATGGGTCCTTGTCTCCACTTCAGCGTGAAGGCTGGAAGGCCTTTTGTTTGAAAAGGCAGCAACGCAAAGAGCTGAGATTGGAATGCAAAAGCAACATCGTCGGGTGCCAAAGCCATGGGACCTGCTGGGACCCAGTTCCAAGTCCATTCATAGGCATTTTGAGTTAGGTCATCAGGTAAACAAGTTTGGCCTCTAACTCCTGTGACCACTCCAGCTCCTCTCCGTTGTGGTTACATGTGACTAGTTCGGCAAAACAAGGAAATGTCCTAATGTACTCCCTGTTAAAATAAACAAGCCAAACCACATTGATTTGGGCATTGTTGAGTCAAATATGTATTCCCAATACCCACGTCACTGGTTGTGCTGAATCGAGGCTAGATGAATCTCCTAATAGAAAAATAGAATCATAGAGTTGGAAAAGACCTCATGGGCCATCCAGTCCAACCCCCTGCCAAGAAGCAGGAAAATTGCATTCAAAGCACCCCCGACAGATAGTCATCCAGCCTCTGTTTAATACCATAAATAAACAAATAAATAAAAAAATAAAAATTAAATCAGCCTCCCCACAAAAGTGATACCTAAATTTCCTACTTGACAGATGCAACTGTCATTTGGGCTGCAAAGCTCGACAGCAAGCTACGCAATGCTCAGAAGCTCACTCCGACCTGGGCTGGCTTCAAACTCATGACCTTTCGGTCAGTAGTGATCTTAATGCAGCGGAATCCCAGCCAGCTGTGCCTCAGTCCCGGATAATAGAATCATAGAGTTGGAAGAGACCTCGTGGGCCATCCAGTCCAACCCCCTGCCAAGAAGCAGGAACATTGCATTCAAAGCACCCCCGACAGATAGTCATCCAGCCTCTGTTTAAAAGCCTCCAATGAAGGAGCCTCCACCACACTCCAGGGCGGAGAGTTCCACTGCTGAACAGCTCTCACAGTCAGGAAGTTCTTCCTAATGTTCAGGTGGAATCTCCTTTCTTGCATTTTGAAGCCATTGTTCCGCATCCTAGTCTCCTGAGCATCGGAAAACAAGCTTGCTCCCTCCTCCCTATGACTTCCTCTCAGGTATTTATACATGGCTCACATCATGTCTCCTCTCAGCCTTCTCTTCTGAAGGCTAAACATGCCCAGCTCTTTAAGCCACTCCTCATAGGGCTTGTTCTCCAGACCCTTAATCATTTTAGTTGCCCTCCTCTGGACACATTCCAGCTTGTCAACATCTCCCTTCAATTCTGTTGCCCATAACTGGACATGGTTTTCCAGGTGTGGTCTGACCAAGGCAGAATAGAGGGGTAGCATGACTTCCCTGGATCTAGACACTATACAGTGTTCCTTCACTTATTGCAGGTGTTACGTTCCAGAACGACAATAAGTAAAAATCTGCAAAGTAGGGACACTATATTTACTTTAATATTTATACATTATTTTAGTAGTTATAGACTATTTTAAGTCTTTATAAACTTAAAATAAAGTGAAGGAACTGGGATTCAATATTTTTTCTCCTAACTCATTTAAGGCTGCAGCCCCAGATACGTTGGACTTCAGAACAAGACTCTTGCTTATAAGCTTCCTTCTGTTGTAATTTACCTTGGAGTAAACATATGGTATCAAATTGTAATGATGGCAGTGGGAAGCCTGCCTCACTTACCCCACACTTTGCTTCGCTGCTTCTATTGTTCTCCAAGATGCTACACATGCTTATGTAAGTATAATATTCTCTGGGGCACCTTAACAGATTAATGTTTTGGAGCAAAAAGTGCTTTCAGAGCTAAAATTTTGGGTTAGATCCAATATCCGCTTTTTTGGGCCAGAGGGGTTTCACTCAGACTAGTCATATCTTTTTTCAGGATCTTCTTTCCAGTCTGGTTATCCCATTCAGTAGATCCCCGACTGCTCAGAAGCCATTTTAGGATAGTGGATGATTGCCTTTGGGAGAAGGGGATATGTCTTCTTCTGCCAGTCCAGTGGATTGTACCCAATTATGAATCCAACCCCTGATGGATCCAAAGGAGGGCGGAAAGCTGTAGAAGCAAAATTCTCATTGCGGACACCAAATTCAGATTATGTTCAGCCTGAGCCAGCTGTTTCCACACAAAAAACATCTGGTGTGGGTACGCCCTAATGCAAAATGCCAGGTCAAGAATTAACATGCTTCTGACTCAATTTCCAAAGTATACAGAGAAGGCAACGCACTGTTGCTCCCTGCCGGCCATTACAGGAAGTTCACAGCCAAAATTCCTGGGTTCAGACAGCCTCAAAAAGAAATAGCACTTGGTGGAAGGACTATTTTGCAAAGCTTTCCAATTATTACGTCCTGGAGACATGGCTGAATTCAATTGTAGTTGGGCGAGGCACCTTCACTCTTTGCCATTGAAGCCTAAAGACCATGTCAAACTGCAATTCCCATGATTCCATAGCAGTCAGCCATGGCAGTTAAAGTGGTGTCAAACCACAATAATTATACAGTGTAGATGCACTCTTGATAGTATGAGGGCATACAAAAAATATGTTTCTAATGAAATAGTAAGAGCGTAAAGATCTCCTTAAAATTACATGATTATAGCAGTTTTCTGGATGAAACATTAACAACCTTAGATATGCAGATGATACCACTTTGATGGCTGAAAGCGAGAAAGAGCTGAGGAGCCTTCTAGCCAAAGTGAAATAAGTGCAATAGCTGGGTTGCAATTAAACATTATAAAACCAAGAATATGACAACCAGACTGATTGATAACTGGCAAATAGAAGGAGAAAATGTGGAAGCTGTGACAGACTTTGTATTTCTAGGCAAAAAATTACTGCAGACGCAGACTGCAGCCAGGAAATCAGAAGAGTTTACTTCTTGGGTGGAGAGCAAGGACCCATCTCAATAAAATAGTGGAGAGTAGAGACATCACACTGGCAACGAAGATCTACATAGTCAAAGCAATGGTATTCCCCATAGTAACCTATGGATGTGAGAGCTGGACCATAAGGAAGGTTAGCCAAAGGAAGATAGATGCTTTTGAACTGTGGTGTTGGAGGAAAAATCTGAGAATACCTTGGACCGTAAGAAGATCCAACCAGTCCATACTCCAGGAAATAATGCTCAGCTGCTCACTGGAGGGAAGGATATTAGAGGTAAAGATGAAGAACTTTGGCCACATAATGAGAAGACAGAAAAGCTTGGAGAAGATAACGGTGCTGGGGAAAATAGAAGGAAAAAGGAAGAGGGGCTGACCAAGGACCAGATGGATAGATGGTATCCTTGAAGTGACTGGATTTGCCTTGAAGGAGCTGGGGGTGGTCACCGCTGACAGGGAGCTCTGGCGTGGGCTGGTCCATGAGGTCACGAGGAATCAGAAGTGACTGAATGAATAAACAATGTGGTTTGATTCCACATTAACTATCATAGTTCTGTTTTGCAGAATCCTAGAATCTGTAATGTTATGAGATACTTGGGGTTCTCATTCAGAGCTCTTGTACCTCACCCTCAATATAAATCCCATATTCCACAGAATGCAGCCATTAATGTGGTATAAATCTACCAGCAAAGTTTTCAGAAGTACCTAGGAAACCGAATTTCCCAAATTCTCTTCCACTGCTTTGCATTGTTGAAGTTCAAGCCACAACAAACAAGTTAGGATGCTATCCAGCACACTGTTTGCTCACACAGAGCAAAGTGCAGAGGTCCTCACAAGTTCAAACAAGTAAAAAATCAAGTACACAAACTGCTCGTTCCTTCTTTACCCTGTGGGCTAGAATGTACTTGTCAAAATTAACACACTGTCTCGAACACTTTGGCCCATGTGTACCACTACCTGTGCAATGCCCTCACCCAGACTGGTTGTTGCAAACATGTTACTGCTGAAGGCAATGAATAAAATGGGACCTCTTCCCATTCCGGGTACAGAAGCCAAATGTACAGGCTGTTGAATATTTCTTCTATGTCAGTGATGGGACAGCATTGCACACCACATCTGTAGATGGTAGACCATCTTGGAAGGAAGAGGGCAAGTCCAGTAGCACGGTTTTCCCCTTCAGGAATCAAAGCCCTCACTCCAGGGTAGTAGCCGGGGGGGGGGGGTTGACAACTCCCCCCCAAAAAAATTCTCGGGGTGGTCCACAAGAAGGCCTTACTGGTACATTATTTAAACTGTTGTGTGTATTCATATCATGATCTGATCACCATGCTCAATATACCCCATATGCATGGGGGTATTGGGATAACGATACTAAATCCTGGCTACGGTACTGCCTCACTCAGTCTAATTGTTGAGCCAGTCTTAATACGTAACTCACATAACTAATAACTACATACATAAATGGGAATATTCAGTCCAGAAATTTTAGTTTCTCAGAAGTGGATCTTCTTTAATTCAGAACTTTGTGTCAGGTCTAGTCAGATTGTCTTACAGTAATTTGGGGGAAGGTGGTTAATGAGGTCCTTCTCTTCCGGCCACAACCTGGCCAGGTAGCTCAAACAAATAAACTTAGAAAAGTAGTGTCTTAAGCACAAGAGCTGGCGTACAAAGCTTTCTGGATCATGCCCTTAAAGCTTCAATCATGTTCAAGTGTATCAGATACAAGATGGGTGACCCATCAGATGAAGGATGGATGACACCTGACGTGTAAAAGATATTGGAGTCTTAGTAGACAACAAGTTAATATGAGCCAGCAATGCGATGCAACAGCTAAAAAGCCAATGAGATTTATATAGTGTCTAAATCAAGGGAAGTGATGGCATCCCTCCCTCTATTCTGCTTTGGACGGATCTCACCTGTGTCCAGTTCTTGGCACCACAATTCAAGCGGGATATTGACAAGCTGAAACATGTCCAGAGGAGGGCAACTAACAAGATCAAAGATCTGGAACTATGCCGTATGAGTGTCTTAAAGAGCTGTGTATATTTAGCCTGCAGAAGAGAAGTTTGAGAGGAGACATGATAGCCATGTTAAAATATATGAAAGGATGCCATAAGGAATTAGGCTTGTTTTGCAGGACCCATGACCCATGTGATCTCTTCCAACTCTATGGTCTGTAAATCAGCCCCACTTAATACTTTTGAATCTGACTTCAAAGTACACAGGGATTCATAATCATTCTTAAATATCCCTCAGGTCTAGCAGAAAAGCCAGTGTGGTATAGTGCATTGAACATTTATTATGAAACTAAGCCTTGGCCATGGTTGACCTTGGGCAAGTTGCACTTTCTCAATCTGAGAGGAAGGCAAAAGTATACCTCCTCTGAATCAATCTTGCCAAGAAAACCCCGTGATAGGTTCACTTTAGGGTTACCAGGAGCCAGAAGTGCTTGACGACACACAAGTTCTAGCAGATTGCCAACATCTTGCAAATGGAACCTGTAAAACTACTTTTTGGAGCAGGATTTCTAAAGTTATCACAGCCAGCTCATACAATTCCTCTCTACATTATTTATTTTGGAATTGAAAAGAAATTGGGTGCAAGTAAATCATATATTCCAAGAGCCAATGTGATATGATCTCTGGAGAACAGGAGTTAAAAACCATCATGGACAATTCTGAGGGCCCATATAAATTATAATCCTGTTGGGTTTCATCCCTGACTGCACAAGTCTCCAGCCCTCAATGAGTAGTTAGCCTAGATAGATTACAATGAGGGATTCCCTCCCCAAGTTCCCTTTGCATGTATGTCTCAAGAAGGGGCTTAGAAGTTTGTCTTGATCATCCTACATGCCAATATCTCCTCCCCCTTTGAATACTTAGCAACGTAATCTCTTCAGGGAAGATGTTATTTCCTCTTTAAGGGTATTTTTATTGACCTGGGCTGGCCATGCGGCCTGTCTCCATTTTCTGGGTCTTTCTTCCTCCTTTGTTCTTCTAGAGCAGTGTTTTTCAACCTTTTTTGAACCGCGGCACATTTTTTACATTTAGAAAATCCTGGGGCACACCACCAACCAAAATGATACAAAATGACACTCTAACACAGTAATACATATAGTTAATCTGTTTTAAAATGTATTTATACACTCAGTGTGAAACATGGGCCTGTTTCGATGAACACAACATAGATATCCTGGCAGGAATGGCAGAAAGACACACACGAAGGTCTTGCTCAACAGCTGGGAGTTATAGTTCACCCACAATCAAAAAGCACTCTGAACTCCACCAATGATGGAATAGAATCAAACTTCCCACACAGAACTCCCATAACCAAGAGAAAATACTATAAGAGTTTGGTGGGTATTGACCTTGAGTTTTGGAGTTGTAGTTCACTATATCCAGAGAGCACTGTGGACTCAAACAATGTTGGATCAGGACCAAACTTGGCATGAATACTCAATATGCCCAAATGTGAACACAGATAGAGTTTGGGGAAAATAGACCTTGACATTTGGGAGTTACAGTTTCTGGGATTTATAGTTAACACACAATCAAAGAGCATCCTGAACTCTTGCAACAGTGGAATTGAACCAAACTTGGCATATTGAACTCTCATTACCAACAGAAAGTACTGAAAGGGTTTGCTTGGGAATTGACCTTGAGTTTGGAAGTTGTAGTTCACCTACACCCAGAGAGCACTGTGGACTCAAACAATGTTATGTTATGTTGTTGTTTGTTTTCTATCAAGAATCGCAATGTTGGAAGGAGGCTCACCACTTTAAGGTCCCTAAAACAGGCATGGGAAAACTTTAGCCCTCTGGGTGCTTTGGACTTCAACTCCCACCATTCCTAACAGCCTAAGGCCCTTTCCTGCTTAAGTGGCTGAGGGGCGAAAGGAAAAGGGCCTGAGGCTGCTAGGAATTGTGGGAGTTGGAGTCCAAAACACCTGGAAGGTCCAAGTTTTCCCATGCCAGCTTTCGACAGAGACCTCTTCCTCCCCCTTCCCCTTCGTGCCCTTTCTTCCCCCTCCTGCCGAACACTTACTTTTTCTTCTACACTGCCGCTTCTGCCGCCATTTTGATCCGAGGGGGCAGCGTGAGCGTGTTCAGGAGGGGAGGGGGGAGGAAGATGTGACCCGTGTGGGCACTACTGCGCACTCGTCCCAGAGCAAGGCAAGGCAAAGCGAGCAGAGCGAGGCTGGGAAGAAGGGAGCCCAAGTGGAGAAGAAAAAGTGTTCGGCAGAAGGGGGAAGAAAGGGTATTGGAGGTTCCAATTTCCCACGGCACACCTGATGATCGCTCATGGCACACTGGTTGGGAAACACTGTTCTAGAGTGAGGAAGCATCTTGCCATTGTCCAGGCAAGATGTAGTAGATATGGTTATTTTGTTATTTTTTCCTTTTCCTTAGAAGATAGCTCAAGAAGCTAGTCAGCTCCAAGAACCTTTCCTATCCAGAATAGATTTCTTTTGACTTTAATAAACATATTAATTTTAGAACCTATGAAGTTGTGAATCTGCAATCCTGTTCGATCCTGTTGAATGGAAACCAATCCTTGCTCTTTACACGTAAGCTTCTTCTGGTAACGAACTGTGCTTCTGGCACTCTGCTATATTTTTGTGGATTCACCCCCAAGTGAGGGTTATTTCTGAGCCTAGCAGCGCTTGATTCCCAACAAATCCAACTACAGTTAGACACAGAGATGTGGTGTAGTGGTTTGGTAGTTGAATTAGGACTGCAGGAGGCTAAACTCAATCACAGAAACCCACTGGGTGACCTTGGGCAAGTCATACTCTCTGTTTCAGAGAATGACTTCCAAAGTGAACCATTTAAGCTGGAATCAGGTGTCAAACAGGGATGTGTTATTGCCCCAACCTTATTTTCCATCTTCATTGCTATGATACTTCATCTTGTTGACGGGAAGCTTCCAACCAGAGTGGAAATCATCTATCGGACAGATGGCAAGCTATTTAACCTCAGCAGACTGAAAGCCAGAACCAAGGTCACAACAACATCTGTTATAGAACTCCAATATGCTGATGACAATGTCTGTGCATACTCAGAAGGAGACCTACAAGTCACTCTAAACACTTTCGCAGAAGCATACGAGAAGCTCGGCCTCTCATTGAACATTGAGAAAACCAAAGTACTCTACCAGAAGTCACCAGCCACTCCCTCTCCAACGTCAGTAATACAGCTTAATGGTGTAACATTTTATTTATTTATTTATTTATTTATTTATTTACATCATTTATATTCCACCCTTCTCACCCCGCAGGGGACTCAGGGCGGATCACAGTGCACATATACAGGCAAACATTCAATGCCATAGACATACAACATATATAGACAGACAACGAGCTACACAATTGGTCGAGAGCTCACCCCCGACGCAGGCAGGCCTTGAACTCATGACCTTCTGGTCAGTAGAGATCTTATGCAGCTGACTCCCAGCCAGCTGCGCCACATTCCCGGTGCCACATTAGAAAATGTTGACCATTTCCACTACCTTAGCAGCCACCTGTCCACAAAAATCATTGACATTGAAATACAAACACCGCCTGAGCTCTGCGAGTGCAGCATTCTTCCGAATGAAGCAGAGAGTGTTTGAGGACCAGGACATCCATAGGGATATCAAGGTGTTTGTTCATAAAGCCATTGTCCTCGCAACTCTGTTATACGTCTGCGAAATGTGGACTGTCTACAGAGATCATACGCAACTCTTGGAACAATTCCATCAGCACTGCCTCTGGAAAATCCTCCAAATCTCTTGGGAAGGCAGGCAGACAAATGTCAGCGTGCTGGAAGAAGCAAAAACCACCAGCACTGAAGTGATGCTCCTCCACCATCAATTCCGCTGGACTAGCCACATTGTCAGAATGCCCAATCATTGTCTCCCAAAGCAGTTACTCTACTCAGAACTCAAGAATGGAAAATGAAGTGTTGGTGGACAGGAAAAGAGATTTAAAGATGGGCTTAAAGCCAACCTCAAAAATTGTGGCATAGACACCGAGAACTGGGAAGCCCTGGCCCTTGAGGTCAGCTGTGACCAGCAGTGCTACAGAATTCGTAGAGGCATGAATGGAGAGCGAAAAGTTGAAACGTGCCAAGAGGAAGGTACGTCAAGCCAAGAGGAAGGCTCATCCAGTCCTCACTGTGGGAGAACATGCGGATCAAGAATAGGGCTCCACAGCCACCTACGGACCCACCGCCAAGACACCACATCTGGAAGACAATCATCCTCGAGTTACAAGGGATTGCCTAAGTAAGTAAGTAAGTTCAGAGAAAGGCAAATGCCAATCCCCTCTGAACAAATCTTCCCAAGAAAACTCCCCAGTCTTCATAAATCAGAAATTACTTGAAGGCATGTATGCAAAATAACAAACTACATTTTCCTTGCACCACAAATCAAGACATGAGTATATTAGGTGGGGCTTTGAAGGTGAGATGGACATTAAGAGCACTTCCTCTTTGAGATGCCAGAGAGAGACACACAAGAAAGCAATGAGTCAGAGCAGTGTTTTATTGTCCTCCCCTCCCATGGCCAAGAGGGAGAGGCAGGTCCTCAGGAGGCATGGCACATCTCCATCCACTTCTAATGGGACTTGTCATAGGTTCCAGCTCCCTTGTAGTTTCCAACGTAGCCGGTGTTATGTGCCAAATCGGCACGCCCGGCTATCCCTTTGCCCTTGCCACTTTCATCAAAACGCTCTTTGTGCGCTCCTGTGTACTTGCTGGTGTCTGTCAGTCTGTCCACTGCACCAGCAGCGACGGATTTCTGCAAGATATGCAAGAAGCAAGTTAGACCTCTAGACACCACTCTTTACTCCATACAGTTTGGTTCCAGCACCATCCATGGATAATCAAGTTCCAGTATATGCAATAGTCAAATGGTGTCCCTTATATAAAATGGCAGACAACTCAAATGAGTGCTGGAATTTTTTTCTAATATTTTCAAGCCACGCTTGGTTGAATACATAGATGCAGAACCTGTGGAGATCCAAATGTGCAAACTTTTCTTCAAAAGGAATAGTGACCACAGTCCGGTCAATTTGAAGAAAGGCTCATAAAGCCTTGGAATTGGACAGGAGTGCAAAGATTGCTCCATAACAACATGAAATGGGGATTGTGTGTGTGTGTCAGGGGTGACTTGAGAAACTGCAAGTCACTTCTGGTGTGAGAGAATTGGCCATCTGCAAGGACATTGCCTAGGGCAGTGTTTCCCAACTAGGGCACACAAATGTGCCGTGAGCGATCACCTGGTAGGCCGCGGTAAAACCTCTCTTCCCCCCTTTCTTCCCCCTCCTGCCGAACTTTTGCTGCTGCTGCTTGTGGGGGGGGGGAGGAAGGGCCGGGCGGCGGAAAAGAAGGAGGAGCTGGGGCGCCGCCTCCTTCGGCCGTTTTCGTGTTTATGTGTACCAACTATTACTACATTTGGCATTGGCTGGATGTGATAGCCTTTCTAGTGACTGTGTAACAACTCTCCTGTTCACCAGTTATACACGAGGGACTCCTCTAATGCCCACCTGGAATGATACAGGAGCATATATATTGAAGGTAGAAGCCTCATTATTGTTCCATGAGGTGTATTGATGCATAAGAACAGTACTAGTGGACACATTTTTTCTAAACACAAAGACTGACAGCTGTTGAGCAAGAACTTCGTGTGTGTCTTTCTGCCATTCCTGCCAGGATATCTATGTTGTGTTCATCGAAACAGGCCCAGGTTTCACACTGAGTGTATAAATACATTTAAAAACATATTAACTATATGTATTACTGTGTTAGAGTGTCATTTTGTGTCATTTTGGTTGGTGGTGTGTCCCAGTATTTTGTAAATGTAAAAAGTGTGCCGCGGCTCAAAAAAGGTCAGGAAACACTGGCCTAGGGGACACCTGGATGTTTTGTTGGTTTACCATCCTTGTGGGAGGCCATGTCCCCACATGGGGAGCCGGAGCTGATAGAGGGAGCTCATCTACGCTCTCCCCAGATTCAAACCTGCGACCTGTTGGTCTTCAATCCTGCCGGCACAAGGGTTTAAACCACTGCGCTACCGGGAGCTCCTGTATGAAATGGTCGATATTTTACTTCAGAATTATAGGGGGAGTACTGTTGGCCATTTGGAGCAAAACATTTCCTCTGCCATCCCTAGGGATGGTGTCCTAGGTACCTTTCAGAATAGCCTCAGGGTCTCAGAATGGATCCTTGACACTCACCGTGGTGCCAACATTGCCAGGCTCTTTGCCCTCTATCAGCTTGTGCATAGCTTGCAATGCCTCATCTGGCGACTTCCCCTTGAAGCGTTTAACACTCAGCTCTTTTAGGGCTTCCAAAAACTCTGGATATGTGATATTACGGGCACCCTTGGTCCTAGTGATACATAAGGACAGCAGCAGACAAAAAAACAATATATCAATAGTTCAATAGATACAGATACAGGTTTAATATCCTTTCTCTGAAATAAGATCTAAAATTGTCTATGTGAGTGACTGAGACAGTGAAACCTTTGCCTTCTAATAGTTCAATGTACACAAACTATTTCATGCATAAAGTTATTAAAATATTGTATAACACTATGTGTATAAGGTGTATATAAAACATAAATAAATCTTGGGTTTAGACTTGGATCCCATCTCCAAATACATGCACATATATGAAAATACAGATTTTCCAAAATCTGAAATCCAACACTCATCTGGTCTCAAGTATTTCAGATAAGGGATAGTCAACCTGTATACCTCAAAGTAGATGCTTGTCTTGGTTTTGTTTAAATAATAAATTGTTTTATTACACAACCCCTTTGAGAAAGAAGCTCAAAATGTGGTTTTGGGACCAGGCATTTGGACAGTAGGTTTGGCAGTAATCACAATTATTATTATTATTATTATTTCCATAATTTCTACCCCACTCTTCTCTACCCCCGAAGGGGGACTCATAGCAGCAAAACAAAAAGGCAACTATTCGATGCCGATACACAATAATTTCATTTCATTTCATTCATTTATTGGGATTTCTGCACCGCCGACTCCCAGGGGCTTTATACAATATAAAACCATAAACATTCAGCATAAAATACCATTAACATTAAAACATAATACACATACACTTCAGTTAAAAACAGTACTTCGTCCAGGACATAAGTATTGAGCCATATCTATCAACTTGCCATTACAGTTCCACTCCAAAGTTCTGCATTGTGCTAATGTGCAACTGCCTGGTCCCACAACCATGATTTCACTTTTTTCCTGAATGCCAGGAGGGATGGGGTTGATCGTATGTCGCTCGGAAGTGCATTCCACAGACAGGGCGCCACCACCGAGAAGGCCCTCTCTCTCGTCCCCACCAACCACGTTTGAGAAGTTGGAGGGAGCAAGAGCAGGGCCTCCCCGGATGATCTTATATTATGAGGTGGGACGTAGCAGCAGATGTGTTCGGACAAGTAAGCTGGTAACAAGTAAGTAACAATGTTTGAACTCTGACAATGACAGGCTTTGGACTGAGTCGTCAGTTGCTAAATCAGATTTGGATTCAGCTATATGATGAATAATAATGTCTTAATTGTATTTTAATCCAATGTTTTATCTCTTATATAATATTGTTGTAATGTGTTTTTGTATGTTGCCGGCATCAAATTGCTGCCGTTGCAAGCCGCCCTGAGTCCCCCTTCGGGGATTGAGAAGGACTGGGTAGAAATGTTGGAAATAAATAAAAATAATAAATTAATAAATAAATTTCTATTCATTTTGTTACAAAAAAAAAATTCCTCCAATTCATATAGTTACTTCTTCTCTTTTCCCCCATTGTGCTACCCGTTGTGTTCCCCAGATATTTTCATGGATATTAATGTTTTAACAAAATGTTGTACTAGAGGCAGGGACAGCATGGAAAAAAATAGGAATAGCTCCCCTCCTACATAATAAAAGCAGAAGAGTAATTTAAAACGTACCAGCATTGTTTTTATTCACAACTAATACTATGAAATAAAATTTGAAAAAGCAATCTGTTCCTAGTTTGAAAGTGTTATTCCCTATTTAATTGTGCGGTATTTATTTATTTACAGTATTTATATTCCACCCTTCTCACCCTGCAGGGGACTCAGGGCGGATTACAATGTACGTATACATGGCAAACATTCAATGCCATAGATACACAAGATATATAAAAGTCCCAGGACAAAAAACTAATCTAGCATTAGGGATCTGCTATCGCCCTCCCAACCAAACTCCAGAGGCAGACTGCTATCTGGAAAATGAAGTTAAACAGGCCTCAAAAAGAAATACATTAGTCATAATGGGGACTTCAACTATCCCCGAATAGATTGGCCAAATTCTTGTTCTACGCATGAAAGAGAGACAAGGTTCCTCGACATGCTAGCTGATTATTCCCTTGAGCAGATGGTCATGGAACCAACCAGGGAAAGGGATCCTGGACTTGGTGCTAACTAATGAACAAGATCTCGTTCAAGATGTCCTTGTAGCTGAGCCCATAGGTACCAGTGACCATAACACAATAACCTTCAACGTAAGTTTGGATAGCAAACTGTCAGTGAAAACTAACACAGAGACATTAAACTTTCACAAAGGGAATTTCACCAAAATGAGAAAAATTGTAAAGAACAAACTAAAAGGAGCAGTAAAAAAATCAAATCCCTCCAAAATGCTTGGAAACTGTTTAAAAATACCTTAAAACAGGCCGAACTAAAATGCATTCAATAAAAGAAAAAGGCATGGAAAGTCCAAAAGGACACCAGTATGGCTTACAAATGAAGTAAAAGATGTGATTGGAAAGAAGAAAAACTCATTTAAGAAATGGAAGGCTCTTCCTACCGAGGAGAACAGAAAGGAACACAAGCTCTGGCAAACTAAATGCAAAGCAACAGTCAGGAAAGCCAAGAGAGATTTTGAGGCACACATAGCAAAGAATATTAAAAACAACAAAAACTTCTTTAAGTACATCAGAAGCAGGAACCCAACTAGAAAAGCAGTTGGGCCACTCGACGACAATGGTCAGAAAGGGAAAATCAGCGAAGACAAGGAGATTGCTGAGCGGCTAAATGACTTCTTTGCCTCCGTTTTCACACAGGAGGACAGACAACATATGCCTGCAGCTGAGTCAGTTTTTCAGGGAGGGAATTAAATGAATTAAACCAGATAGAGATAAACAAGGAAGATGTTCTCACATGCCTTACTAAACTAAATGTCAACAAATCACCAGGGCCAGATGGCATCCACCCCAGAGTTCTTAAGGAACTCAAGTGTGAAATTGCTGAACTTCTAGCTAAGATATATAACCTTTCTCTAAGATCAGGCACTGTACCCGAGGACTGGAGGGAGGCAAATGTAACTCCGATCTTCAAGAAAGGATCAGGGTGATCCAGGAAATTATAGGCCAGTTAGTCTAACCTCAGTTCCAGGCAAAGTGATGGAAACCATTATTAAAGAAAAATTACTAAGCACATAGAAGAACAGGCATTGCTGAAGGAAAATCAACATGGTTTCTGCAAAGGCAAATCATGTCTTACTAACTTGTTAGAATTCTTTGAGGGTGTAAATAAACACATAGATAAAGGGGACCCAATTGATATTGTTTACCTTGACTTTCAAAAGGCTTTTGACAAAGTCCCTCACCAAAGGCCCCTAAATAAGCTCTTCAGCCATGGAATCAGAGGACAGGTCTTGTCCTGGATTGGAACCTGGCTAAACTGTAGGAAACAAAGGGTGGTAATAAACGGACATTTCTCTGGGTGGAAAGAGGTGAGAAGTGGCGTACCCCAAGGTTCAGTTTTGGGTCCGTTACTTTTTAATTTATTCATTAATGATCTGGACGTAGGAGTGAATTCTGAGGTAGCAAAGTTTGCAGATGACACTAAATTGTTCAGGGTAGTTAAAAATGAAACTGATTGTAAAGAGCTCCAGAAAGATCTCTCGAAATTGAGTGAATGGGCAACAAAGTGGCAATTGCATTTTAACCTAAACAAGTGTAAAGTCATGCACATCGGGGCAAAGAACCCCAACTACACCTACCAATTGATGGGGTCAAAGCTTTCCGAGACAAACCAGGAAAGGGATCTTGGGGTCTTGGTGGACAGCTCAATGAAGATGTCAACCCAGTGCGCAGCAGCAGTGAAAAAGCAAATTCTATGCTAGGCATGATCAGAAAGGGAATCGAAAATAGGTCAGCAAATGTTGTATTACCTCTCTACAAATCTATGGTAAGGCCACATTCGGAGTACTGTGTACAATTCTGGTCTCCGCACCTTAAGAAGGATATAACGGAACTGGAAAAGGTACAGAAAAGGGCAACAAGAATGATCCAAGGGATGGAGCGGCTCCCTTATGAAACCAGGTTGCAACGCCTTGGTCTTTTCAGCCTTGAAAGACGGCGTTTAAGAGGTGACTTGATCGAAGTGTATAAAATCATGCATGGGATAGAAAAGGTGAATAAAGAAAAACTGTTTTCTTTGTCACAAAAGACTAGGACTAGAGGGCACTCCCTGAAGCTCCAAGGTAGGAAAATTAGGACTAATAAAGGGAAATATTTCTTCACCCAGAGGGTCATTGGGTTATGGAACTCACTTCCAGAGGAGGTTGTGACAGCTGTCAGCCTGAACAACTTCAAGGCAGGATTAGACAGATTCATGGATACCAAGTGTATCGGTAGTTACTGAAAAGGACATTCAAGTGCCACCTCGGAGTTGGTTGAGGTAGGCAGGATTTCCCTGGGTACTGGTTGTGGGGGTCGGGAGCAGGTCAGGGTTTTGCCCTCCCTTCTGCTCGAGATCCCCGTGTACAACTGGTGGGCCACTGTGTGATACAGAATGCTGGACTAGATGGGCTGAGGTCCGATTCAGCATGGCTCTTCTTATGTTCTTATGTTCTTATATAGACAGACACTCAGAGGCTATTTAACATTCCAGCTTCTGGCCACCAGGGGAGCTGTCGCTTCTTCATTCTTTTGCATACTTCCTGGAGATTTTTATGGCCTCATAAATCAGTTAAATTAGATACTTATTATTAAAGTAGTTGTACTTCAGAAATGTTGTTTTTGTGGCTGTGATATCGAGGTACAATTTTGGGGTCCTGCCCAGATGGGGCGAAGGCCCTAGTAACCTCTAAAATGAGGATTCTTGATGGTAAAATACCCTGGTGAGTTTTGGAAGCGCTAGAATTCCCAAATGTCCAATTCAGTAAATCTCACCAAAATCCGGAAGCGTGCCCCACCGAGAAAGGTATCTTTCAGCTGAGAATCTTTCACCAGGGTCTTTTACCATCAAGAATCCGCAAAGATTGCTCCATAACAACATGAAATGGGCAAGACCCCAAAATTGTACCTTGATATCAGCTGCCACAAACTATGTTGAATTGGTTGAGACTCTATCAGCCTCATCATAAAGGCCAGAAAATGCGTCCTGTTTCGTCTGGCATCCGGGACGAAAGAGGGAGCAGCAGGGCAAATCTGCCTCCCCGCGTGTCGCTGCCTCTCCGCAACGCTTTTCCCATCACATAGAGAAAGCATCACCCTCATGGAGAGGTCCCGTGTTGGCTCCATTGGAAAGAGCACAACACGGGAAGCCTCCCAAGTTGGGGATGAAGCATCCAATGACACTTTCACCCAGGTTGAGGGCGGGGCCTCCGCTGAAACTCACACACCGTTATGTGATGTCCAACATGGGGCTCCATTTTCTAGATGGGGTGAAAGCTTCCTAGGACACTGAATTCACCCCATTTGATGAGGTATTCTTTGAAAAAGTGCTACACAAGGTCCCACAAAAGCAATGTTTTTGGAGTTTAATAAACTTTTTCCATGTTTTTATGACAGAACCAATTAGGAAATGACATCTATAACCCAGAAACAAAAATTGTATTATGTAGTGTAATATGCTCGTGCAACTAGAGATCTCATCACATTGCCAAAAATAAGCATCCTAGAGTCTTCTTCTGGGAAGGAGCCCCATGGCAGACATCACATAAAGTCATGTGACTTCCGGCTGTGGCTCTACCCCCAACTGGAGTTTTCCCCGCAACACGGGAGGCTTCCGCACTATTTGGGCAACGGATTTGCCCCTCGTGCATGCACTACACTTGCTGGCAAAACCACACCAGTGGATGGGCTCCCCGTGTGATAAGGTTAATTAAACCTTGCATAAGTAAAAATTCAGAACCCACACAAAAGCTTCTTGTAAAATATGTCTATGGATTATTTATTTTGTTTCACCAGCTTCCACTTTTCTGATTATTTCAGTTTTGGTAGCTATACTTTCCTAACACTGCTGCTGCTGTACACACACCCTCACTAACTCCAGATAGAGGGTTAAGAAGAAAACATGGGTGGAAGGATTCAAGTCTTTGTTAGAGACTTTGTTAACTGAGTATGCCTGTACTTAACTTGACCACTTTGCATTGTAGGTGGAATAGAATGCTAATGTTACACCACATTTTTTAAAATAAAAAAAACCCTTTACTCATTGCATATAGAAACAAGAATATTAGGTAATAATTTTCTGCCACAGGGCACTTCCAGACAGCACTAAATCGTGGGTTTTAGGGAAGGGCAAAAAATCCCGGGACTTCAGAAGAGGTCCACATACAGACCTGTTGGTCCTGGGATTTCTGCTTCCGTTGTCCAGACGTGATACTTTGTTCCAAGATTTAGAGGCTCCCAAGATGGCTGCTGTGGAACTTCTGCTGGAAACTGACAGTTTTTTAAAAACCCGGCGAGATACGGATATGCTGAGATTTTGTTATGCAAATCACTGCAAAAGTTCTGTGCAAGCCAGAGAAACTGTGCCCTCCACACATTTCATGAAGTTTCTGGCATACAAAAAAGTTTTTGCCTTCTACTCAAGTGTCACCTTCTATTTAGGAACGGATCCATCAGGAACAAGCATCTAAAACCCGGGAGTCATGCCCGGATTACCCATAAGGCCAACAAGGCCATGGCCTAGGGGCGTAAGCCGGGGGGGGGGCAGATCACAGACCCAAAAAAAACCTGGTCCGCGCCTCTCTTTCCCCCTTTCTCATGCCCCTCCTCGCTCCTTCTCCCGGCAAAGTCTTTGCTCCGTCCCCAGGGTCTTGCTCTCCTGCCTTCGGGAGCAGCTCTCTCTCTCTCTCTCTCTCTCTCTCTCTCTCTCGTGTGCACTCTCTCTCGTGCGCTCTCTCTCTCTCTCGCTCTCTCTCTCACACGCGGGTGCTCTCTCTCGCTCTCTCTCTTGCTCTCGCGTGCACGCTCTCTGTCTCGCGCGCGCTCTCTCTTGTGCGCTCTCTTGTGCTCTCTCTCTTTCTTGTGCGTGCCTTTGGAGCGAGTTTGCACCCACTGCACTCTCCCCAAGCCTCCTGACTCCCAAGGAGACCTTCAGAGCACAGCGGAGCTTTCCAGCCAGTGGGAATGGGGACCTTGGAGGTGACGGGATGGTGCCTACTCGCCTTTCTCTTCTGCTCCGGAGGCACCATAGCAAAAGCCAGCCAAGTGTGGGTCTGAGTGGTGTTGGGGGGGAGGGTAGAGGTTGGCTGGGGCCGTAATTCCAAAGTGTGGCATAGGGCGCAAAAAGGTGTTAATCCGGGCCTGCCAGGAGTAAACCCAAATAGTAAACCTTTCAACCATAGCAAAAAGCCAAGTGTGGGTCTGAGTGGTGTTGGGGGGGAGGGTAGAGGTTGGCTGGGGGCGTAATTCCAAAGTGTGGCCTAGGGCGCAAAAAGGTGTTAATCCGGGCCTGCCAGGAGTAAACCCAAATAAAAAATCCTGTGATTTCTGAGTGCAGGGACATACAGACATGGGAAGATCCAGATATTTGGCTCAAAACACAATATTCCTGCACCTTGAAATCACGCCGTTTTTGCCTTTTGTAGCTATTGCTTCCAGGTTTACAGGGAACGGCATCTGGCCACCTTCCTATTTGTTGCAGAAGCTCCTGGGATAAAGGTACTGTCTGGACAGGCCCACAGTCATCTCTCAACTGTGTTTATTTTCTACATATAAGAAAGGATCTTTTTTTTAAAAAAAAAAAAAAAAGCATTACAGCGACCCTTTTCTTAGACTCAGATGAGCAATTCTACAAGCTCAGGACTCCACCACCCAATTTTGTTTCATGCACAGATGCAGCCTCTAGTAAGTATGAGTAATGGCTTTGAGGAACTATTTCATGATATTAATAAGGTTTAAACAGATATTTTAACCTGTGTGACTTATTTTGTCATAGAGAACACAATACCACACAACTAGTGAAATGACTAAATAAATATGAAGCAGATCTATCTATTCATTTAGTTGCAGCCATACTATCTCCACTAAAATGCCCATCCTACCCCACCAACTCACTTGACTTTGCTGAAGAGAATGTCCACATCAGTACCAGTCACTGTTTTCCCATCCAAGACCCCACATTCCTTCATCATCTTAGTAAAGTTCTTGGTTGTCATGTCATTGCCGGAGGCCGCTGTGTCCCCATAAGAGGCAAATTTACGGAAGGTTGGTTCCAGATTGGCCATTCCTCCTGTAGTTATGAGAAAAGGATGTGAAAGGAGGCAACATGAGGTGATCTGGTGGTAATTGAGCCTGTGTGTAAATTTACTTTCCCATTGCATCCCAAGAACTTCCCTGGAGTTCTTTAGGGGTCCACATAGTTGGCCAAGCCGAAGACGTGCTAGCGCTAATGCATTACCAGCCACAAGTAACTCCTTGCCAAAGGCTTGCTGAGTGCTGTGGTGTAATCTCACCAGATCTCTAGCAGGGAGTTTTTGGTGGCTGGCAATACAACTCTGTCAATTGGATGTGTGGACAATGGATCAGGCCAAATGTAGCCTGATTCAGTGATCAACACCTTTGAACAGCCAGGATCACTCCAGAGTTTCCTATAAGATCCAGAGTAAATCCTCCTTGAGTTGCATTAATTGATGATATATCACTTCATCACACAGGCAAACTTACCTGTCGGAGGATGCTTTCAGCACAGTTCGGGGACAGAGTCTGCGACACACAGATACTTCTGACAAGGCTCCATCCCCCATCAAACGACACACAGCTACTTCCGACAGGGCTCCATCCCCCAACTGTGCTGAAAGCATTGCACGACGGAGCAATGAGAACACAGGACGCTTCATTAATCTTGCTGTTTTTAAAATGTCAGTTTCTCTCTTTACCCCACTTACACCCTTTGCTTTCTTCAATTGTGGCAAACCGATGGACAGAATTGTGCAAATGTGATGCTCTAAAATGGTCAATCTTGCTCAAAAATGGTGAAGAGTTTCTCAAGTCTAGCCAGAAAACACCTACCCCACATACTTGTGTATAAGTCGATCACATATATAAGTCAAGAGCAGGTTTTAGCCCCAAATTACAGATTTTAACATGAACTGTGGATAAGTCAAAGGTCATTTTGCAGAGAAGGGAAAGCACCCAATGCCTCTTTGGAGGAGTGGGCAGCCACTCCTGGCCATCACAGCCACCATTTTCCCACGTAGGAAATCAAAAAAGCCAGAAGCCGCACCATGTCAGAGACAGTAGAGGTGAGCAGTGTTTTTCAGATAGTCTTGAAATGGACAAATCTCTCATTTTTGTCACTCTGCTCAGACAAGAGGATGGTTCTTTTTTAGATAAGAGTTAAGGTACAGTACTTATCTGACACTCTGATAAACTGACAGTTTTTGGGGGGTTGATCTTCTGACTGAAGTGAATATATACAGTAGTTACAACCCTGGAGTTAGCACTGCACAGCTCCTCTGCAAGCCGGGGGCAACCACGTTTCCATCAACAATGCTTGCATTCATTTGAAACTCAGATTACCTGAGTTGATAGATGTTGAAACCCTGCCTGATTCCCACTTGGGTGTCTTCCTTCCAGGGAGGAGATGGCCTGCTCTGTGCCAGTTACACTAGTGGCTTAGGGATACAGTTTGTATTGGGAATTGTGACCTCATCAAATTGTCTATGACATCATGGTCAACCTCACTTGCTTTTTAAACAATATACTTGCCCTTGAAAGATCTAGCTTTTTTTGGAGCTGGACCTCCTAGACCAGGGCCTACTTTGACCAGGGTCTGCTTGACCAGGACCCACTTGACCAGAGCTCACTGTGACCAGGGATCACTCTCCCAAATGGGGCAGGGCTGGTTAGCTCTGCGGAAAAGAGCAGAAATAAAATTAATGCAATGAAATAAATAAATAAATAAAGGAGGAACCCATCATCATCATTATCATTATCATTATTAAGATTCACCATCAATTCAAACAGTGGGACCCATTATTTCATTGTGAACTCCAATAGATAGAATGTGGTAGGGGTCAGCACAGTTCACGTCTCATATCGTACCCGTTTCCTGTGTCTGAGAAGCTATTACATCCTGTTGAGCTGACATTTCAATTTTAATTGTTGCACAATGGCAACTCCATCCTCCAGCCTAACCTCTTTGGAATCCTTCTGTCTGGCATTTAAATTCAGGATTATGTGAGATTGTGGCCAAGTTTGGCAGTTACCACTTTGGAGAGTTGCTCTTCTGCACCACCTAGATATTTCACAAAAACCCTCATGTATCACTGGAAACCTCACTGTACTACCAAAGGTGCATCTAGCTACACAGATTCCAAAAAGGGAGGCAAGGCATGTGCTCAAAAGTCTCCCACAATGGGGGAAAAAACACCTAAAATGAAAATTGTGTCTCCTTCACTTTGTCATGGGTAGTCTTCAGATGGGTTTCTTGTGTCTTCAAACCCTCATTTCCCCGCATGGTTATTGTTGAAGTGTGTATGCCTTCAAAATCATTCTTTAAGTATATGTTGGTGGGTCCGTCTATAGTAAGCCAGTCGGGTGATCATTTACTCAGATAAATAGAAACATAACATGCCAGAGAGACAAATTGCTAGAACAATTGTTTATTAAATTCCAAGTTTCATGGCAAGGAAGAGGAAGTAAGCTTTCAGAAGACACTGCAAGTTTCCTCCCACATTTAGTGGGTCTTGTCATAGGTTCCAGACCTCTTGTAAGCCCCGACATGGCCCTTGTCAACCACATCTACCTGCCCAGTTAAACCTTTGCCTTTGCCAGTATTGCAAAAATGTTCCTCACAAGAGGCTGTATATTTGCTTGTATCGGTCAATCTTTCCACCACACTGGCTGCAACGGGTTTCTGAAATGTAGGCAAGCAACAAATAAATAATTATTGTTTTCATGCTGGGTTGATTCCAGTGCATGCAAAATAATGCGTTTAGAGGCCCTGTTGATGTGCTAACTGTCTCCTCTTCCAGAGACAACATCTCAACATTGCACAAACAACTGGCCAGATTTGTTGCAACAAGGAGACATTTCAGTGACATTTTTAAAAAAACCCAATCAATTAATACTTAAGTTTGCAAATTTACCAAAGAAAGAAAAAAGTAAAAGAAGAAAATGTTCCAAATTTAGAATACAAATTATAATCATCGGTTTTCATAGCTGTTGAACTAAACATTTCCCATGCACTGTAGCATTTTAGGCATAACATTTAGAGGGAATAAAATAGAGATGGAGCCCCTAGTGTGCAATGGGTTAAAATGTTGTACCAACAGGACTAAAGACTGACAGGTTGCAGGTTCAAATCCGAGAAGAGTGGGATGAATTCCTTCTGTCAGCTCCAGTTCCCCACAAGGGGACATGAGAGAAGCCTCCCACAAAGATGGTAAAACATCAAAAACATCCCCTGGGCAATGTCCTTGCAGATGGCCAATTCACTCACACCAGAAGCGACTTGCAGTTTCTCAAGTCGCTCCTGACATGAAAAAAGAGAGAGATTTCAATTAAAGATCATCCCAGCGTCGTAGCTTTGGGGGCTCAACCCCCCCCCCCCAATTCTCAGGGTGATCCACAAGAAGGCCTTACTGGTACATTTTTAAAACGTTATGTGTATTCATATCATGATCTGATCACCATGCTCAATGTATCCCATATGCATGGGGTTATTGGGATAACAATACAAAAGGTTTGCTAGGGTAGGTCCTCTCTCACTCAGACTCAGCTCCCCACCCCCCAAATCAAACTCAGCCCCCACCCCACCCCATCCCGAATCAAAATCCTGGCTACAGTACTGTGAACCAATACTTTTGTTGAACTAAAATATATACTTCTGAATTCAGATTACCCAAATTTTGTTCCAAGAACTGAATTATGAAAAATGTGTCGGTGAGGCACCAAAGTCTTGTTTCCATCTAAGGAAACTCTACTTCTCCACCTTCAGACATTTTAGCAAGCCTTGCTCACAATAGCTTTCACATATGTCTTTGCAATCATAAAGATTAAAATCTCTCTCTTATAAAAGCTGTGCTTCCCAGGAACATACATTCTGTATTTTTTTTCTGCCTTTTCACCGAAATATAAAATAGCATAGGCTGCAGAACATTCTTTACAAGCAGTGGGCTCTCATATCTCAGGAAAGGAACACTCACCGTTGGTCCCAGGTTGTCTAGCTCTTTGCCCTCCATCAGCTTGAAGATGGCATGCAAAGCCTCCTCGGGGGACTTGCCCTTAAAGCGTTTTCTACTCAGCTCCTTAAGAGCTTGTTGGAACTCAATGTAGTTGATGTTTCGAGCTCCCTTGTATCTGGGGGTGGCAGAGGGAGGGAGAGGACAGTTATTTGTGATTCCCACAATCTATTTTGGGGTTCGAGGGAAAAAATTACCCAAGACCATCTTCACATGCATAAGATATCTGCTTGCTGGGTTCCCCAGCTGCTCACACCTTTCCAGAAGCAGGAATGAGTTAATGCTCTCAGGCTGTATTGACAATGTGCCGTCAAAACCAGGAGGACTTTTTCAACAGACTGATCACACAGGATGAAAGCTGGGACCATCACTATGACTCTGAGAATAAAGTCCAGTTGTTGCAATGGAAGCATCATGACTCACCGCCTCCAAAGAAGGCACGTGCCCAACTCTCGGCAGACAAGGTCATGTCATGCTCACAGTATTTTGGGACCAGCATGGAGTAGTATTGATGGATTTCCTAACAAAGGGTCCCATGATCACTGGGGCATACTACTGCAGAAATTGTGGGAGGCCATCAAAACCAAGACACGTGGCCTGCTCATCAAAGGTGTTCGCCTTCTGCAAGACAATGCACTAGTTCACAACTCACAAGTTGCCCAAATGGAAGCATGATCCTATAGCTTTTTAAATTCTACCGCAACCCCCTTATTCACCCAACCTTGCACCATCGGGCTTTCATCTCTTTCCAACAATGAAGTTATTTTTTGAAGGGAAAGCATTTTTCAGATGATGAGGCTCTGATTTCCAAAGTCTCAACATGGCTTACGGAGCAACCTGTCAACTTCTACAAGCGAGGTGTTTACGGCTGCTTAAAAAGACGGGAGAAGTGTGTGTCCCTAGGTGGCTCCTAGGTAGAAAAGGACTAATAACTAGGGGTGGTTGATCCATAAAAATTTTGATTCTAAACTCGGGGGGATTTCCCTTGCTGGGTCGTTATAGAAATTATTCCGAAAAAATTTAAATAAATTTCGTAATTGAAACGTAATTAATAACGAATTTTTTGTTATTATTTGTTACGCCAGCTGGGAGGCTAGAATGGAGGGCTTGCTCTCCTCTCTTCCCTCCCCTTCCCCAAGCTCAGAAGCATCATGCATTATATTTAATGTGTGATGCCTCTCAGCTGGGAGGGCAGGGAGGGAGGAAGGAAGGGAGAGCGTCAACCCCTCCTCCTCCCCTGCCAAGGAAATAAACCACCGCAACCAAGGCTTGCTGTGGTTTATTTCCTTGGGAGGGAGGGAGGAGCGTCAGCCCCTCCTCCTTCCCTGCTAAGGAAATAAACCGTAGCAAGCCTTGGCTGGCGCGGTTTATTTCCTTGGCAGGGGAGGAAGGGATGACGCTCCTCCCCCTCCCCTGCCAAGGAAATAAACCGCGCCAAGGCTTGCTCTCAGCTGGCGAGAGGAGAAAGGAGGGTGCTGCTGCCCTCCAGTCTCCTCTCGCGAGTTGAGAAGTGAGGAGGAAAAAACGACCTAATAACGTGACCTTTACAAAAATGGCGATCCCAGTTCGGTTTTGAAACTTCACTTGGACGCCGAGGGTCGATATAAGGTCAAAATAATTTCAAATACGAAAAATTAACGGAAAATGAAGTATTTAAATAGGAGATATCCACCCCTACTAATAACTGTGCCAACTTTCATTGATCACAGTCCACAGGAAGTGGGTCAGGAGAAATCTTTAATGAACGCCTCTCGTATTGTCTCTTATCATCTGATTCCTGAGGCATCGTGCTATATTTTGGCACTGATCACCAGCCATTGGGTCCTGTCCTTGCAACTCACTTGTATTTGTTGAACATGTTGTCCACATCAGTGCTGGTAATCATCTCCCCGTCCATCACACCACATTCTTTCAACATCTTGGAAAAGTTCTTGCTTGTCATTTCATTGCCGCTGGTGGAGGTTTCGCCATAAATTGCAAACCTACGGAAAGCCTTTTCAAGCTTTGACATCCTCCCTGTAATTGCGGGGTAAGGAGCTGAAGGAAGATACAATAGGTTTTCCCATTCCTGCACCTCTTCTTCAAAACCCCTTTTTTGATCCTCCTTAAACTTCTCTTTCATTTGCAGAAATGCAAACCAACTAATTTCGATCCCCTCCCTCTCCAATTCCTCCTTAGACTTTAGGACAAATTTCCCTCCATCCCATCTTAATATCCTGGAGTATGGGGTCCATCTATTGTTAATCAATACCCTTATTCTAAATATACAATAGGGTGTTCTCTTTAGGGAACATCTTGTACTTTTTATTTGGCTTTAAATAGATATGGGGAAAGTGGGCGAAACGATGGGATATAGGAAGACGTCTAAATGGACATGTAATTTCCCTGAAATGAATAAAGATTCTTACATCTTGTTTCTCAGTTTTAGGGAATCTATATTAGCTCATTGTAAAACAACTCCATGTCCCTCAAACTCAGAACCACATTAATTACAGCTTGACAGAGTAATCATAACATTGTGACTACATGGAAAATTTGTTTATTTGTGGATTTGATAAAAATGTTATCTGTGGGAATCTCTAGATCCTCCAGTACAACTCTTGTGTTTGGTATTTCAACTCAGCTACAATCTTAATGGCCCCCTGGTGGTCGGTGGGTCAAACTGCCAAGCTGCTGAACTTGCTGACCAAAAGGTTGGCACGGAGCAGGGTGAGCTCCTGCTGTCAGCCCCAGCTTATGCTAACCCAGCAGTTTGTAAACATGCAAATGTGAGTAGATCAATAAGTACCGCTTCAGCAGGAAGGTAACGGTGCTCCATACAGTCATGCTGGCCACATGGCCTTGGAGGTGTCTACGGACAATGCCAGCTTTTCGGCTTAGAAATGGAGATGAGCACCACCCCCCACAGTCGGACACAACCAGACTTAATGTTAAGGGAAACCCTTTACCTTTACAATATTAATACAACCCAATTTCTCCTCCAAAGTACAATTTTGTTATGATTATCCATAGCAAACATCTTGCAACGTATTGTCTCATTAAGGGAAATTTCAATGTTTTTACTCATTGTTCAGCCTTTGTTTACAAAAGAGAGAGCATTTTTGCTTTAAGAGAAAGAAGAAAAATATGTCTTCCTAATTCAAACCACCAGATTCCCAGCTACATAGTAAGAGCAACTCTTAAGCTTTGAATATACTTTATTTAGAGGGAGAAAATGAACACATCCTATAAACTAGAGATGAGCAATCTCTTTCTTGAAATAGCCAGAAGACAGGTTTTACCTGGACTTGCAGACAGTGGAAGTTTTGTATGTTTCCCTTTTTGGAAAGTCTAGGAGGGAAAGACTTGCTCTGTACAAAGCAGAACCAGAATACCTGAGCATACATATATATTTTAAAGGGGATTATGACCTTGAGGGTTTCCTATGATGTTGCTGCTGACATAATTGGTTGGCCTTTGACCAAGGACATGAAATTGGTTCCAGAGCTTTCTATTTAAGGAGAAATTTTCAGGCTTATGAAACCAGTGACATATCTGTGATTTGAAAGATGCAGATGCTGGGTGCATGTCTACACTGAAGTGTTTTTGAGTGGCGAAACAATAGCAAAAGTGCAGAGGCAGGTAAAAGCACATGATTGCCAGAACAAGCAAGAACTAAATTCCCTTGTCTACAAGAGAAATAGTATGAAAGAATGTGACAGCATAAAATCCACTCTGGACTCATCAAGAACGAGGAGAAGTAGCCAGAGTAGCCTGAGCTGACGCTAACAGCGCAGACAACGCGAATAGCGCAGTAAGGGTACTGCAACCGGACTGGGACAGAAAAACCGTGGAGATATTCGAGGATAAAACGCAGTGAGCCCTTGGGGAGTTACAATCACAAACCAACAGTAGCCAAATAAAGTTAAATAAAATCAACTGAAGTTAATCAAGAATCAATAGAGCCAATAGTGACAACATAATTTTACTTTTTATCTCTTTTTTTTCTCCTCTCTTTTTCTCTCCTCCTCTGGGGAAGTCAAAAGAGGACTTCATAAAACCCCCTGGTGTATATAGGAAAATTCAACCACAGGACTGGTATTGGTCGTAAAAAAGACAATTCTGAAACCCCTTTGGATCTCTCTCCCCAGTCAAGATTGAGAAGATAAAGAAGAATTTGCAACCATATAGCGCACTATAGGGTACCGCCCTAAGCCAAAAAAAAAAAGAAAGACAATAAATAAACGGAGCCTATAGACAGAACAGAGCCTACAGCTAGAAGATGTCATTCCAGAAAGGGAGGGAAACTATAAAAGATACGATGTCTGCGAAAAAGATTCCTCTCCCCAGAAAAGAACTAACGCTAGAAGATCTTTTGGCGGAAATCATAAAACTATCCAACAAGCAGGACGAGGCGGCAATTAAACAAGAGGAACAAGAAAAATTGTTAAGAGAACAAGAAAGATTTATTAAAGAAGGAATGGCAGATCTAAAGAAGGACTTAAGAAGTGACATGGCCAACATCGGAAAAAATGGATTCCATGCAGGAGGATATTAAAACAATCCAGCAAAAAGGAGCCAGACTGGAAGAAAAACATGACCAACTGGAAACAACCCTAAAAAAAAGATCAACGAGTTGGAGATACTAAACAAAAAACTAGAGGACCAACAGGAGTTACTGGACCTCAAAGAGAAAGAATTCCAGCTATGTTTTAGGAACGTTGAGGAGGAGGAACAGGAAGATCTTAGAGGGATGATGGCAGAGATCGTCGCCAAACTTTTGCAAATAAAATCGGAGGACTCGGATAAAGAGATGGACCGGGTATTCAGAATAACCACAAACTTCTCAAGGAAAAACAAAGCAATTCGGGATGTACTGGTGGCGTTCAACAGAAAAAAATTAGAGATGACGTCCTGAGAGAACACGCCAGGAGCCCCGTTTTCTACAATAAACGCAGAATTATAATTTTGAAAGAAATCCCGGCGTCGGTCCTAGCTAAAAGAAAGAAATATTATGCCCTGACGAACGAACTCAAAAGACTAAATATTAAATTCAGATGGGAGAAAAAAGTTCTGATGCTAACGATAGAGGGAAGAAGGCAATGGATAACTTCAGAGGAAAAAGCAAAGATCTTCCTGAAAGACTTGCGGAAAGGCAAATACAAACAAGAACATAGTGACAAAGGGCAAAAAGGAAAGGATGAGAAAGACAAGAAAGAAGAAGAAGAAGAAAGATCTGAGCAAGAAGAGGATGATGAAGAAATGGATAATGAAAATGAAGAGAAAGAAGAAGGGGAAATTCAACAAAAAGAATGGGAAGAGAGACCAGACCAAAATGATGGAGTGGACAATGCAGACCAGAGCGAGGAAGGATAGAGAGTTAAGAAAATTTTACAATGGAAATTAAGATTATCTCAAACAATGTGAATGGTCTAAACAATTCAAATAAGAGAAAAAGGGTCTTCAATCAATTGTATAGTAAAAAAGCGGAGGTGGTGGCCCTACAAGAGACTCATGTAAAAGTTGGGGGTGAAGGTTATCTAAAACAAGATAGGCTGGGGGGCTGTTTACTTCCTCACATTCTAAGAAAAAAAGGGGGGTGGCAATCTATGCAAAGACACGTTAAACCCGGTCTTAGCATTTACAGATAAGGAAGGAAGAGTAGTAGGGGTTAAAGTAGATTGGAACACAAACAAAATTCTTATTTGTAACATATATGCGCCTAATGGCCCAAAAGTTAAGTTTTTCCGTAACCTAAAAAAAGCCATCTGGAGAGAGAGCTTTGATGATTTAGTTATCATAGGGGACTATAATGGGGTGATAGAGAAAGAAGTCGATAGATCGGGAGGAAAAGGAAAAGGGAAGAAAAAAGGGTCAGGCCAACTACCCAAAGATGCCAAAGATGTTCTAGCAGATCTCGAAGTATTAGATGCATGGAGGGAAATTAATCCAAGAGGGAAAGATTATACATATTGCTCGGGCAGATTTGCCACGTGGTCTAGAATAGACATGGTTTGGGTGACTAAAAATATCCTATCTAAAACCAAAACTGTCTGTATAACCCCAAAATTGTTCTCTGATCACTGTTTCCTTGAATTTAAACTAGGGATGAACAAACAACAGAAGAGGTGGAGGCTGAATGAGGAACTTTTGAGTAGCGAGGAACAAGTATCAAGGTACAAAAAAATCATGGAAGAATATTTTTTACTAAACTCAAATAAAGGAACGTCAGATAGGGTGGTATGGGACGCAGGGAAAGCGGTCATCAGAGGTCATTTTATTCACAATACGATAATTAGAAATAGAAATAAGGCAGAAAAGGATTTACTGTATAAGATTCATATGGCAGAAGATAGCTTAAAGCAAAGTCCAAATGATAAAGACATAAAACTTCAGCTAAAATCGCTTCTAAAGCAAAAAGAAATCAATGATTTAGACAAAATTAAAAAAATCTGCTATATTTAAGACAGAAACATTTTCAAAATGGAAATAAACCAGGAAGATGGCTTATGGCCAAAATACGTGAGAAAAAACAGCGAAACCATATAACCCAAATTATACAAGATGGGAAAATATACAGAACAGAATCCCAAATCAGAGAACAATTTCAAAAATTCTATAGGAAACTGTACTCAACAGATAACATCAGCAAGGAATTAGTACAAAAATATATCTCGAGCAGAAGGCTGAACAAAATTACGGATGAATATAGAGAAAGACTTAATAAACCAATCACAATAGTAGAAATTACTAACGCAATCCAAAAACTGAAAAATAATAAAGCCCCGGGCCCAGATGGGCTGTCGGCCAGATATTATAAAAGCCTGGCGGTGGAGTTATCACCATATTTATGTAAAATTATGAATGAGGCACTGGAAAAGGCCCTAGTCCCAGACTCGTGGAGGGAAGCAATAATAACAATAATCCCAAAACCTGGTCAAGCCAATACTGACATGAGAAACTATCGCCCGATCTCGCTTTTAAACACGGATTACAAACTCTACGCGAGCATCTTGGCTGAAAGACTCAAAGTGTTATTGAAGGAGTGGATCAGACCGGAGCAAACGGGCTTTCTCCCGGGAAGACAGGGAAAAGAGAATGTGAGAGTCCTGGTTGACTCGATCGAATACTACACTCAGACAATACAAAAAAAGGCCGCCTTCCTCTTTTTGGACGCGGAAAAGGCATTCGACCGAGTCAACTGGGACTTCATAACTCTATTAAATAGGGAATTAGATTTGGGGATGGGATTCTGCAATGCGGTTCAAGCAATCTACACTAATCAATATGCTAAATTATTCATTAATGGGGAAGAGACTAAGAGGTTTCCAATCAGGAAGGGGTCAAGAAATGGATAGATAAGATCGAGAGGTTTGGGGAGGTGATGGGCTTAAGGATAAATAAAAATAAAACTAAGATGTTGGTGAAAAATATTACTCAGAAAGACAAAGAAGAAATTCAGAAAATAACAGGAATTGAGGTAGTGAACAAAATTAAGTATTTGGGTATCACACTGACCCCCAATAATATAAACTTGGTTAAAAATAACTATGATATAGTTTGGAAAGATGTAAAGAAGAATATGGAGAAATGGCAACAACTGAACCTATCCATTATGGGCAGGATATCTTTAATAAAAATGAACATCTTACCGAAGATGCTATTCCTCTTTCAAAATCTACCTATCTTAACTAATAAGAAATCATTCGCATCTTGGAGAAAAGATCTAACCAAGTTTATATGGAGGGGGAGAAAACCAAGAATAAGATGGATAAATATGATTGACGATGCAAGTAGAGGTGGGCTAGGCATACCTGATTTCCAGACTTATCATGAAGCCTGTGCTCTAGACTGGGTATGTGATTGGGCCGCACTTACAAATGAAAATTTGCTATCAATTGAGGGACACGACCTTAGGGTCGGATGGCACGGCTATATGTATTACGAAAGAACAAAGATAGAAAAAAACTTTAAGAATCACTGTATCAGAGGAGCGCTGCTGAAAATTTGGTTAAAATACAAACATATATTAATAGAGAAAACTCCACTATGGCTGTCCCCCCAGGAAGCTTTCTTTCGAAGACAATATGGAAGGGCAAACTGGCTTAAGTATAAGGACATGTTAACAAATGAATGGCATCTGAAAGAATTCCCAGAGCTAAGGGAGCTCGATAAGTCAATGAATTGGCTTCGCTATTTTCAAATGAGGGATGTCTATAATAAAGACTTAAGGGTAGGATTTGATAAGAAAAAAGGGTTTTGGGACAAACTATTAGAGAAAAAAGATAAAAGAGTTTTGATACTCTACGGGAAACTTCTAGAACTAAAAACGGAACAAGATTTGATAAAAAATTGTATGATTAAGTGGGCGCAAAATTTCGGACGCGAGATACCCTTAGCTCGGTGGGAAAGACTCTGGAAGGTGCAGTGGAAATACACCTATGCTTATGATCTCAAGGAAAGCAACATCAAGATATTCCATAGATGGTATCTTACCCCTCTAAAGATAGCTAAATATAATAAGAATTATGATAAAAACTGTTGGAAGTGTAAATCAACCCCTGGAAGCTTCTTCCACCTATGGTGGAACTACGAAAAGGTTCACAAATTTTGGAGGGAGCTATATAGTGTAATGAAGAACATGTTATTTATTTATTTATTTATTTATTTGGATTTTTGCACCGCCGACTCCCGGGGGCTCGCGGCGGCTTACAGGCCAATGGCGTAGTGCCAGAGGTTAGCATAAAAACACAGAAAATATACATTGCTTAAAACATGCGATACAATAAAAAGTTAAAACAGTAATATTAAAACAGTACAATGAACGGTGGCCGAAGAGCGGTCTAATATGGATGCAAGGGCCTACTCCCCAAAGGCCTGCCTAAACAAATAGGTTTTGCAGGCCCGTCTAAAGGGGAGTAGGTCCCTCAAGGCTCTGGCCTCGACCGGGAGGGCGTTCCATAGCGTAGGGGCTCTCACAGAGAACGCCCTCCGGCGGGTAGATGTTAAACGGGCCAGCTTGGCAGATGGTACAACCAGTAAATTGGCCTCTTCAGACCGGAGTGATCTCGATGGGCAGTATAAGGCGAGACGGTCCCTCAGATACGCTGGCCCCAGGCCGTGGATGGCCTTAAAGGTAAGAACCAACACTTTGAAGGCGACCCGGTGCTCAATAGGCAGCCAGTGCAGATCCCGCAAGACTGGTGTTATTCGGCATCCAGCTGGAGCCCCAGACAGGAGCCGGGCGGCGGTGTTCTGCACCAGCTTGAGCTTCCGGATCGACGACATAGGCAGGCCAACGTAGAGCGCGTTGCAGTAGTCTAGCCTCGAGATGACCGTGGCTTGGATCACCGTGGCCAGGTCGTTCCGGGACAGATAGGAGCCAGCCTCCTCGCCTGGCGGAGATGGAAAAACGCCGCCTTGCTGACCATGGAGACCTGGGCCTCCATGGTCAGCTGGGAGTCCAGGTGGATGCCTAGGCTTTTCACTGACGGCGCTGGGTGCAGCGCCGCACCGTCCAGGGTCGGAAGCCGGGTACCCACTCCGCTCGGGCGGCCCAGCCACAAGATCTCCGTCTTCGCCGGATTCACCCTCAACCTACTGGCTCGCAGCCATCCAGTAACGGCTTCGAGGCAATGTTGGAAATTATCGGGGACGGACTCGGCCTGCCCCCATCCTCAGAATGAGCTGGGTGTCATCAGCATATTGATGACAGGTCAGCCCATAACTCCGCACCAGCTGTGCAAGCGGCTGCATGTAGATGTTAAATAATAGAGGGAAAGGATGGCCCCCTGGGAACCCCACAAATCAGTGGGGAACCCTCAGAGACCACCCCTCCCCTCCTCACACGCTGAGACCGCTGGTGGAGGAAGGAGGTCAGCCATTTAAGGGCTGTCCCCCTCACTCCAGCCATGGCCAGGCGGTGGATCAAAAGATTGTGGTCGACCGTGTCAAACGCTGCCGTGAGGTCCAATAACACGAGCAGCGCAGACCCGCCTTGGTCGAGCTGGCAGCGGAGTTGGTCTGTGATGGAGACCAGGACCGTCCCGTCCCGTGCCCCGAACGGAAGCCGGACTGGAAGGGGTCAAGCCATGTTGCATCATCTAAGAAGGACTGCAGCTGCTCCATTACTGCCCTCTCAACTACCTTGCCCAGGTACGAAAGATTCCAATTAAAACCAGAGTATTTTTGTTGGGGCTGCTGGACTGCCACTTAGATCTGAATACCGAAAAAAAATTTGTTTACTGCATCACAGCAGCGAGAATGTCAATAGCCAAGAAATGGAAGGAAGACTCTGTTCCAAGCATCCAAGATTGGGCTTCAAAATTGTTTGAGATTGTTAAAATGGACTCTTTGATGCAAGCCATTGATCAAACGATGAATAGGAGGAAAACGGACTGGACGAAAGTGGTGGACTTCTTCAAACAAAACAAGTTTGAAGGATGGTCTGAAATTATGATGCAAATCAGTTAAAATTATTTGGTACAAGGAGGTTTAATATCACGCATTGGTTGTTTTGGTTACAAAGAATTAAGAATCCCAAGAGACAACATCGGGGAGATCGGGGAGGTTGGAAGTACTCAGTTAAGTGTTTGGTGTTGTTGTTAGTGTGTTAGTCTAAGTCAAGATGATGTTAGTGTAAAGTCTACGTACGTTTTATGTTAAATGTTGTTTTTAATGATTGTGCAAAACTAATAAACATTATTATTTTTTTAAAAAAGAACGAGAAGTAGAAATAACCACAGGGGTTCATCCTAAACATCAAAATAAAAACATCAATAGATGTATCTGGAACTGACAGGACTGCTGGATTTGCAGCAAAAGGATTATCTGCTGATCCATTTTGGCTAAACTGGATTGGAGAGATTTTTGTGAGTTTGTACAGTGGTACTATCACTGTACCGGGGAGATAGCACAGTGGTAACACAGCTGTGCTTGCAACCTGAAGGTTGCTGGTTCAATTCCCCGAGCTGGCTTGGACAACCAGCTATTGCAGCCCTGTCCTTCTGCTTACCCAGTAGTTCGAAAGCAGCCCAGCCGTGAGTAGATAAAACCAGGAACCGTGAAGCGGGGAAGTTTTTTACAGAGGGACTTTACAACACCTGGTATTTGGTTGTCCGGAAGGTGGAATGCGGAACAGAAGCTCCCGTCATGAGGATGGAACAACAGCACCCCCTTGTGACGTAACGACGCAATGACATAACAACAGTGACGTAATGGAGCAATTCACATCCAGCGGCACACACCCTATGAGGCAGCCAGGAAGAAGGAATCTTCTAACATTGCACTGTGTACTGTGTACTGTCATTTGTATGTCTTCCGACAGGGACTGTCTGTCATATGTGTAATGTAAACCACACTGAGTCCCCTTCGGGGTGAGAAGAGCGAAATATAAATAAACAGTTATTATTATTATTATTATTATTATCAAGGGCAGGACTTTGGCGTTGGCTTCCTGGTCCTCATATGGCCGAATGATCAAGTGGACCCCTCAAAGTCAGCAGGACTGCCTTATCAATAATATCTGTTGTAGAAGAACTGAATGAACATCATGACAAATATCGGGAAAAAAGATCATGTAGTGCTAAATATGGTAGCGAAGAAAACCCAATTGTGGGGAAAATTGTGGGCCATCATCTAAATCAGTGGCTCCCAAACTTTTTTGGCCTACCGCCACCTTTCCAGAAAAAAAATTACTCTCCGCCCCCCCTAGAAATTTATTTTTTAAAATTTAATAGCAATTAAAAAGAAAGATATATGTATTAATGCAGGTGTTCTCAACCTTTCTAATGCCATGACCCCTAAACAAGGTTCCTCATGTTGTGGTGACCCCAGACCATATTTTCGTTGCTACTTCATAAATACTTTTGCTACACTTACGAATTCTAATCCAAATATCTAATATGCAGGTCAAAGCGAAGGGGGCGGGGCCAAAGAAGAGGGCCGTGCGACCCCTCCTAAATGGCCAATTGTTTACCACCCCCTTAAAGGGGTTCACCGCCCCCCAAATTCCCCTGAACCTCCCATCACCCCCTTGGATCGCCTCACCGCCCACCAGGGGGTGGTACCGCCCACTTTGAGAATCAGTGATCTAAATAGTTCCCTTTCCATAGGCTCAAAAACCAAGGGCTTGTCCATGCTGGCCCAAAATCCAACATCAGATCTGAAGTTGAACCTGGATGTCCAAATGACATCCAGAAAATTCAGGTCTGTAATGCAAAGTAAAGGTTATCCTCCTATTTCTCCCTGGTTGCATTGGCACCTATGTTGATGTCAGGGCCTCTCCCATTTTGGCAGCACTAACAAGGACATCCAAAGTAAAGTGACAGTTCTACAGGTTTGAACTCTTTTCACAGCGAGTAGACAATTTGGACACCATTCTGCTACTGCAACAGAACAGAGACAGGCCTTATGGGCAGTCCAGAGGTATGCCTTGGATGTATTTGTACATATAGATGAACCCCATGTCTAAAATTACCTGGCTGCATAACTAATTTGATCTGGACATCTTATGTTACATTTCTTAGTCATCTTGCAGCATCTGCTGAATTTTGAGTTTGCCCAGACAACTGAATTGGTACTACAGTATTTCCATTCCCCATGCACTGGAAACACCACTGGCACCAAGGATAAGGATCATGCAGCCTTCCTGATATTATAAGAGTATAGCAAATTTCAACTCGGGTAGAGCTGCTAGGAGTTGCAGTCCAACATCTGGAGGATGGCATGATTCCCATCCTTGCTATATATCGGGAATGTGAGGCAGCTGTCTAAGTGTCAGCTGCATAAGATCTCTCTGACCAGTAGGCCATGAGTTCGAGGCCTGCTCAGGTCAAGGTGGGTGCTCGACTTTAAGTGTAGCCTGCTGTCGACCTTTGCAGCCCGAAATACAGTTGCATTTGTCAAGTAGGTGGAGATAAAGGTAAAGGTACCACATTAAAGTGGGAAGGCAAATTTTGACTGATTTATGAGGCCATTAAAGAACTCCAGAAATCGCTGAGGAATGTGGAAGGAACAACAAAGGGACGTTGGAAAACGCTGAGAGATGAGGAGTGCATCAGCTCCCCCTTGTGGCCAGAAGTTTGCCTCTGTTCGTCTATATGAGTCAAAAAATAGTGCGGAATTGCTTTAAAGAATGAAAGCAACGAGGAGAACTAAGAAGCAATGATAATGATATAGTTTTGTATTTTTTGTGTATATCACCAAACATACAAATGCAACATGCAATGCAATATTTCGGAGCACAAGTAAATAACCTAATAGAGACCCTACATGGGTAAAAGAGACGCCAACATTATCATAGTGCATAAAGAGCATTCATATCTCTGAATAGAGAATCCCATGAGAGATTTCCTTCGCAAACAATATGATAAAGTCCACCTTCTTCAAGAGGAGAAAATATAAGGAATAATGTCCAATAGCAAGCGAGTACTCTCACAGCGGCCGACGATCTCGTGGATGCGTGCTGAATCGTTCGCCATTTACAGGCTTTTTCTAGACCGGGACGTCTTTCGGCGCTCCAATGTATTAGCAACAAATGTAGACAATATATACAATACAATACATCAGAATGGGTAAATTTTCCCCATAGCGACCCCGTCACGAGGAGAGAAAGAAGCAGTATTCGTACCTTAGTATATCAAGGGAAAATCACATAGAGGCATCAGGCCTTCTTTGGTCAGGTCATGGACAATGCAATGTGGAGCAGGGGAAGTTTATAGTCAAGAGATTAACAGTAAATGTGAACAGCTGAGAACTACACAAGGAGCTCGCTAACAGATAAATGATCATTGAGGCCTTTTGGCGACTCGCAGGAAAGGCGGATTATCCAATCGCGTTCTAATTGTAATAATCTCGTTTTACATCCATTGAAGGTTTGGGTTCTACCTTATCCAAAACAATTACAGCGAACGCCTCATGGTGATGTTGTTTGCTAACAAAGTGAGAGTACAGTCTGGAATTATCACATCCTGTGCGAAATCTAGATCTGTGTTCCTGTACTCTTTTTCGAATTTCGCGCCCGCTTTCGCCCACATAAATGTCCCCGCAAATACATTTTAGACAATACACGATATTACTAGACCCGCAGGTGGACCAGGTATTGACCTTGAACCTTCGGTGGTTGTAAGGGCTGACAATATGATCTGCTGGATCAATTAAATGGCATATAGAGCACCTGCCACACTTATGGGTAAATTGCTTGATTGTTTTTTCTACCTGTTTGATGCTGTGATCAGAATGAATAATCAAACTTTTTATATTGGCAGTGCGTTTGTATGCAATCAATGGTTTTTTTTTGAATGGTAGTGTCTCGCCCAAACTACAACGCCCAGGATTTCACTGCATTAAGCCATGGCAGCTAAAATTGAATCAAACTGCATTAATTCTACACCGTAGACACACCCTAAGCCTAGAACCACCCAAATACCTTCCTCAAAGGATTCTTTTTGGTCTTATTCGTTTCCTGGGCCAGTTCAATGTCAGAAAGAAGGGAGAACGTGAAAGGACTAATTCTAACCATAAGGTGCTCCTGTTGCACTCCATGGCTGGGAATCACCTCTGTACTTAACACACAATCCAGTTCAAGATAAAATAGCAAAGCAGTTTATTGAAGAATATATATAAAAAGCAATCCAGCAAAATAGTGTAAAAATCAATGTCCAAAAACAGGAATACTCCTCAAGAGTTCAAAGTACATGAAATGCATCTAAAACCAGGAATACAAAAGCAGGTAAAGTCCAAATATTCATCACAAGAACAGTCCACAGGAACATGAAACCAGAAAGCGTGAATACAAGTAAACCTGAAACTGAGGTAATACTTCTCTGGCCTTTCTAATATAGACAGAAACCACACCGTTGCCCTTCCAAAACTGATAAGGGCTTCTTCGTTAATAGGCAAGATGTCCTTTGCACGGCTTCATGAGATATTCTATACTGACGGAACATTAATCTTCTATCTAACTATTGCTCATTAGCTCCTCCACTTAAAGTTGTATCTTCCTCTCTTGCATCTTCCACCCCTGAGCTCATTTCTGCCTCTGACTTTGCATCTCTAGGGAACTGCCTTTCTGGTAGGTCTGGGTAGGTCCGTCGGAATGCTCTTAAAATCTGAATGAATTTAGGATTAAATTCACTTTAGAAGCGGTTTTGAAGCGATGTAAGCAACCCGGAAGTGAATTTGCCATTTTGAAGCCACCGCCACCATTTTCGGAAAGGAATTGGCGGGTTTCCCTTCCTTGGCCTTCCCTTCCATGTGCGGCTATCACCCCAGTTCTGAGCAGAGCGAAGGCATCCTAACGTGGAGGGAAAGACATCCTGTCCAAACTGGGTGTTTAACCCGGTTTGGACACAGATGTCTTTCCCTCCGCGTTAGACCTAACATGGAGGGAAAGACCTATGTGTTGAAACTGGGTGTTTAACCCAGTTTAGACAAAGATGTCATTCCCTTCATGTTAGACCTAACATGTAGGGAAAGACCTCCATGTCCAAACTGGGTTAAACACCTGGTTTGGACGCAGATGTCTTTCCCTCCGCATTAGACCGAACATGTAGGGAAAGACCTCCACGTCCAAACTGAGTTAAACACCCAGTTTGGATGCGGATGTCTTTCCCTCTGCATTGGACCTAACGCGGAGGGAAAGACCTCTGCGTTCAAACTGGGTTAAACACCCGGTTTGGACGCAGATGCCTTCCCTCTGCTCAGAACTGGGGCGACAGCCCCGTTAAACACGACTGTTGCCCCAATTATGAGCGCAGGGAAGGCATCAGCGTCCAAACTGGGTTAAACATGTGTGTCCGTCATTAACGAAGCCATTCCGAAATTTCGGAATTAATTCCAGCAATTCTGAATTTTTTTCAATTTTTTTTAGAAGTCAATCAGATTTGAAGCCCCAGCGCCGTTTACATCCGGAACTAGTTTTGAACCATTTTTTTTATCACCCAGGCCTACTTTCTGGAATGCGGCCTCCCTTGGACAGAGAGCTCGCATTCTCAGGGCTTAAAATCTCCTGATTTTCTTGCTGATCTACAGACCTTGAATCCCACTGTCATCATAAGATGGCCTAACAGGCCCAGAATCCCTAGTGAGATCAGGTATAGGCACACTCAAAGGCTGGACTACAACAGCACCGCATGGAAATTACGGAGGCTTTTTTCTGGTTCCTCGGCCAAGCTGATAAACTCAGAAAATGAAATCGTACAGCCTACTCTGCAAACCCATCATACATATGCAAATAAGAAAATTCAAATGGATGGCTTCCCATCATGGTAGTAAAAATATAATATTAAACTGAATATTTTACATTTTTTCTAATGACCTCATGGTAGATTTTATACTACCACATTCTTTCCTTCTACTTCTCTACCCTTTAATCATACCTGCAAACCCCTCATCAAGCGAGACTACTTAGTCCTATCTAATGGTAGGGCCTGGTTTCCAAACCCAACAAACAATTACGTGTGTTCTTTTAATGTCGCTTCATGTGCTTGCGCAGGTATGAAGCCTGAGTGAAGAAGATGCCACATTCCGGGCATTTGTGTCTCAAATTTGTGGCGTGATTCTTCTGATGCTTTTGCAGATAGGAACGGCGGGCAAAGCACATATTACAGGTTGGACATTCATGTGGCTTCCCAGGTTGGTGGACACTCATGTGCCTCTTGAGGTAGTAAAATAAGCGGAACTCCTTTGAGCACTTGGAGCAAGGAAAAGATTCCTTCTTGTCTGCCAAAGGGAAGGCTTCCTCCAGATGGATTGGGGAACAAGATTTCTTTTGAATCTGACCAGCCATAGCATGAGACCAAGTGTGTACAGTAGAAGCTGTCTTCTTTTGCATGTAAGCCATAGTCTTATGGCTTTCACTTGGGCTTCTCGGGACTGCAAGTGGCAACTCAGCACTGGCTGTGATGCCAGTTTCAATGGGAGGCTGCTCAGGGAGCTTCATACCAAAGTTGCCATTGTCAATTCCACAATATCCACATTCACAAATCCGTGTAAGAGGCAGGACATGAGGAACCCCACTAATTCCGATTTCCCAAATGCTGTTTTGGGGAAGCAGTCGAAGGCTATTGCTTGCTGTGATGCAGCGTGGCCCACACTCACAGGATTTTAGGCTGGCAAAAAAGCAGTTTTCCTTCTGAAAACCTTGAAGGCTAAGGCGCTGCAGCTGATCTGTGAGGATGCTCTTATCAGGAAGACCTTGGCCATGCACATCCTGACTATTATGGTCTTTTCCTCCTAATTCCACCTCATTCTCCTCCATTTCACAGCTTCCCTTATGCCATTTCTGGTGCTTCTTCAGCTCCAGCTGGTACTTGAACTGAAATCCACAAATAGTACAGCTATAGGGTCGCTCTGAAGGGTGGGTTAACATATGTAGGATGAAGTCAGTGGCACGCTTGAAGCTCTGTCCACAGTGCGCACAAAAGTGAGACTTCTGTTGCTTTCTTCTAATATGAGTCAGTTCATGTCGGGCACATTCAGAAGGAAAACGGAAAATCTTCCCACAGTGGGCACAAGCATAGGACTTTTGATGAGCTGTGTGACAGCTTGTCCTCTGCTTGCCCTTTGGCTGTCTTGTCCTTAACTTGCCCTGCAGATGAGTGCAGACGTGTCGGGCGAGGTGAGAAGACCACTTGAAGTTTTTCCCACATTGACCACAGACGCAAGACTTCTTGAACTGGGTACGTTTACCGCTCACTAACTTTCTCCTAACATGAATGGATTTATGTTGGGCAAGGTCAGAAAGGAATTGGAAGGTCGCCCCACACTGACTACAAATATGGGACCTAGTGGATTGAGCACTCTGGTCTGTCATTAGCGCTTCCGATTGGCCCTGGTTTGGTTTAACTGCGTTCCCACTAAAATGTTCATATCGCTGGTGTCGAGCAAGAGAAGCACGCCATCGGAAGCCCTTTCCACATTGATTACATACATGACCATTCTTGGTAGAGGTGGTGGCACCTGAGCCTTCATTCAGGATTTTGCTTGGAAATGTGTTCTTTGCTTGCACCATGGCACTTGGGCAGGAGGCTTCCAACTGATTCAGGTTCATCCTGTCTTCATTCCTCCTAGAATGAGTAAGCTGATGACGGGCAAGAGCAGAGGGCTTCGGAAAGACCTTTCCACATTGGTTACATACATGACCATTCTTGGTAGAGGTGGTGGCACCTGAGCCTTCATTCAGGATTTTGCTTGGAAATGTGTTCTTTGCTTGCACCATGGCACTTGGGCAGGAGGCTTTCAACTGATTCAGGTTCATCCTGTCTTCATTCCTCCTAGAATGAGTAAGCTGATGACAGGCAAGAGCAGAGGGCTTCGGAAAGACCTTTCCACATTGGTTACATACATGACCATTCTTGGTAGAGGTGGTGGCACCTGAGCCTTCATTCAGGATTTTGCTTGGAAATGTGTTCTTTGCTTGCACCATGGCACTTGGGCAGGAGGCTTTCAACTGATTCAGGTTCATCCTGTCTTCATTCCTCCTAGAATGAGTAAGCTGATGACGGGCAAGAGCAGAGGGCTTCGGAAAGACCTTTCCACATTGATTGCAGGGGTATTGCCGCTTTTGGATTTTGCCTGGCATTGATGTGGACTTTTGATGGAGAAGGCTTGGTCTGAATTCTTTCAGTTTGTTCTGGTCCCACTTGGTTGCCTTGCTTTTCCCGTGCACTCTTTTATTATGATTGGCAAGTTCACAGGGCCAACGGAAGTGTTTCCCACAGGGGCCGCAGGTATGTGAATTCTTTGCATGGTTTTTCGTTACCCGTGACTTTTGTCTCATGGGTATTGCTGACTGTTTCTGTTTCTGTCCAGAGGCCTTGCTTCGCAAGTGAATCTGTTTATGTCGGACAAGGTTATAGGGCCACTTGAAGGCCTTATTACATTGCTCACAGACATGGCGCTTCTGGTTTGAAATGAGCTTTTCCCGATCACCTATAGAAGTTTCCGTGCCCTGTTGACTGGCCAATGGGACTGTCGTGCTTTCATAAGACTGGGATTCTGAATCTGCAACTCCCTTTGCCAGATCAATATCTGGATCTTCTCTCTCAGTACTTGCCAACTGAGGTATTTCCTCTAAATTTTCACCACCTGCTGAGATAGAAAAGCAAATGAAATTAATTTCTGTCTAAAGTATTCCAGGTAAGTCTAGACATCAGACTGCCTTCTGCAATGCAAAATTATAATCTGTGGTTGAACTGGGGAAGCATGGGATCTAAATGCTTTTTACATGCCTTAGAGCTGTGATATGGTTAGCCCTCCACATATGGGTTTTGGCTTTCATGGATTTGGTTACTCACAGATTTTATTAATATCTGTTATGTCAGCTGTTGATTAATTGATTTGTAATGTTGCTATTTATGTATTGGGACTGGCATTGAATGTTTGCCATCTTTTGTTGTAATTCACCCGGAGTCCCCTCGGGGGGAGAGAGCATAATATACAGTTTTATTATTTTATTATTATTTATATGCTCTCTATAGGAATCTCTAACATGTCTCTATGATCAACTTCCACCAGAAGTTAACCACAGAGTTGCAAATGACTTTAGGCATTTGTAGGTTCTCCAATGGTCAACTTGAGAGTTGTTCACTCAAGTAAAAAACAGTGATTTTGATTCACTTTATTGACTTTCACAAGTGTCCTGTACCCCTTACCCCAGTGAATGTGGAGGGATAACTGTATTTTCTCCTTCACATATTAGCCTTTCTTCAACATCTTCCCAGGATAGCAAGGATGAGACATTACAAATAATAATAATAATAATAATAATAATGTAAATACTAGTAGGAGAACATTGCTACAAATAATATTATTAATAATAATAATAGGTAAAGGTCAAGGTTTTCCCCTGACATTAAGTCCAGCTGTGTCTGACTCTGTGGGTTAGTGCTGATTTCCATTTCTAAGCCGAAGAGCTGGCATTCTCCATAGACATCGATAATGTCACGTAGCCAGCATGACTGCATGCAGTTCAGTTACCATGAAGTTACCATGGTGGAGCAGTACCTATTGATCTACTCACATTTGCATGTTTTCGAACTGTTAGGTTGGCAGAAACTGGGGCTGACAGCAGAAGCTCATGCCACTCCCCGGATTCAAACTTGCGACCTTCCGGTCAACAAGTTTAGCAGCTCAGTGGTTTAACTCACTGCGCCACCAAGGGCTCCAATAATAATAATAATATTTATTTATTTGTTGTATTGTTTTCTTCTAGTATTTACTATAACAACAACTAGCAGGAAACATTGCTACAAATAATAATAATTATTATTATTATTATTACTAGCCGGAAAACATTGTTAATAATAATAATAGCAGGAAAACATTGCTTTGAATCATCCTTCAAAATATCAATGGGTACAACCACACTGTAGAATTAATGCAGCTTTATCCCACTTTAACTGCCATGGCTCAATGCTCTGGAATCATGAGGCAAGTAGTTTTACAAGGTCTTTCACCTTCTCTGATAAATAGTACTGGTGCCTCACAACTATCAAGACTCCATAGCATTAAAGCATGACAGCTAAAATTGTGTCAAACTGCAATAATTCTACAGTGTAGATGCATTCCAAGTCACAAAACGCTAGCTCTGATAGAAAGACTTTCTGCATGCAAATAGGCCATTGTAGCTCCTTCTATCTCTAAGATTGTCTGATACAACTTGTAATCTATCTCTATTATTTGAAGAGCGCCCTGGCCACAGACTCACCTGGAGATGTTTCAGGCTGATAAGGCTCAAGTTCAAGGACCCACACTTGTCCTCCTTCCACCCAAGTCGTTGCATCAATGTGGAGTTCTGGTAAGTCTATGAAGCAGAGAGAAAACCGTATTAAGTCATAGCCAGTCAGCTATCCACATTCCGGCTTCTCCAGATTTTGGAATTTTAGCAGTGTTTTCCAGATGATTTGGACTTCATCCTCCAGAATTCATGGCCGTTGGCCAAGCTGGCTGAGGCTTCTGGGAGTTGAAGTCCAAAAGAGGTAGAGGGTCAAAGTTTGGGAACCACAGAGCACCCCTCAACTTTCATTAGTGCAGAGCTAAACCGATTCAACTTGGTTGATCCCACAGAAAGGAATGGAGTTCCCTGGACATTATAAAGACTACCAGGAGTGACTTTGGAGCCGATGAATTCAAGGATTTAAATCTAAAAATATCCAATTGCCCCCATCCAAGGCTGGCTCTACACTGTAGAATTAATGCAGTTTGAGAAGGCTTGAGTTAAGAGAGATGAGGAGTGCGTCAGCTCCCCCTGGTGGCCAGAAAGTTTGCCTCTGTTTGTTTATATATGTATAATATGTCAACATGTATGTACTGTACTGTATTGTGATAAATGTCACATGTTTATATGCCATATGTTGAACTGCAGGGATTGCCTGCAAGTATGTACACTGTAATCCGCTCTGAGTCCCCTTCGGGGTGAGAAGAGCGGAATATAAATAAAGTAAATAAATAAATTATGGAATCATGGGAATTTGAGTTTTATAAGGTCTTTAACCTTTTCTGCCAAACACTACTGGTGCTTCATCAAACTACAACTCTCAAGATTCCATAGCATTGAGCCATGGCAGTTAAAGTGATGTCAAACTGCATTAACTTCACTGTGTAGATGCACTACATGCACTCTCCCCCCCTGCTCCCACCAACTTCCTGGGAACAGACTTAAAAGTTTACTGTTAAGGAGAGGAGATATGACCTCAAAAGGTCAGAGTTTTTTTTGGAGAATGGGATTTTTTGCCTCCACCCAGGAATTTTTTATAGTCCGGTTCTCCCTCTCTATTTATTTATTTATTTACATCATTCTTTGGCCCTGTCTCTCCTTTGTCGGCGATCCGGAAGCTTAAACTGGTACAGAACGCGGCAGCCCGCCTTCTGCTGGGAGCCCCTAGAAAAGCACTGGCTACCTATTTAATTCCAGATCTCCTTCAAAGTGTTAGTCTTGACTTTCAAGGCCTTACATGGTTTGGGGCCAGTGTACTTGAGGGAGCGGCTTACCCCATATATGCCCAGAAGATCACTGCGTTCAGAGGGTTGTAATCTTGAAGTCCCAGGTGTGAAGTCCTACAGGCTGGCCAGTACCCGACAGAGAGCGTTCTCGGTGGCTGCACCGACCTTGTGGAACTCTTTGCCGGCCGAGACGCGAGCCCTGCAGGACCTGATGGCCTTTCGCAGGGCTTGCAAGACTTGGCTATTTTGGCAAGCATTTGGCAACTGACTAGCACCTGAACATCAAATCTCGCCACCTAACCATGCCGCCTCTGTCTGTATTCCGATCTATGTGATATTTTAAGATATATGTGATTGTTTTTAGGAATGTTTTAATGATGTTTTTAGGCTGTTTGTGTAATTTTATTGTGTTGGAAACCGCCCCGAGCCTTGGGGAGGGGCGGTCTAGTAAATCCGAATAATAAATAAATACATAATAGTAGAGAGTAGCAACATTACACTGAATTTTTAAAAAAAGGATTTCCAACAACAGCCTTTATTTATTTATTTATTTATTTATTATTAAAATAAATTGAGGGACTCAGACCAGCTTATATCAAAATTCAATGCTACAATAAAATTTAAAACATCTAACAACAATATATAATTAAAATACATAGGCATAAAATACATAAAAGTCAAATTGCCAACTAAACACAGGTTCAACTCCCATCTATAACTGTGGTTATTCAATTGGTCTATAACCCAACTCAGCCTTCTTCTGGGAACGCTTCGTTCCAAAGCCAGGTCTTTACTAGCCTCCTGAAGGAAAAGAGGGAGGGGGCAGATCTAACCTCGTTTGGGAGAGAGTTCCATAGCCGAGGGGCCACCATGGAGAAGGCCCTGTCTCTCGTCCCCACCAAACGCGTTTGTGATGATGGCGGGACTGAGAGCAGGGCCTCCCCGGAGGATCTTAGCATCCTAGATGGTTCATAGGGGAAAATCCGTTCGGACAGGTAAACTGGGCCAGAGCAGTATAGGGTTTTGTAGGTTAAAACCAGCCCTTCGAATTGTGCTCGGAAATTGTGCAAGTGGAGCTGGCGCAACAAGGGAGTTGTGCACTCCCTGTATCCCGCTCCTGTTAGTAACCTGGCTGCCTAGTGTTGGACTAATTGAAGTTTCCGAGCAGTCTTCAGAGGCAACCCCACGTAGAGAGTGTTGCAGTAGTCTATACGGGATGTGACCACCGTGGCCAAGTCAGACTTCCCAAGGTACTGGCGGAGCTGGCACACAAGCTTTCTTTAGCCTACAAGTACATCCACACAGTCAAGTTAATGCACTTCGAATGGCCATGGCTCAAATGCTATGGAATCTTGGAATTTGCATAATGGTGAGACATCAGCCCATTTGGCAGAGAAGGGTAAAGATCTAAAACTACAGCTCCCATAACTGCATAGCATTGAGCCATGGAAGTGAAAGTCGAGTCCAACTGCATTCATTCTACAGTGTAAATCAGGCATGGGCAAACTTTGGCCCTCCAGGTGTTTTGGACTTCAACTCCCACAAGGAAATTATTTATTTATTTATTTATTTATTTATTTATGGCATTTATATGCCGCCCTTCTCACCCCGAAAAGGACTCAGAGCGGCTTACAAGTAAAATGTTAATACAATATATTAATTTATTGCCATAGCACAATATTAATATTATATATTACATTGTACTATAACATTATGCTGTAATATTATTAGTAATATTACATGTAATGTAAATATATAATTATAATATCATATTATTATTAATAGTATTATCTTGTATTACTCACCTTTTGCAGCCTCTGCTTCTTCAGCTGCCAAAGGCCTCAAAACAGCTGGAATATTTTGACTCAACTCTGTCTGCAAAGCCATTTTATTTCTTCAGCAAACTACCTGCAAGCCAAGAGTTATTATTAATGAATATTTAACCAATTTATATGCCACTTGCCATATCAAATGCTATCTTGAGGAAGCAAGTGGAAAAGACAGGCTGCTTTTAGATCTGCTGAAGTCCCATAAGGAGATATTAGCAAATGGAGAAAGTAGAATCGTGATCAATCTTTCCATACATTGCTTGTGGTCAAAAACATTTATATATATATATATAATTTTTTTGACCACAAGCAAATACTTGTTAAAGCAAACATGTTCATTTTGCTGTTGTTGGGTGCCTATCTGTCATTTCCAATCTATTGTAACCCTAAGGAAAGTTATGACTGAGTTTTCGTGGCAGGATGTGTTCAGGTTTTCTATTGCCTGCCTCTGAAGCTTTCTTCTTTTCGTGTCAGGAGTGACATGAGAAACTGCAAGGTGCTTCTGGTGTGAGAGAATTGGCCGTCTGCAAAGACGTTGCCCAGAGGATGCCCGGATGTTTTGATGTTTTACCATCCTTGTGGGAGGCTTCTCTCATGTCCCCGCATGGAGAGCTGGAGCTGACAGAGGGAGCTCATCCACACTCTCCCTGGATTCAAACCTCCAACTCCTCGGTCTTCAGTCCTGACGGCACAGGGGTTTAACCCATTGCACCACTGGGGGATCCTTTGAAGTTGAGAGAGTGTGACTTGTTCTAAGTCATCCATGCATCCAATCCCTAGAACACTACACTACTCTGGCTCCCAAAACCTAATATAGATCTTAAAATATAGACTATTTATTGCCAGAACAATATTCCTCCTCTTCCAAGGCTGAGCATCCCTTGTGCAGAATCTCCAAATCTTCCAAAATCTACAATGGCTGAAATAGTGGCACCTTAGTGTTGTGATTGTTAAAAATACACAAACTTTAGAAGCATGCACAAAATATTAAATAATATTACCTTCAAGCTATGTGAATGTGATGTAAATAAACATACATTAATCTACTGGTTAGATTTAGGTCCCATCTCCAATATCATCAACATATATGCAAATGCAGGTATTGCAAAATCCAGTGTACTTCTGTTTCCAATAATTTCAGAAAAGGGAAGCTTAACCCTGCAGGAGAGGCAAATCTAAGCAGGTTGGGTAGCTCCTCCTGCTGGCGAAATGCTATTACTGCAGTATGTTTAAGTGCCAAAAGTGCCTGAATCATTGCATTGGCTCCATCTTATTTACTGCTAGACTCTAATAATGGTTCTCAACATGTGGTTCCCCAGATGTTTTGGCCTACAAGTCCCATAAATCCAAGCCAGTTTACCAGATGTTAGGATTTCTGGGAGCTGAAGGCCAAAACATCTAGGGACCCACAGGTTGAGAACCATTGGGCACATTGACATCACAATGGCTCAATGCTATGGAATCAAGTGAGTTGTAGTTTTGCAAGGCTTTAGACTTCACTGTCAAAGAGTACTTGTGCTTCCCCAAACTACGCCTCCCAGGATTGAGTCATTGGAATTAAAGTGGGGCAAAATGCATTAATTCTACAGTGCAGATGCACCTTTGTTGAAGGTGTGCTCCTAAGTAATTACAGAAGTGTGTGTTTTAATATCTTAAAAATGGGCATCCTCAGTTAACCAACTAAGGTTTAACAGCTAATCTTCCAACACAAACTGCCTTCTCACCAGTGATTGCTTTAAGCAAAAATCTGTAAAGATAACTCATTTGATAACCAGTCTTATAAAATAAAAACTCTTTTAACATCTTTTCTGTCCAAAATGGGGAGATAGTGCAGGTTATAAATAGGTAAAGGTTTCCCTTGATTTTAAGTCTAGTCATGTCCAACTCTGGGTGGAGGAGCTCATTTCCACTTCCGAGCCGGTATTGTCTATAGACACCTCCAAGGTCATGTGGACAGCATGACTGCATGGCGCTCCGTTACCTTCCCACAGAAGCGGTACCTATTGATCCACTCACATTTGCATGTTTTCGAACTACTAGGTTGGCACAAGCTGGGGCTAACAGCGGAAGCTCACCCCACTCCCTAGATTTGAACTGCTAACCTTTCGGTCAGCAAGTTCAGCAGCTCAGCAGTTTAATCTGCTGTACCGCCAGGGTATTATAGTAGTATAGTGTATGTTTTAATATGGCATCATTTAGCCATATTTGCTCTCTTTTTTGCAATTCTATTTTTCTCCCTTTTTTAAAAAAAACACCTCTGGGTTGGATTACTACTAGTATGCATTTGGATAGAGTGTTCTGTGGTTTGCAAAACCGTGCATACTTTTAAAAAAATAACAAAATTTAATCTGACTGGGACATCTTATTTGTTTTAGATCTTTTATTTGCAGCAACAGATGTGTTTTACCCCCACTTTAATAAAAACATTCCTCTGTGAGTAGATGAGTGAAAAATAACCCTTTCTTTTCCAGGCTACAACTCTTAGCATAGTCTCTGTCTGCCAGGGCCATAGCCAGGATGTTGATTTGGGGTGGGGTGGCTGAATTTGATTTGGGGGGGCTGAGTCTAAGTGAGAGAGGATCTACCCTAGCAAACCCTTTGTATCATTATCCCAATACCCCAATGCATATGGGATATATTGAGCACAGTAATCAGATCATGATATGAATACACGTAACAATTTAAATAATGTACCAGTAAGGCCTACTCGTGGACCACCCTGAAAATTTCAGGGGGGGTGAGCCCCCCAGGCTACATGCCTGCTGTTTTCAAACCAAAGTTTGGAAACTGCAAATATTTTTTTCCAAAACTTATTCTATGAATAATTAAGAGCAGTGCTACACTAATTGTTCCTTTACAAAGGAGAGGCAAGAAAAATATTTAACAGATCTCAAGTATTTATTATTTATTTATTTAAGTCATTTATATTCCGCCCTTCTCACCCCGCAGGGGACTCAGGGCGGATCACAATGCACATATACAGGCAAACATTCAATGCCATTGACATACAACATATATAGACAGACATAGAGGCAATTCAACATTCCAGAAATCAGTTAAATTTAGCCTATCCCACAAAGTGGTACCTAAATTTCCTACTTGACAGATGCAACTGTCTTTCGGGTTGCAAAGGTCGACAACAAGCTACACAAATTGGTCGAGAGCTCACCCCGACCCGGGCAGGCCTCAAACTCATAACCTTCTGGTCAGTAGAGATCTTATGCAGCTGACACCCAGCCAGCTGCGCCACATTCCTGGTGCTGTGAGTAGAGTTGCTGTGAGTTTTCTGGGCTGGGTGGCCATGTTCCAGAAGCATTCTCTCTTGACATTTCACCCATATCTACAGCAGGCATCCTCAGGTAGCCAATTACAACATTCACACCTGCCTCAAGCAGACAAGACTTCTTTCTCCCATGCTGGACATTCTGCAGATATATAAACCTTACTATCAGAGTTTCCAACAGACCCTTCAACATCTGAGGATGCTTGCCATAGATGTGGGCGAAACCTCAGGAAAGAATGCTTCTGGAACATGGCCATCAGGCCCAGAAAACTCACAGTAACCCAGCGATTCCAGCCATGAAAGCCTTCGACAACACAGATTTCAAGTATCTCCTTCCTTTCCCCACTTCTCCCCACCCCACAACCTGGATGGAAAATGATATAAATTGGGCCATCAACCCAACACACTTGGATCATATTCAACACCCCTTGCCTTGCCCTACCTTGAGAAGAGATCTAGTATGTCCCCATATTATATCCAAACATGCACATCTTGTCTTGGTTGCACAGAGGAAGCATCTAGACCTCCTCTTGCTGAGAAGTCCACCTTTTGGCCATCTCTTTTGAGCTTACCTGATGGGAACCTATTGGTTGGGAATGTGCCTCATTTCCTTCTCTCCAGCTGGCTTTATCTTACTTCCTTTGTCATTGCTCCACCCCAACTGCAAAGCAACATGAGCATTTACATTTCCTCCAACTATATTATCTAAGTTTCAATTTGGTTCCAGAGTCCTTGAAAGGAAAGGACTTTTTTATATCACCTGGCTTACACAGTATTGTTATGGAGAGTGGCCTGCTATCAGAGGTGCAAAAGGTGTAGAAGGGCCATATTACATCTCACAAAAGAGTAGAGATGGCTTTCCGATGGGGAGCAAACATCATCAGTTGCATATTAACATCAGCCTTTGCCTTTTCTGTTCTACTTGCCCTGATACTATAGTCAGGCATATATTTTTTATTTTTTCCTTCCAAATTTATCATCAAATGAGAAAAATAAATTAATATTGCATTGTCCCTTGCGTCGACTGAAGATGGGTTATCCAATCGGAGTGCTTCTCCCCTGAATAATCTTAGAACAAGCTTGGGACAAGTGATTTGGATTTTGGACATTTCTTTGGTGGGTTGGAATATCTGTACTTACCATATATGTGCATAATCTTGGAATTGAGAGCCAAATCTATGCATGAAATTCATTTATATTTCATATACGCCTTATACACATAGCCTTCCAAAATAATTTTGTACAAATTTTATTAATTTCGTGCATGGAGCAAAGTTTGTGTCAGTGAAGGCTTAAGTACATCGCGCTGCCATTTCTGGAGTCAAAGGACCGCTAGATTCAGGTAAAGGGTTAGGTAAAGGTTTTCCCCTGACATTAAGTCGAGTCGTGTCCGATTCTGGGGGTTGGTGCTCATCTCCATCAATAAGCCAAAGAGCCAGCATTGTCCGTAGACACCTCCAAGGCCATGTAGCCGGCATGACTGCATGGAGCATCGTTACCTTCCCACCGGAGCGGTATCTATCAATCTACTCACTAGGCCTGTGCAATCATGGTTCTAAATGGTTCTAAAGTACTTACAAAACTAAAGTTCTAGTGGTGAAAACTAGGTGGCGCTGGTGCTTTGCTTCTACAGTGTTGCTAAAGTTCTGGTGGTGAACATTTCAGAACGCTAACAAAACTTTCAAAATTTCGTTATAAATGGCAGTTCCTAATTGGTTCTGTCTTTAAAATCGCCAATAATGAAATAATAATGAAATTTTGAAAGTTTTGTTAGAGTTCTGAAATGTTCAAAACCATAACGTAATTTGACGTTTAATAGGTTTTTCTTTATTCCCTCCTTATTATCCAACATTTTCACTTATCCAACGTTCTGCCGGCCCGTTTATGTTGGATAAGTGAGACTCTACTGTATATTCTTACGTAAGTCTAATCCAAGAACCACATAACCATACGTTACGCGCTATTGAAACATGTTAGGAAAACAACTGATCAGGAGCAGAGTGCAACAGCTGAGTCATGTCAAGGACTTGGTAATATTGTTATGAGATTGGTAATATTGTTATGAGATTGCCTGTTTTGGGATCTATCGGGACTAAAATGATACTTGGCAAAGTTTGAACTCAGTATTCAGAGACATGACTATGTTAATTGTGTGGCTAATTATAGTGACCTGATGAATTGTATAGTTTCCTGGGGCAATGATTTCTCAGATGTGGTTTGCCAATTCCTTCCTCCGAAGCATAGCGTACAGCACCAGGTTTTCATTGCCAGTCTCCCACCCGAATACTTAACAGGGCTGACCCTGTTTGGCTTCCATGACCAAACAAAATCTGAGGTAATGGTGGAGCATGGACAGCTTTGGAAATGATGTGAAATTAAGAAGTGATGTTTTATCTGTGTTTATGTCTTGCTATCAAGCTTCCAGTGTTGTGTAAAACAGTGTTTCCCAACCAGTGTGTCGTGAGCGATCATCAGGTGTGCCGTGGGAAATTGGAACCTCCAATACCCTTTCATCTCCCTCCTGTCAAACACTTTTTCTTCTCCACTCGGGCTCCCTTCTTCCCAGCCTCGCTCTGCTCGCTTTGCCTCACTTTGCTCTGGGGTGAGTCTGTGCAGTAGTGCCCGCACGGGTCACGCCTTCCTCCCTCCCCCTCCCCTCCTGAACACACTCACGCTGCCCCCTCGGATCAAAATGGCGGCAAAAGCGGCAGTGTAGAAGAAAAAGTGTTTGGCAGGAGGAGGAAGAAAGGGCGCGAAGGGGGAGGAAGTGGCATGGGCAAACTTGGACCTTCCAGGTGTTTTTGACTCCAACTCCCACCATTCCTAGCAGCCTCAGGCTCCCCCCCCCCCTCAACCATTTAAGCAGGAAAGGGCCTCAGGCTGTTAGGAATGGTGGGAATTGAAGTCCAAAGCATCCAGAGGGCCGAAGTTTTCCCATGCCTATTTTAGGGACCTTAAAGTGGTGAGCCTCCTTCCAACATTGTGATTCTTGATAGAAAACAACAACATAACATAACATTGTTTGAGTCCACAGTGCTCTCTGGGTGTAGGTGAACTACAACTTCCAAACTCAAGGTCAATTCCCAAGCAAACCCTTTCAGTACTTTCTGTTGGTAATGAGAGTTCAATATGCCAAGTTTGGTTCAATTCCATTGTTGCAAGAGTTCAGGATGCTCTTTGATTGTGTGTTAACTATAAATCCCAGAAACTGTAACTCCCAAATGCCAAGGTGCAAGGCCATAGCCAGGATTTTGATTCGGGGCTGAGACTGGGTGGAAGAGGTGGAAGAGGGTCTACCCTAGCAAACCTTTTGTATTGTTATCCCAATAACCTCATTAATGTGGGATATAATGAGCATGGTGATCAGATCATGATATGAATAAACATAACAGTTTAAATAATGTACCAGTAAGGCCTTTTCGCGGACCACCCTGAGAATTTCGGGGAGGGCTGAAGCCCCCTTAGCCCCCCTGGCTACATGCCTGCCAAGGTGTATTTTCCCCAAACTCCATCTGTGTTCACATTTGGGCATATTGAGTATTCATGCCAAGTTTGGTCCTGATCCAACATTGTTTGAGTCCACAGTGCTCTCTGGATATAGTGAACTACAACTCCAAAACCCAAGGTCAATGCCCACCAAACTCTTATAGTATTTTCTCTTGGTTATGAGAGTTCTGTGTGGGAAGTTTGTCTTTCTGCCATTCCTGCCAGGATAAACAGGTACAAGTTTCAAACTGAGTGTATAAATACATTTAAAAACATATTAACTATATGTATTACTGTGTTAGAGTGTCATTTTGTTTGGTGGTGTGCTCCAGGATTTAAATGTAAAAAATGTGCCACGGCTCTCTTGGCCTTCAACTTGGGACACTTTGCATGCTTAGTATTCTTCATTCTGCTGTTTACAGTGGTTTGTTTTTACCTCTTTACATGCCACCTTAAGCATATGCAAGGAAGGCTAACACATTTTAGGGAATAAATTAGAACTATCTTGGAAATTCCTTCTCTAGCTTATCAGTGGATGTTCTGTCCCAGGAGAATTTTGCCAGCTTGACAACTTAAGTATTTTCTTTTCCACTGCCAGAAACCTTGCCTACCAAGATTAGAAGGTCCCCCATATATGCCAGCTATGAAATTATGCGAATCCATTACATGCTTAAAATTAGGGAATTACAGTAACCTCGAGCAGATGAAGACGAGTTTTGCAAAGGCTTAGCTTCAGAAACCCTTTGTAAATTATTTTCCTCTCTTGGCTTCTCTACACTATAAAATCCATGTATGGATATTAAGCATTTCAGCATGGGCTCATTGCTATGAAGTCCTGGGAGTTGTAGTTTGACAAGGTACCAGCACTTTGGTGGAACAGACTAAAAACTTTGTGAAACTACAACTCCCAAAACTCCGTAGCACTGAACCATGGCAGTAAAAGTGGTGTTAAACTGTATTAATTCAATTGTAGATGCACTCTATAGCTTCCACCCACTGTAAGTAAAGGTAAGTTCGGTTGTGTCCGACTCAGGGGGGGTGCTCATCTCCATTTCTAAGCCGAAGAGTCAACGTTTTCCTTAGACGCCTCCAAGGTCATGTGGCTGGCATGACTGCATGGAGCGCCGTTACCACCCACTCTATGATACTGAAAATATGTAGTCAAACCTTCATATCCATGATTTCTGTAACCAGGGTCCATTTTTTAAAAATACAAACAGCAAATCTTGGTTTTGCTATTGATACAGTACATAAATGATTTTATTAGATAAAGGTATTCCCCTGACATTAAGTCCAGTTCATGTCCAACTCTGGAGGTTGGTGCTCATCTCCATTTCTAAGCCAAAGAGACAGTGTTGTCCATAGACACCCCCAAGATCATGTGGCCAGCAGGACTGCATGGAGCGATTACCTTCCCGTTGGAGCAGTACCAGCTGCGCCACCGGGAATGTGGCGCAGCTGGCTGGGAGTCAGCTGCATAAGATCTCTACTTACCAGGCCATGAGTTCGAGGCCTACCCGGGTCGGGGTGAGCTCTCGACCAATTGTGTAACTCGTCTGTCTATATATGTTGTATGTCTATGGCATTGAATGTTTGCCTGTATATGTGCATTGTGATCCGCCCTGAGTCCCCTGCGGGGTGAGAAGGGCGGAATATAAATGATGTAAATAAATAAATACTCCCATTTGCATGTTTTCGAACTGCTAGGTTGTCAGAAGCTGGGGATAACAGCAGGAGCTCATTCCCCAGATTTGAACTGGCAAACTTTCGGTGAGCAAGTTCAGCAGCTCAGTGGTCTAATCTACTGCATCACAAGGGGCTCTCACACCATTGTATGTAATGGGACTTGTGCATCCATGGACTTTGATATCCATGGGAAGCCTGGGACCAAATCTCAGTGAATACCAAGAGTAAGCTGTACTAACATGCAGAAATGTGCTATGAAGTGCATTGTGTAGTCCAGTGGTTCCCAACCTCCAGGTGTTTTGGATTTCAACTCCCAGCAATCCCAGATGTTAAGAACTGTGGGAGCTGAAGTCCAAAACACCTGGAGACCCGAACCACTGGTGTAGTCAGACAGGATGAGGAATAATAAAAGGAACAGCAAGTTGAAGTGAGGAAGGCTAAAACAGCACAGAAACTTGTGGCTCAGATAAACTCAGTGCTTCATCTCTCTCTTCATTTGCGATTCTCAAGCACTCTGTAGAAATCTCCAGGTTGAAGGGGAGGCGTTTTCAAACAGCTTCCAACCTCTTGTTAGACAATCTGATGAAAGAGGATACTTAAAGGACATTTGTTTAAGGTGTACCCTCAGTCAAGCATTGGATGACGCATAAAGATCATTTCTCGTCTTATTTTTATTTCCAGTTTCAATTTTTTTTTCTACAAGAAAACAATAAAAAAATAGAAAACTCTAGAAGTCGTCAAGCTCCCTGACATGCCAGGTCACTACAGAAACGAAGCTCTGTCGCTGGATCACTACAAAGAGAAAAGATACTGGCACTGGGCCGCTTGCTACGCACACAAGAGACTGCGGCACGCAGTTACTATGGAGTCAAGGCCCCATTTGTAGGTACTTGAAGTCCCCATCGTAGGTACTTGAAGTCCCCTCGGGCCTGGTGTGCTTGGCGCTGCCTCCGTGGCACTTGATAGGAAAAAAATAGGCTGAATAGGGAACACGGCTCCTGGGTTGTTAGGAATTGGTCCAGGAAGACTCCGAAGGGTTCAGCTTCTCCTACCGTAGCAGCAATATGGAGGGAAAAGATGCGCCTGCGGAACAGTTCCTCGCACACAAAACTTTTTCGATGTGTGCCCCAGAAGTTGTCGCCCATAGGGAGGGCATCATTTATGCCAACAGCAAGATCTGAAAGAGACCGAGCCCTCGGATAACGGCACCAAAAAAGGGAGAAGCAACAAGCCCAGGACTGAGAAGAAAACAAGGGGTCGGAATCCAATGTACCCAATCGCATCACCCCCAAACCCTGTTTGACTAAAAAAAAAAAATTCAAAGGATTGCTACAGCATCACAGCCCGGTTCCATACCCCAGCTTCTCATATCTCCCAGGGTTGGCACTTTTCTTTTATTTTCCAGGTAGGGTTTCTATGCTGCTAACACCTCATGTCAGACAACACCAGTACCTTTTGGATTTCTGCCTTGCTGTTTAAGACAGGAACCTGTTTCAACAACAACCCCACCACCTTCTACCTCAACACCTCTCACAGAGGGATGCGTGACACTCTCCTGATCTCTGCACATCTATGCTACAAATATTCACAGATCAGAAACTGGTTTAACTTTCTTTCAAAACTTTTCTTGAGCCAGTCTGCTTGTTGGCCACCTAGCCCATCTGTCTGTATTGACAGGATATGTCCATTCAAGGTCTCCAGTAGTGGACTCTCCGAGACTTGTTCTCTTTTAGCTAGAGGTACAAAGCATTAAACCTGGAACATTAATGCATGCAAAGCATGTGCTCTACCACTAAACTATAGGCTCGCCAAGGCCCTTACCCTGGGAATCGTAGTTTTGTTAGAGCTTTGAAAAATTTGTTGTAAAATAGTGCCACGTCGTAGAAAATGCTACTGTGCCCAAGGTCTCTTGGATGGGAGTTGTCATGACAGTTAAACAGGTTCGAAACTGGTTTATATATGCAGAGTAGACATACTCAAGCCTGCACTGGCTCCAACTGCAATTCCATAAGGCCTTGGCCTGTCTTAGATGCCTCCTGGTGCGGTCCCTTTTGGACCACAGGGTCAGGCAATTCCTCCTCAGGTCTTGGCTCCTCGGAGTTTTGCGACATGGTCTCCCAGCTATGCTGCACTGGTGGCATTCCGGGAGAAATCGCTTCATCGGGAGTTCGCTTCCCTCGAGGCATATCAGGCCTTGGAGAGTCTCCCTGTTCTTCTGAATGCCAGAAGGTCTGAGGTTTGGTGCTCTCTTCTTCTGGACTGAGGGACTCAGGTCCTTTCTGCTGGGGACTCTGAGTTTCAAACATCTCATCCTCTGCCATAGCCCGGGGTTTAGGGGCCGTGTGAGAGCAGCGGCGGGTACGAGCTTTCCGACTGTGGTGGACCTGAAGGTGCAGCTCCATGAGCTCAGGAGCTGAGGTGGCAAAGGGGCAGAACTGGCAGCGGTGGAGGGATCCACCTGCCAGGGTTGGGCGCAGCGACAGGTCCAAGGGTTGGAAATCGGTTTTCCCATTGAGCAACGACTTACGGCGGGATGATCGGGACCGAGCTGCACCCAAGCCCCCCAGAGATAGGAAAGGATCGTGGCCCTTGGGAAGCTGCGTAGGGGAAAAAGCAGGGACTGCAGTGGGAGTGAGGGGGATGTGGCACCGTTCCAGTGTTCCTGCAGCAGCCGCCGCTGCCGCTGCTGCAGCAGCAGCTGCACTCTTCTGCTCTCGGTGGTGGCGCTGCATGTGGTACTTCAGAGAGCCAGATTGGGTGCCAGCATAGTCACAGTGTGGGCATTTATACGGGCGCTCTCCTGGAAGGGAAATAAAAGGGAAGGGGAGAGAAACAAAGCCATTAATTGCTTCCCACAAATCTGTTACAATGTTCTGTTTCCATAACACCGCAAGCAATTAAAACAGTAACATTTCTCTCACAAATGCAGACATGTCAGCTCTCTGTTACAAGTTGTAATTTTTCACCATCTACCGAGTTGACGAGAGATTTGAATGTTGAGATGGGTGATTGGAAAATTAGTGTTAAATTCTGGTCTGTGTATAGATTTACATGGCATTCTTGTGGGGCCCAGTGTTAAGATGGCACTGGCATGAGCGATATGAAGGAAGTCGCATTCTTTCTGGTATGTGAAAATATGGCAAATATCATCCAATACGGGAAAATCATCTTTAAGGAATCGGTCATCTAGATCAGTGTTTCTCAACCTTCCTAATGCTGCGACCCCTTAATACAGTTCCTCATATTGTGGTGACCCCCATCCAATATTTTCATTGCAGCATAACTGTAATCTGAAATCACCCAAATGTATTTTCATTCACTTGACCAAATTTGGCACAAATATCCAATACAGCGAAATCTGAACACCCAAATGGGGTGGGGGGTTGATTTTGTCATTTGGGTTGTATTTGCTGGGATTTATAGTTAGCCTACAATCAAAGAGCATTCTGAACTCCACCAATGATGGAATTGAACCAAACATGGCACACAGAACTCCCATGATCAACAGAAAATACTGAAAGAATTTGGTGGGCATTGACTTTGAGTTTTGGAGTTGTAGTTCACCTACATCCAGAGAGCATTGTGGACTCAAACTATTTATTTATTTATTATTATTTCGGCTTCCGCTCCTTCTAGAAGCTCGGAGCGGTTTACAGCAGTGTAAGATATAAGCAGAGAATAAAACTACAAAGAATAAAACTACAGAATTACTCTAAAATTATTACTAATACTACAGTGATTCTAAAAACTACACAGCAGATACAACCACTTTACTTAGATGGGAACGCTAGGCGGAAGAGGACCGTCTTGCAAGCTCTACGAAATGAAGACAATGAGCGATCTGGACTAAACTTGGCACAAATACTCAATATGCCCAAATGTGAACACTTGTGGAGTTTGGGGAAAATAGATATTGACATCTGGGAGTTGTAGTTGCTTGGATTTATAGTTCACCTGCAAGCAAAGAGCATTCTGAACCCCACCAACTATAGAATTGGGCCAAACTTCCCACACAGAACCCCCATGCCTTGAAGGGACTCGCTGGCATGAACCTCCCTCCAACCTCGCATGCACTCCCTCACCCGCACATGCACACCACGCTGCCATGCACCAAGCACGCCTACTCTCCCCTCCCCATTTGGAGTCTCAGACACAACCCTCCCCTTGGTTGAGAGGCCGGCCAATTACAGTGGAGGAGGGCTTTTGCTGGGAGGATTCGCCATCTGTTTCCAAAAAGGAACAGAAGACAGATGGAGAGATCTTCAGCCTTCTCTGCCAAAAAGGTTCCTAAAACCATCAGGGATATATGTTTTCTGAATGTCTTTGGTGACCCCTCTGAGACCTCCTTGCGACTTCCCCAGGGGTCCCTACCTCCAGGTTGAGAAACACTGATCTATATGAAACACTCTATTTGGGAAAATCCTGCCTGCTACAGGCAACCTCCGTTCTTACCTGTGTGGACACGGAGGTGCACCTTGAGATGGTGGGAGGATCTAAAGGACTTTCCGCAGAATGGACAGTCTTTCCCATTGCCTCGGCGGGATCCATCCAGGCGTGACTGCCCCTGCATGTCTGGAAAAGATACATCAATGAGGGAAGAGGTTTGAAATAAGACAATTCTAAGATTTCTTTGATTTCCCTGTATGGCCTTGACATTATTTTCTGTCAGCATTGTCCCATAGCAAAATCTGCTATTGGTTCCATCGATCCGCTCCTGCCATCTATCCACAACTAGGCAGAGGGCCTTCTCTGTGGTGGCCCCAGTATGGTGGAACTCGCTGCCTGATGCTACTCGAGCGATCTCAGAGCTCGGCCCTTTTCGAAGAGCTTGCAAGACTGTCCTCTTTAAACTGGCCTTCGACTAATTGATCCGCCCTGAGGGGTTTATGCCTGGAGTTTTTAGAAATTGAACTTTTCTGATTTTACTGTATACTGGTTTTATGTGTTATGTTTTTATGCTATGTATGGCTGCAAGTTGTATGCGCAGCATGTTTTTATTGTATGTTGTGATCCGCCCCGAGCCTGCAGGGAGGAGCGGAATATAAGATCGAATAATAAATAAATAAATAAATAAATCTAAAAGCCTTGGAAGATGGAAAAATCGCTACTCGGAAGGTACATCAGAACCTAGAAATCTGAGAAAGTTCCTCTGGAAGGGAAAAAAAAGCCAGGATAGGATGGAGATTCATGATAGATACTAAAGAGAGGGGAGGGCTGGGAGTACCTGAACTCAAAACATATTATGAGGCTTGTGCCTTAGAGTGGGTCATAGAGTGGACTGCGCTAAATGACACACAATTGCTTGCACTTGAGGGGTTTGACCTTAGAACAGGTTGGCACGGGTACCTTTGGTACAACAAGGTTAAAGTAGAAAGAAATTTTAACGATCATTGTATCAGGAAATCCTTATTGAAAATTTGGCTGAGGAAAAAGGACAGACTATTTGAAAGCGTCCCGAAGTGGCTTTCACCACAGGAAGCCCACTTCAGGAGACAGTATGGAAAGACCAATTGGTTAAAGTATGAAGTAATACTTAAGAAAAGGGGTAATGAGATAAGGGTAAAAGAGTTAGAAGAGCTAAAAGAACTGGATGACTCCCTAGACTGGTTCCAGTACAGGCAGATCTGTGAGATATTCAAGAAAGGCAGAACAATAGGTTTTAAAGAAACTAACCAATCTTGGGATGTCTTAATGACAAAAGAAAAGGGCAGGATAACCTTCCTCTACAACCTATTATTGCAATGGCATACAGAGGAGGATACTATCAAGAACTGCATGGTACTGTGGGCAAAAGACTTTAGACACACAGTCCCCTTGAGTTGCTGGGAAAGGTTCTGGAGGGTCCACTTGAGATATCTATATGCATATGATCTAAAAGAAAATGCCTATAAGATCTTTTATAGATGGTACTTGACGCCAAATAAAATAGCTAAATTCAACAAAAATTATAGCAACAGGTGTTGGAGAGGGTGCAAGGAAGTGGGCTATTTTTATCATATGTGGTGGGGATGCAAAAAGATCAAAAAAACTTGGGCAAAAATCCATAGAGAAATGGAAAAAATGTTCGGTATTGAATTTCCTTTTAAACCGGAATATATGTTGCTGGGCCTTATTGATTTCAATATTGAAAAGAATAAAGAAAAACTTTTTGTATATAGTATTACAGCGGCGAGACTGGTGATCGCAAGGAACTGGAAAGAGGAACCCTCTCCGAAGCTGGATGAGTGGATTATCAAGCTTATAGAGATCATGAATATGGACAATCTTTCGAGAGCCATGACACACAAGATGGAAGCCACTGACTGGTCACCGATAGTGGATTACCTGAATGAACACAAAGATATAAAGAACACTTTGTATATTAAAAATTGGTAGTGTCACGTCCGGATCGGAATATTAGGGATTGCTTCTTAAAGGAACTTTATCTAAGAAGTATTAGATGAGGTTGATCAAAGGGACTGGAAGTCTGTAAGAACAAGAATCCGTTGGTTATGTTGTTGAGTGATGCGGGTGATGCCCCTGAGACGCGATGTCTGATGAGGCATGTAGGATTGTTTGTTTTGTGTTTGTTAGGTTTGTTTGTTTGTGTTTTCTTCTCTTTTTTAACTTTGGAAAACTCAATAAAAACTATATTTTAATTAAAATGTAAAAAAAAGAACCTAGAAATCTTTTTGAGCGACATCTCTGAGAAGCCCCAGCTAGCTAGCATTGTTGCTCACCATGCTGGCTGAATATTTAAGAAGTTATAGTTGCAAACGGTTTCCCAGGATGTAAATACATAGGTGCCCCACCTCCACATATTAGCATGAGAAACCTCCTTTAGAAACAGCTACATATGGCTTTACATTTATGCCCCAAAGACAGATGTCTTGAGAGAGGGAGAATTCGACAAACAGCTGCAGGAATTATGGCTTGCTCTTAACTGGAAATAAAATAAAAGCACTCTTGTCAGAAGAATGTCTTCGGGAAAGAGAATATACAACGCTTGTTATGAAAATCACAGCTATTGTTCACCCAAGCTTAGAAAAGGAAAATGATATGAAGTAAAATTATAGGAAAATGGCGGTGCTTTTCATGGTCTGGGAGATGGAAATATGAGAAGGATAATTTGCAACAACAGACTTGGCTATTATAGGAATATCTAAAGATAGTTTTAATTGGTGGGAGAATATATTTTTTGTTATATATTAATATTGAACTGTACGGTCATATTTTCTTCTCGCTCCTTTTTCTGCTTGTAATGTGAGTTGTATGCATAATTTGGCACCTCCGCAGTGCAGAATTATGGAAGGAAAAACCACTCCGTGCAAAATGATGATAAAGGTCATGTCTATACTAAAGATGGCCAAATTTCAAGCTTCCCAATTTACTTTGCTGTTACTACGAGAATTCCCAACAACCAGAGTGGAGGCAAAACAGTGGCTTGCTATCATGACACAGCATGACAGAGCTACGCTTTGAATTAAGGGTAAAGGTGCCTCTGAGTATATGCTCCGCCAAGACATTTGTTCTCAGAACTGAGTGCACTATTCTTTTGCAGACAATGCCCATCGAAATTTTCTCTCAGGGTTTTGTAGTCTAAGCAGCCTATTTTAAGGATGCAGAAAACTTTCATTCTACTGCAAATTATCCAGTGCTCTTATTCAGAATATTGCCTTTTATATTCTGAATAAGGGGCAGAAATATCAGCAGTGGGAAGAATAGGTGCAATCATGCTTCCCTCTTCCTCACATCTGTTCTGTTTTCAAGACTGTGGAAATTTGAGCCCATCGGCCTCAGCTTGCAGGGTTAGTGATAATGGTATTGTTTTTTGAGCTAGTTATATTTTAAAACCAATTGAAAGGCCTAAATTTTTCACTGAGCCTTATTGATGTGTGCCTTTGAGTCCTCTCCAACTTATGGCGACCTTAAGGCAAAGCTATCATAAGGTTTTCTTGGCGAGATTTGTTCAGAGTGGATTTGCCTTTGTCATCTACCGAGGCTGAGTGTGTGGCCTGCCCAAGATCACCGAGGGAGCTTCCAGACAGCTCCAAATTACGGGTTTTAGTCAGGAGCAAAAAATCCTAAGACTTCAGAAGAGGTCCAAATTACGGGTTTTAGTCAGGAGCAAAAAATCCTAAGACTTCAGAAGAGGTCCACACACAGACCCTGTTGGTCCTGAGATTTCTCCCTTGGGAGGGATCTACACAGTCCCTTTATTGCGGAAACTTTATTGTGGATACCATTCTGGACAATCCCGAATTAATTCACCATAAACCAGGAAAACCCTGGTTTGTGGTGAATTAAAGGTGTGGAATAAACCCACTGTCTAATTAATTTGCCACAAAACAGGAAAACCGTGGTTTGTGGTGAATTAATTAGATAGTGGGTTTGTTCCACACCTTTCATTCTGCAGTCCAGACACCACTCCCACAGTTTTCCGGACTAAATTAGCCCAGGAAACTGTGGAAATACCCACCCCCCTCCCCAAAGCCAAGAGAGCGGGGGGGGGAGAGATTTTCCTTCCCCCCCCCTCCCTCCTAGAGCATCATTTCTATGCGCCAGGAGAGTAGCTGCAAGACTGTACTAGAGGCCGGGTAAGTTTTCTTACTTCAAAAGGGGATTTGGGGGCTTTTGGGGAGGGGGGGGGTAGGGCTTCCTGATGTTCTCATGGGCTAATCCCGCTAGAGCGTCTGGACACCCATCCCAGAAAGCGCACGCTTTCTGGGCTGGGTGTGAACAGGCCCCCAGAAACATCCGCGTCTTTAAAACGTGAATGGTCTTGGGATAACTGCCTGTCTGGAAGCGCCCTTGGTCGTCCACACTTGCTGCTTCATTGCAGGATTTAGAGGCTCCCAAGATGGCTGCCGCAGTACTTCCGCCGAAAATTTAAGCAGGTTTAAAAAAACCAAAAACTTCATTGTATAAAATTCCATTCCTTGGTTATATAGGCTGCAGGCAGGGTGTTGTTCCTGGGTTAGACATGTCTGTTCCTTATTGCGCTTATTGTGAAAAGATGTACAACATTGACTAGAGAGCCACAACTTTGTTGTGGCCAGATAAAATGTACCTTCCACACGTTTCATGGTTTCTGGCACACAAAGTTTTCGCGTTTTACTTAACTGTCACCTTTTTAAGAAACTGAGCAATCAGGAACAAACATCTAAAACCCGGGAATAAACCTAGATTAAAAAATCCTGTGATTTCGGATTGCAGGGACATACAAACATTCAAAGATATGGATTTACAGCTCGGAACCAGGATATTCCCACACCTGAAAATCTCACTTTTTTTGCAGTTTGTAGCACTTTCTCCCATGTTTTGAGAGAATGGCATCTGGCCACCCTTTTGTTTGCTGCGGAATCTTCAGGGATAAAGTTATTGTCTGGGTGGGCCCTGAGTAAGTTTCCTTAGCTGTGTGTGGGTTTAAACTTCAGTCTTTAGAACAGGGGGGGGGGGGGAACCTACGGCCTGCGGGCCAGGTGCGGCCCGGCCGCTGATTCTGTTTGGCTGATTTTGTGGGTCCTGCGTCGGCAGACAGGCCAGAGGAGCGGCGGATTTGGAGTGCCTGCCATCCCTGGAGGCGATCCAGGCCTGCAGCGGGAGCATTCGGCGACCTACGGCAGCTGATCGGCCTGGCGACCCGGAAGACTTGATCGTCTTCCGGGTTGCCAGGGCGATCAGCCACCTCAGATCGCCAACTGCTCCCCCCGCAGGCCCGGATTGCCTCCAGGGATGGCAGGCACTCCTTACCAGGGCGATCAGCTGGGGAATGGCTGGGGGCGAGAGCGGGCGGAGGCCTGCAGCCTCCGATCGCCTACTGCTCTGCTCTCCTCTGCTGCGGCGGTGGCTGGGTCCACTTTGCCATCCTCTGAGCTGGGTCCATTGGGTCATTCCATCTTGGTTCGCACCTTGTCTTCTTGAATTTTATTTTATTTTATTTTAGTGGTTTTTATTATTATTTTATAATAATTTTATAATAATAATATAATAATATAATGAATAATATAATATGTTATATTGTATTATATTATAATTTCCATATATTATAATATAATAATTATGATATTAATTTCTTTTGCTGTCTGTGCCCCTGTTCAGAAGGTGTAACCTCACTTTCCGTCCCTATGATAATTGGATTTTGAAAAATTTGACTTGTCGTGGAAACAAGAATGGTGATAAATCTTCAGTGGATACACCTTTTTTTCCATGATAACTTTTATAGGAGTGGATTTCCCTTCCTAGGGGTAGATTTCCTCTCACTTCCTGTTTCTTTGTAACTTGGAGTCCTATGTAAATCTGATGTCTGTAACTGGGAGAATGCCCGTAATTTCAAATTGTAGTGTATCATCTAGTACGGGAAATCCCAGCTCTCACCACCTGAGGGCACAATGAAACAACACATCTGCCATGCATAAAAATGACACAGTCAAATCACCGCATCCTGATGAGGTAATGTATGATTCACGCTTTATAGCTTTGGAGCTAAACAATATGCTAAACATGAAAATGAGTGGGTTTTTACCACACAAATTTAATTAGACAGTCATTTTCTTTAAGCAAGAATAGCTACTCTTAATGGCTCTGTGAAGGTGTTTATTTTGTGACTACCTCACCAAAGCCCCAAGCTAGAACATTAAGAACATATGCAACTGATATATTTGTACTGTAAGTATGTGCCTAAAATAACGTAGCATTTGTTCAAATAAATGTAGTCAGCTTTTTCTATTTCTAAAGTGAGACCATTTTTGTGTTGTTGTGTGACATTGTCTAACCCAGGCCTGGGCAAACTTCGACCCTCAGGTGTTTTGGACTTCAACTCCCACAATTCCTAACAAATTGTGGGAGTTGAAGTCCAAAAACACCTGGAGGGCCGAAGTCTGCCCAGGCCTGGTCTAACCTGTGGTGATGCTAAGGTGAACCTGTCTCAGGGGCCCCTTCAACACTGCTCTATATTCCAGGACCTGATCCCAGATTATATGCTTATCCCAGATTATCTGGCAGTGGGGACTCATATAATCCAGTTCAAAGCAGATAATCTGAAACCAGATCCTGGGATATAGGACAGTATAGATCCAGTCAGGGTTTTCTTGGCAGGATTTGAATGTAGGGTGTTTGGCCTTGCCTTCCTCTGAGGCTGGGACAGTGTGACCCGCCCTAGGTCACCAAGTGGCTTTCCACTGTTGAGTGAGGATTTGGACTTTGATCTCTCAAGGTGTTAATCCAACACTAAAGGCTCTTAATAATTACAGAATACGTTTTCATACTTGAATATCCAATTAATAGACCAATTAATATTATAAATGTTGAGAGCATGCATTTGGGTTGCGCCAAACTCCTTCTCAAGCTCAGATCAAAGTAGTAAATTATTGTAAAATAGGCTGATATAAGACACACGCAGGTGGACAGAGTAGGTAGCTTCTTCTGAACTAGCAAATGAGAGTATAAGAAAATGCGCAATCAGATATATTTTTAAAAGACTATGGAATGTTTGCAATCTCTCCTTCCTGACCATGTTTTGGACCGTGTTCTGAAAAGCCAGTCATCATGACCAATGGCAAGCGATATGAAAATTAAGAGTCCAAAAGACAGTAACTACAGAACCCAAATCTAGATTCTACACCCAGAGGAAAAATGCTCTCTCTAGGAATTTGCTAGGTCGCATAAGTGATGCTATAGTACATTTCTCCTGGAAGTTACCACAAAGTAGTGTTGAAGGATCTAGCAAATTCCCAGAGAGGATACCTATGAATCTTCAAGTCCTCTAGTGCAACTCTGCTGTATGCTGGAACAGGAAGGATGGTAAGTCATTGGTATCAGTGGTGTCACGTAAACACAATATGGTTACCTGTCAGAATTGCATTGATTGTATATTCCTACATAGCACGAGAGTGGACTGGATGGCCCTTGTGCTCTCTTCCAACCTTATGATTCTATAAAGAACAATATGAACCCACTATATTTGCTCAGAAAAATAAATTACAAAGCAGAAATCCCCATTTTAAGTCCCTGCTTGTCCATACTTACCCTTTTCCTCCTGGGTCAGCAGAGCTGGGCTGACATTAGCTGCGGCGGAGCTTCTCACATTAGTGGGGAGCCAGTGTCCTGTGAGAAGGTGAGAACCGAGAGACTGTCCCTTGCTCCATTCTCTCTCTTGAGACATGTGGCTTTGACGATGCAAGGCCATCTGCTGGAATGTGCTGAAGGTCCGGCTGCAGTCCGGACAGCGATGGGACCCCCCTGGGTCTCTAACAAGCTTTGACCCAGATGCATAAGGACGCTCCCTCCACTGCTGACCGCTCTCCACTGCCCGCGCTGTGGCCTGCAGGCGCTCGGCACAGCTGGCATCACCGTAGCCCAAGAAATTGCTGGCGCCAGCTTTGTCTGTGGGCCGAGGAGAGAGAAGGGAAGGATAAAGGGCCTCACAGCCCACCAGTAAGCTTTGTGCTGACCGGCTGGCCCCCAGCCCTCTTTGTTCGTTCTGGAGGCCCAACTTGCTGAGATGAACTTTCATATGGTTTTTGAGGAACCACGGCTCCTTGAAGCCGCGCCCGCACACCTGGCACTTGTGGTCAAAGGAGTCTTTATGCTTCCGCATGTGGCCCTTAAGAAACCAGGACTGAGTGAAGGCTTGTCCACAAACCTGGCAGCGGAACTCATTGGGAGCGGAGGCAGAAGGCGTGGTGGAAGCAGAGGCCTTAGCGGCAGAGGCTTTGGCTGGGGCGCGGACGGGGGCAGGAGGGGTGGGCGGCTTGACGTTGTGGGCCTGCTGGTGGTGCCACTGTAGTTCTGCCTCCTGGGCGGCAGCAAAGGGACATTGCCCACACTTGTACGGCTGGTGGAGGATGCGGAGGTGGCGTTCGCGTTCAGCAGCAGTACGGAACTTCCCCTTACAGAATGGGCAGCGGAAGATGGGTTGGGGTGGGGGTGGGACAGGCGCAACTGGTTCCTCTTCCTCCTCCTCCTCTTCATCCTCCTCCTCCTCTTCTTCTTCTTCCTCCTCCTCCGTCCTCCTCCTCCTCTTCTTTTCCCTCCTCTTCCTCTTGTCCCCGCAGAAGTGCCCGCTCTTCCAATTCGAGCAGCAGGCGGCTCTGGTGGCTGAGCCGGGCACGAGCCTCAGGGCAGTGCGAACGGAGGTGAAGGCGGAGGCTGGCCCGTTGCCCTGCTCGAAAGCCACAGTAGGGACAGGTGAGAGGGTAGGCGCTGGTGTGGATGCGTGTGTGCAGAGCCAGAATGCTGTTGAAGCGGAAACGCTTGCCACAGATGGGGCAAGGGAAAGGTCGAGATTCGCTCCCAGGACCTCCCGGTCCGTTGGAGTAGCGTTGCAGGTCCAGCTCCCCATTGAAAGCCAGAGTGTCAGCTCCATCGCAGGAAGAGGAGGAGGAGGGGGAGGGAAGGGCCACCCCGGATGGGCTGGCAGAAGGCAACTGGTAATCTGTACCCTGCAGGAAAGGAAAGGTTAAAATGGAAGTGTGGAATTGCATTGTCCCTTATAGCAAACTTCAATGATTTTGGAAGGAGTTGAAAAACATGCTTTTTCAAGCAAGCCTTTGACAATGGTTAAGGCACCAGCTTAATTAGATAATTCCAACACATGATGACCTACTCTCACACTTTAATGTTGAAATCTTAATCTGGTTTGTGGCTGGGATGTTCAATGTGGTTCTATTGACCATTTAATTGGTTGCATTTGCTTCATTTTGTTGATTATCTTATTGTTAAGTTGTTGAAGGTTTTCATGGCCGGGATCATTGGGTTGCTGTGAGTTTTCTGGGCTGTATAGCCATTTTCTATAAGCATTCTCTCCTGATGTTTCACCCACATCTAGGCATCCTCAGCGATTGAGGGGTCTATTGCAAACAAGGTCTGTTGGAAACAAGGCAAGTGAGGTTTATATATCTGTGGAATGTCCAGGGTAGGAGAAAGCACTCCTGTCCGTTTGAGATAGGTGTGAATGTTGCAATTCGCCACCTTGATTAGCATTTAATGGCCTTGCAGCTTCAAACTCTGACTGCTTGCTGCCTGGATAATCCTTTGTTTGAAGGTGTTAGCTGGCCCTGATTGATTCTTATCTGCAGACTATTACAACCCGGGAAATCAGCTATAGCAGAGAAACCGATGAACCAACCTGGACAATTATTTGAGAACACAGAAATGCTGGACCACTCTAACAACTACCATGTCAGACTATACAGAGAAACCATTGAAATCCACAAGCATGTGGATTATTTCAACAGAAATGATGAAAATGAACAAAATCTGGCTTCCAGAATTTTAAAAACTCAAAAAATCAGGACCAGCTTACAACTCCAAACAAAAGATCCCCCAGGAAGCAAGCAGCCAGGCTTTGAAGCTGCAATGCCATTAAATGCTAATCAAGGTGGACAATTGCAACATTCACACTTGCCTCAAAAAGACAGGAGTTCTTTATCTCACCCTGGACATTCCGCAGACATATTGAACCCCACTTGCCCAGTTTCCAACTGACCTCACAACCTCTGAGGATGCTTGCCATAGATGTGGGCAAAACATCCGGAGAGAATGCTTCTGGAACATGGCTATACAGCCCAGAAAACTCACAGCAACCTATCTTACTGTTTTTGAATTTTTAAATGTGTTTTTAGTTAATTCTTGTAAATATTGTTTTGATAAATGTCTGGTGTATTTATGTGTTGTATGGCACTATTTGTGCCGCTTAGTAAGCTGCCCCGAGTCCATTTGGGAGAAGGTGGTGTGATATAAATTCGTCCAGTGGTTTTTGAGTTATGTTAATCCCACAAACGAGCATTACATTTTTATTTATATAGATTCCTATTATTAGCAGGGAATAGGCAAATGTATATGGTTATGAACCCATATTAGCCCCTCCAGAAACCTCTAAAGACTGCACCTGCCAGCAAATCAATAAATATGTACATGCATCCATATATAAATAGATAAATAAATAAAATGTTTCATTCTCACATGCCCTCTAGGGTTGTAGGGAGCGTTATCACCATGGTTTTTATTCTATTTTGGCCAAGAAGAGACAAAAAGTGTTGCAGCTACTTCCTGCTTTAGAAAAGGGCTTCTTTAGTCTAAAATGATTGGGGGGGGGGGGGCATGGTAAAAATGCCAACACGCACTAAATTCCATTAATGTGGAAAACATATTTTTGACTCCTGGAAGACTTTGGTAACGGAAAAATGTCCCTAAGGGGACGGCATGAAACCTGTGGGCAACATTTTGCTTTCTTCTGGCCTACACCTTCTCCTACCCTTTACATCAAGGGTGCTTATTAGGTAGATCGTGATCTACTGGTAGATCGCGTAGGGCGTCCTGGTAGATCGCAGGCAGGGCGGGAGGAAGGCTCAGTCCCGCCCCGAGGCTCCCGACGCCGCCCAGGTGCAGAAGGAGGTTGGGCTGGATGGCCCTTGGAGGTCTCCTCCTATTCTAGAAACCCATTGTTATTATTATTATCAGAGGCTGAATGGCTATCTGTGAGGAATGATTTGATTGTGTTTTTCCGTTATGGCAGAAGGAGGTTGGACTGGATGGCCCTTGGAGGTCTGCTTCTACTCTAGGAACCTATTGTTGTTGTTACTACTATTAGTAGTAGTAGTAGTAGCAGCAGCAGCAGAGGCTGAATGAATATTATCATTATTATTATGAATAAATTCAGGGGCTTATTAGACTCACATTTAGTTGAATTCAGTCTTAAAATATATTATATGGCTCTCATTGAAATAAATTTCCAAATATTTTGCTTTTCTGGCTTTCTGAGTAGTGGGTAGGTAGATCATTTTGACTTGGTTGTTTTATAAGTAGCTCGAATGCTGAAAAAGTGTGAGCACCCCTGCTTTACATTCTCCATTGTGATATAACAAGTTGCTACTGGAGAAAATGGGGCATGCGTTAACCTTCTTATTGACTTTACAGAGCAGTTAGCAAACCAGGAGCTGACCAACAACCTACAGACAAAGCAAACAAAAAGGCCCCTTCTCTCCTCATAAAAGGCTCCTTTGGGATCTGAGAATAGTTGAGCTTCCTTTCTTGCAATAGTAACAACCAGGACAGTCCCTGTTCCATAGATCACCATGTAATCTGGCAGCTGCTAAAACAGTCAAATAAACATTATTACTGGGAGGGCAAAGTTCTACTTTAAGTTCAGGGGAATTGAGTGAACTTAGTCCTCCCCTCAGCAACTAAACTCCAGCCCTGTTTGTTTGAAATAGAACAATTTTGAAAACCAATTATCTCTAGTCTCATCCAAAATTTGGGAATAGCATAGGGAGCCTTGAGTGTGAAATCAAGAGTGGGTTATTAGACCCACTCTTGGAATTACAGTAGAGTCTCGCTTATCCGACTTTCAATTATCCAACATTCAGTCTTATCCAGCGCTCTTATCCAATGCCCCCGCTTTCCTCCAGCATTTTCCCTTCAATTAAAGGAGCGCTCCCCATCTCTCTCTCCATTCCCAATAAGTGAAAAAGGCAAGACAAGGAGGAGGAGGAGGGAGGAAAGGGGGAAAAGAGGCAGGACTGGAAGCGGAAGCATCCTCCCTCCTTCCCTCTGTGATTTCCACACTCCTATTCCACATTCGGGCCGCTGTAGCCCTGACAACCCTTTGAGTCCCTGTTGTTAGTATTCTAAGTGTCCAGCGCTGCGTCGGATGGGCAACAGTAGGAGAATCCGCATTATCTGACATTTTTGATTATCTGACGTTCTGCCGGCCTTTTTATGTTATGTACGAGACTCTACTGTAATTTCTCCTGCTCTGTGATTAGAAAAGAAGTTTGTGCAATTGTAAAAATCTAGTCTCCAAGAGACCAAACTCCTGAATTATATCTCCATGTAAAGTAAAATCTGAGGGTGGTTCCAGACAGCACTTTATCATGGGCTTTAGAGAGGGGCAAGAAATCCTGGGACTTCAGGACAGGTCCACATACACAGCTATTAGTCCCGGGATTTCTGCCTCCAGTCCAGACTTCATGCTTTGTTCCAAGATTTAGAGGCTTCCAATATGGCCGCCAAAGAAAACAGGCAGTTTTTTAAAAATTTTTAAAAAAAACATTGCAGGATGCAGATATGTGGATATTCAGCGAACCACAAAACTGTTCCCTCCAGTCGTTTCATGATGTACCTCCCAGTCCCAAACCTCATGAGGCTCCCACTACTGCCTTTACAGTCAACAGTACACAAACAGGAACACACATTTTAAAACCAGGAACAGAACTTTGCCATTATCCACTATTTTTAGGAATCTGTTGTTGTTGTTGTTATCAGAGGCTGAATAACCATCTGTGATAAATACTTTGATTGTGTTTTTCCCTTATGGCAGAAGGAGGTTGGACTGGATGGCCCTTGGAGGTCTCCTTCTACTCTAGGAACCTGTTGTTGTTGTTACTATTATTATTAGTAGTAGTAGCAGAGGTTGAATGAATATTATCATCATCATTATTATTATGAATAAATTCAGGGGCTTATTATACTCACATTTAGTTGAATTCAGTCTTAAAATATATTATATGGCTTCTACTGAATACATTTCCAAATATTTTGCTTTTATGGCTCTGGGGGCGTAGTGGGTAGGCCTAGATCATTTTGACTTGGTTGTTTTATAAGTAGCTCGTCCGCTTTGCCTGAAAAGGTGTGAGCAATCCATCTTGATTTAGAGGTCTTCTTTAATTTAATTTAATTTTAGTGGTTTTTAGTATTATTTTACAGGCAATTTTATAATAATAAAATAAAAACAACCATAATGTTATATGCAGATATATAATATTCAATATATTATAATGTCTAGACGTTTCACTATAATATAATAATTATATTAAAACTAATAATATAGAATATTTCTTGATGTTTAATAGTTAATATTAATGATGTGCAATATAGGAAATATAGTAAATAAATTAAATAAAGCCAGGAACAGAACTTTGCCATTATCTACTATTTTTAGAGACTAGCTGCCTGGCCATCTGTCTAGACAGATTTGGTTGTGTGCTTGTGGCATCAAACAAAACGGAGCTGTTCCTGGGTCACACATGGCTTTTCCTATTAGCCACCTTCATGACCTTGACCCTCAGTATTTATATTCCTCTCCAGCACATTCATATCCCAAGAGTCAGTACAGTGTCCCCTCGCTACTTTGCGGTTCACTTATTGCAGACTTGCTGTTTCGTGGATTTCAAAAAATATTAATTTAAAAAATATATCATGGTATTTTCACTTTCCCTCCTCAGTCCTCCCTCCCTCCCTCCAGCCTTGAAGGGCCTTTCTTTCCTTTCCTTCACTTTATTTTAAGTTTATAAACACTTAAAATAGTTATAACTACTAAAATAATGTATAAATATTAAAATAAATAGAGCATCCCTACATCATGGTTTTTCACTTTTTGCGGGAGGTCCTGGAACCTAACCCCAGCAATAAGTGAGGGAACACTGTAGTAAGTTTTTGCCATAAACTGTACACATGTTATCAGCATACACCTAATTAGGAACCAACATGTATAACCTGGCAGCACCATCCTGTTGTTCCCTGGCACAAGTACACCATGAGACCTGTCTGCACAGATGGCCACACACTAAGATCTGAGTATATTACTGATGGCATTCTGTTCCTGGTTTGAAAGTGTCTGTTCCCATTTCACTGTGTACTAATTACTGTGAAAGTACTTGTTGCATCCCAGGAACTTTATTTTCCTTCCACAAACTTCATTAAACAGGTGAAGTTCCTCTTCCCAGGACAAAGTTTTTGCCTTCTACCCAAGTGTCACCTTCTTTTTAGGAACTGACCAATCAGGAACAAGCAACAAAAACCCAGGAACAAACCAAGATTTTTTTTTTAAAATCCTGTGATATCCAATGGCAGAGACATACATATATGTGAATATCCGGATATTTGGCTAAAAACCGTGATATTCCCACATCTGGCTCCATTATATGAAAAAGCATAAGCAATGGAAGATAGGCTCAATCTGTCCTTTTCTTGACTTGTTTCGTTCTGCAGTCACTTAATTTTCTTGCTCTTATTTTAGCTTGACCCCCACCCCTAAAACCAGGGTATAATTAAACAATTTTCATTAGGGGGGGGGGGTTCACAAGCATGAACTGAGAAGCTGAAAGGGTTTAAGAATTGGTCACTGTATAAAAGAGGATTATGTGGTGACTCTGAGGTGACCCTATCACAGAGTTTTCATGGCAAGACTTATTCAGAGGTTTACCATTGCTTTTCTCTGAGATTGAAAGTGTGACTTACACTGACTACTCTATATCCACAATTCTACACATCCACAGATTCAATCAACCCTCTGTATCCACTGGTGACACATTCCAAGACCTCTCCCAATACCTGAAACTGTACCATAGAATCATATTGGATGACCTAGTGAAGCTCACAAACACTTTTGAGATTTTTTTTTCTTGTCTGAAGTGACTTGAGAAACTGCAAGTCGCTTTTGGTGTGAGAGACTTGGCCGTCTGTAAGGACATTGTCCAGGGGATGCCTGGATGTTTTACCATCCTCTGGGAGGTTTCTTCCATGTTCCTGCATGGCAAGCTGGAGCTGACAGACAGGAGCTCATCCGACCTTTCGGTCTGCAGTTCCGACCTTCACTCATTGCACCACCGGGACCCCATACTTTCGATGAGGAAGAGAGTATTTCTTTGAAGTGCTGTTAAGTGAAACCATGGATATTGAATCCGTGGATAAGGCGCTTGATGATGGCTTTTGTTATAAAAGACACCACTATATGTAAGCATCCACAGATTTTGATATCCCAAGGGACTCGGAAACCCCACCGGATCCCAAGGGTACACTGTACTAGAACTTCTGATTTTGCTAGTAATTGGAGTGGAGGGAATTTGGGTAAGAGACCTAGTAAGATTTCTACATAAATCCAAGAGGAATCTGGAAGAGATCACTTATCTTCAATAGCCTTCAGACACAAGGTGAATGGACAAGGGCAGCTACAACCAGAAAATTCAGGGAAGGAGGCATTTGAGTCTCCTCCTTATTTCCTGCCACATTTAGCCTTGGTCTGCTGGCTCCAGCCACTCACCTCCATGGTGCTCCTGATCACATGCTTCAGTTGTTGAGGGAGAAAAGGGCAGCCAGTGAGTTGGCACCCCGCACGTCACACTGGACCAATAGTAAGGTGGGAGCATGAGCTGTAGAAAAATCATGGAGGGAGAAGAGAAGAATGTCAACAAGACAGATTCAGTCTTTCCATGCACTGTTCCCATTTCAAAGTTCTCATCATATTACATATCTGCCAGGTTTGTTGTGCCACCTCCAAGTTTCAAGCCTTGGAACACAGAACTAAACAGATTTCTTATTGGGGAAGAAGAGCTTCTAGTAATGTGGATGGTGCTGTATACCAATGACTTTGGGTTTGATGTATCATTCCCTATAAAATTAAACCCCAGTGTTTCTCTGAGAGTACAGAGAGGTTGCTGATTCAAAGTCTGACCTGACATGGCACAGCTATCCTTATTCCACTTTCCTGGGATGCAACAGACAGACTACAGAACCTTGACAAGGTTTTTTTTCTGTTTTGTTTTTTTGCTCTTGGTGGGTCTAGGGTTGGCATTCCTGAGGTTGCTTAAAGCCGAATTGCTCTGGCAGTGAGAGGATACGCAGAAGAAAGCCAAGCTAAATAAAAGGTTGCCAGGTTGCAACCTGAAGATATTTGTCTGCTTGTCTAGTGGCAAGGAAGGAAGGAAGGAAGGAAGGAAGGAAGGAAGGAAGGAAGGAAGGAAGGAAGGAAGGAAGGAAGGACGGAAGGAAGGAAGGAAGGAAGGAAGGAAGGAAGGAAGGAAGGAAGGAAGGAGGAAGGGGAGGGAAGGAAAGGAAGGAAGGAAGGAGGAAGGAAGGAAGAAGAAAAGAAGGAAGGAAGGAAGGAAGGGAGGAAGGAAGGAAGGAAGGAAGGAAGTAAAGAAGGAAGGAAGGAAGTGAAGAAGGAAGAAGGAGGAAGGAAGGAAAAAAGAAGGAAGAAAAAAAGGACTGAAGAAAAGAATAAAGGAAGTAAGGAAGAAAAGAATAAAGGAAGGAAAGAAGGAAGGAAGAAAAGAAGGAAGGAAGAAAAAATGAAGGAAGGAAGGAAAGAAGGAAGAAAAAATAAAGGAAAGAAGAAAAGAATAGAGGAAGGAAGGAAGGAAGAAAGAATAAAGGAAGGAAGAAGGAAAGGAAGGAAGAAAAGAATAAAGGAAGGAAGGAAAGAAGGAAGGAAAGAATGAATGAATGGAGGTAGAAAAGAATAAAGGAAGGAAAGAAGGAAGGAAGGAAGGAAGAAAGAAAAGAATAAAGGAGGTAGGTAGGTAGGAAGGAAGGAAGGAAGGAGCAAGCCACATTTTTCTTACCCTGTTGCTCCCTATCTAGCCCTGTCTCCCACTCTCTCTTCTCACTTTCTGTAGCCAGAAAAAAAAAAGACTCAAGTGTTTTACCTCACTGCAGGCAGGAGGCGGAGGGAGTCTGTGACAGGCGCAGTCTGGGAAAAGCTATAGCTGCCTCTGCTGTCATGACTAAGGAGTTCATAAAAAGACGAAAATATGCACAAGGATCTGAAACCACTTGAACGGATAGAAATGTCTACTAACCGCCAGTAATATATGGCATTCTGCAAAACTGACCCTCCTTAATCTTCCAGGAAAATGTTTGTTGTGGGCAGGAAAGATGAACCATTTTGGTGAAATTGCTAAAAAATCTGTGTTCAGGAGTAAAAAATACACATTCGGTTCCAAGCTTGGGAGCTGGGAAACTGAAATAATAACTTGACAACAACTCACCCATAAACATAATCTACCTCGCAGGACTGTTGTGGGACTCAAATGTTGCCTGGGGCTCGGAGGAGGTGAGAAACTGACACGGCAAATGGTGTGTGAACAACTCCCATCTCAGCAACCTTTCCCAATACTTCAAAGAATGTCACAGTACAAGCTCTTGCACGTAAAACATCCATTCCTTTGCAGAGTTCAGCACAACACACACCCACAGACCGGAATAACAGAAAAGCCTACACTTCCACAGAAGCCAATAAAAACAGAAAGCATTTGGCTCTGGAATTCGTGAGATGTGATATACATATATTGCCTTGGAATCGCTTGCTACAGATGGGTGTTCTTCCTTCCTTTGATAACATTCTAGTCAAATATTGAAAGTGATAAGACTGTGGCATACAGACAAACACCTCTGGTGCTAAACTGTTCCTTTTCCTACAGTCATTAGGTGACCTAAAATGACACCAAGGGATGTTCACAACTATTCTTGCATCTGAGCATGAGGGTGTATCTTACTAACAAGAGATCTCAATGCCAACAAGACTCCATCATTTGTTAGGGAAACATTGGCTCTGAGAAAAGACTGCAAAGGGGAGGAAAGGGTCAAGCTGCTGGGAGAAAGGAGATGACATGGAGGCCAACGAATATAGAAAGTGGACAACGTGTAATGGGGAGACAGCAGAAGAGGAGAAAACATGAAAGGGCAGGGGAAACTATGATTTTCCAGGTGTTTTTCAACACCATGTTTGTTCAGTCCTAGCCAGTTAGGCCAGTGGCAAAGTACTACCAGAGTACAGGTTGAATATCCCTTATCTAGAATCCAAAATGCTCCAAAATTGTCCACATGAATGGCTGCACTAGTGACACCTTTGCCTTCTGATAGTTCAATGTACACAAAATTATTTTAAATATTGTATATAAAGTTATCCTCAAACTACATATATAAGGAATACGTGAAATGGAAACGAGTTTTGTGTTTAGACTTGGGCCACATCTCCAAAATGTTTCATTATGAATATGCACATATTCCAAAATCTGGTCCGGGGTGTCCAAAATCCAAAATATTTCTGGTTACATGCATTTCTGATAAAAGATACTCAACCTGCATCAGTTCATTAACATTTGGACCACCCAAAAGCCCCCCACCTGTGTCTTAGAAGAAAAAAAACCTAGAAGTGGGAAAAGGTTGCTTGCTGGACTTGACACAACACAGTGTAAATCTGACCCAATGCTGGAGTTATTTGCTATTTTCCTGATAGAATCACTGTGTGTTTTGACAGATTTGTCTTTGATTCTTTAAATGACTTTTATTAGTAAGATACACAGACCTGTGTTCAACAGATACCAAGGAAATATATATCCTAAGACACACAAATATGCTGTCACCCAATACCAGGTGTGGCCCGATCCACATATTCACCCAACCCTCACCTCCATTCTGCCTCAGGCAAGGCTGTCATCTTGTGCAAGTGCAGATCTATTCCTTTCAGACACAGACATTAACTTGGAATACCTTTTTCTTCCATGTCCCTTAAAACATTTTTTCCTTCTGAAACCAACTCCCTCTCTCTTTACACCAAGTTTAAAGACATGGAGGGAAGAGATAGCCAGGATCTTTGGGGGCTACTCAGTATGGCAGTTCCTTACACAATGTGACAGTTCCCTACAGCAGTGATTTTCAACCTTTTTTGAGTCGCGGCACATTTTTTACATTTACGAAATCCTGGGGCACACCACCAACCAAAATGACACTCTATCATTTTACTAACTGTCACCCTCCTCCCTCGTGACGCCGCTGCTTCCGCCAAACACCCCTCCCACCCCTCTGGGAGGCCCACGCGCAGGAGGCCCGTCACCGTCTTGCGGGGGAGGGCTGCGCTGAGTGGCCGAAGCACACGCGGGCTCAGCTGAGCAGGACAAATAGGAATAGAGCACACGGGGTGGCTCTGAGCCTCGCAACAAACTGCGGCGGAGGCTCGCAGCTGTCGCCACCCCCAGCTCTCCTTACTGAAAGGGTTCAGCCCCCCAGGAGTGCCCCCGCATCACTTCAGTTTCCCTGCTGTCGCCTGGGGCCAGATCGGGAAGGAACCAAGCTGGGCTGTGGAGCTGCGCATCCCGGCCTCTGCTCTGCAGCGAACCCGGAGCCCAGCCAGGAGAGGCCAGGAGATGAGGGCAGAAAGCCTCGCCTCAAGCCTCTGGGAGTGTGGTCAGACGGGGGCAGCTCCCACTGACTCCTCCTCCCTCTCCTCCTCCTTGCTGCCGGAGGGGAGGAGGGCAGAAGAGTGCCCAGGAGCCAGGAAGCAGGAAGAGCCATAGCCCGGCCAGGTAGCCCTTGGCACGCAGAGGGAAGGAAGGAAGGAAGGGAGGGAGGGAGGAGGGAGGGAGGGAGGAGGGAGGGAGGGAGGGAGGAGGGAGGAGGGAGGGAGAGGGAGGAAAGTTCTGGACGCCGAGGTCTCGTCCTGACTGCAGCCAGGCTGGCTGGCATTGCTGCTTCGGCCAGGAAAGCCTCATTTCCGCTGCCTGAAGTTTCCTGCTAGGCTCTCTCTCTCTACACTGTAATTTTCCACGGCACACCTGATGACCGCTCACGGCACACTAGTGTGCCGCAGCACATTGGTTGGGAAACACTGCCCTACAGGTTTTGAGGCTATACAGCGGTGCTGTTTCCTAAAGGTTTTACAGCCAATACAATGTGCGTATTCCACAAAGGCTTTGGTTGAGCACAACCTCTGACGTTACTCACAGTGGTCAAGTTGGTTTCACTGGATGCCACCCTGCGTTCTACGGCAGGACATATGTACTGAGATTTATTGATCAACTCCAGTGGTTCTCAGCCTGCGGGTCCCCAGATGTTTTGGCCTTCAACTCCCAAAAATCCTAACAGCTGGTAAACTAGCTAGGATTTCTGGGAGTTTTAGGCCAAAACACCTGGGGACCCACAGGTCAAGAACCCATGAACTAGACAGACAGAGTGAAACAGTCTCAAGAAGGAAAAGGGAAAAGTAAGCAGAAACGGATGGTGATCTTTCTCCAATTGCTCATTTGTAAACAGCCCAAAATCAGTAATGGGTCTAGGCCAAACTCAGGGGACTGGGTTCTCCTGGCCCAAAGCAGGCCTTGGCAAATGCCCAGCAATGATGACTTAATAACACCAGAGTTGCCTAATAGACTGGCCTGGTGAGTTTTATAGCTGAGTAGGGAATTCATTGCCAGGTTCATCTTAGGGTCACAATCCCTTGGAAACGACTTGAAAGCACGTGAAAAGAAATTGAACCCATGTCACTACAAACTTAGTCTACCATTCTGTATCACAGGGACTTCCTCATTTCACCTCCACATGGAATTATACTTTGGTTAAAATATGCTCAGAATCTGTAAGAACGAATTCTTAGCAAACCACATTTCTCGTGATTTTAGGGGGAAAGCGTCAGCTACGGAAAGTGACATGAATCCATCATAGCAGGGGAAACCATCCAGATGTTGATGACTGCTAATCCCACCATTCCTCACAATTGGTCAGTCTGATGAGAGCAACATTTCAACAACAATCAAGACACAGGTTCCCCAGGCCCAAATCCTTAAGGTAGAAAAACCCTTGAGCCGGTTAGCTACTAATTTGAAATTAAAGCTGGATTGGTGGCAGGTTCAGGAATCTGAAGAGGATGACAGGGAATATTTAGCCCTGGAATGTGTAGTTTGGTGAGAATTCTCTATTGAATGTATCACCATTGCTTTCTCACAGAGGAGTGTAGGCACCTCACTAAACAACAAATTCCATAATTACATTGGACAGAGCCATGGCTGTCATAAATGGGATCAAACTGTAACAATTGTACAATGTGGAATATCTCGGGAGTTCACAGTTCATCTGAATCCAACTTTCTCTGGGGGTGTAAAGCAGCAAATACCAGGTGCTGTCAGCTATATTTCAGCAGAAGGAAATTGCAAAAGCTCCTCTGAGTATTCCTCACCTAAGAAAACCTGTGAAATTAATAGGGTTGCCATAAACCAACACACACACACACACACGAGAGGATATAATGTCTATTTAGAGTGCTTTCAAGCCAAAATACATTTGGTCTGACGCACTAGCTAATTTATATCAGCACTGTGGCCCACCAGCTTTTTAAAAAAGATCCCCACCTCTGTATTAACTTGTATCACTTACACAGAGCATTGTGTAAACAATTGAGACATGAAGGACCTCACACCAACTAGGGACACATGATGTATCCCAGATGTTCATCAAACCCCTTGTACCAGGCAAACAAACAACCACAGAATCACAAGTTTGGATTGTGCATTAATGAAACAGAATTAACTGTTTCTTGGTTCCATACTCGGTAATGGGATTTCAAATTTTCACTTCGCCCCTTAAAACGAAAAGCTGCTATTGAATCTTTCTGATTTACGAGTAGACTAGATAGGACACAATGTGTTAGAAGGCATTTCAAATACGCAGTTTTCGGCACTTGCTTTTTAAAACCTTACAAACAAAATTTGCAATATGAAAAATCTTACTCCCTTTGAATTAATGTGGTGGAGGGGAGCAATGTGATGGGTATGATGTGTGGAAGCTGCCAGCGGAAACCTAAGAGGAAGGAAGACAGTACGAGGCCTAGCAGCCTCCTCTGCATTGGAGGCATCCTGCTTTGTCAAAGGCAAAAGAGGGAGGGTGGAAATCTTAGCTGACAACTCACAATTTGAGTATGTATGAATCAGAGCTGTGAATTCATACTATTTATCATGTGATATCCCCTTCCCTTCCCCCACTCCTGCCCCAGGGCAACAGACCTCACAGAAGAACAGAGGGAAACTATGAGAAATGTCTGTCTGGAGCTGATACTCTCATTGGTAAGATAATACCTTTCACAGAACTGACTTCCTGTGTGAGTGTGTGCGCAGCTGAATGCTTCTCCGGCTTAAAAAAAACAACAGTCATGTTCCTGTTCATACAAGGGCAGCAAATCAGTAGTGCAGGCTAATTTATTAGACATTATATCTAGGGTTTTTTTTTCTTATTTAAGATACATATATCTGCCTTGAAAACATTCAGCCACGTTCAATCCTGCAAACAATTTTGCTGAAGCATCTGCATGATATAATTCACATAACTAAAGACAGATACTGCTGTATTTAACCTATGTATTTAGATAAATACTAGGCTTATCACAAGGTTGTGCACTTATTTTTATCACTTCCCATGGACTAGCATTTCTTTCTCAATTGTGCATCACTATGATCATCATGTTTCATTAGTACAGGTTGAACACCCCTTATCCAAAATTTGAAATACTCCAAAATCTGAACTTGTCCACATGGGTGGCTGAAACAGTGATATCTTGGTCCAATGTACACAAGCTTTGTTTCAAGCACATTTTGAAATATTGTGTAAAATTACTCTTAAGCTATGTATGTAAGGTGTATACGAAACATAAATGAATTTGTTTACACTTAGGTCCCATCTCCAAAATACCCTATTATGTAAGTATTATATACAAACACAAGTATTCCAAAACCTGGAAAAAATCCAAAACACTTCTGCTCTCAAACATTTTAGATATGGGATACTCAACCTGAATTAGCGTTATTTCTAGTCTGTACAAAGATTGCACACTGAAAATTCAACAAACAATTCACAGAGCTGACCTTCAGAATTTATCTCAAGTTTCAAACTCTCTCACACACACACACACACACAAACCTCTCTGTGTTTTATATTTGGAATGCAAAATGCACAGATACTTTCAACTGGGTTGCTGTGAGTTTTCTGGGCTGTATTGCCATGTTCCAGAAGCATTCTCTCCTGACATTTCACCTGCAGCTATGACAGGTATCCTCAGAGGTCGTGACCTCACCTCAGATCTCACAACCTCTGAGGATGCCTGCCATAAATGCAGGTGAAACGTCAGTACAGAATGCTTCTGGAACATGGCCATACAGCCCGGAAAACTTACAGCAACCCAGAGATTCTGGCCATGAAAGCCTTTGACAATATATCATACATCCAACTGTTTGTATGTCCTGTTTGTATGTCCTATACCAGGCCTGGGCAAACTTCGGCCCCCCGGGTGATTTGGACTTCACCTTCCCCAATTCCTAACAGCCGGTAGGCTGTTAGGAATTGTGGGAGTTGAAGTCCAAAACACCTGGAGGGCTGAAGTTTGCCCAGGCCTGTCCTATACAGATTACTTTTCTCCTCCTAAAGGGCGATTTACATCGGGGGCAAGAACCTGAGACCAGATGTTGTACCGCAGCTCTCATCATCCTATTAAAAAGAGCCCAAGGTGAGGAATGCTAGTCATTATAGTCCAACAACATCATGGCAGCCTTGCAATCCCCATCCTGAATGGACTGGGAATCTCTAGCCAGTTGACAATCACATCATGGGTCCTTCCTTTGCTACCAAAACGTATGAATGGAATTGTAAGTTAATGATTAAGTTGACCATTTAGAGAGCTTTAAGCCTTCTCTCAGAAACTACACTTCTCGTAATTTCTTGAGAAGAAAGCATGCTTATTTAAAACAGTTTAAGTATACTGCAAAAATTTATTTATTTATTTATTCGAATTTGTTTGCCGCCACCACTCCCAATGGCTCGGGGCGGCTTACATACCAATCGAACAATACAATTAAAAAACATCACAATTAAGACATCACATTAAAATCACCTTAATAAAACAGAACAACACAAGATAGCGTCTACGGCAGGAGGAAAGACCAGCAATTTATTCAGGCCCCGAAAGCCTGCCGAAACAGTAAAGTCTTGCAGGCTTTCCGAAACGTTAGGAGGCTCTGAAGGGCACGGATGCCAGAGGGCAACGCATTCCAGAGAACTGGCGCTACGATCGAAAAGGCCCTTCGCTGTGTTGCGGTCAAATGATACACCTTAGAGCTTGGAATGACCAGGAGGTATTGCTCCTCGGAGCGTAAGGATCTAGTGGGACAATATGGGATAAGGCGGTCCCTTAGGTACACTGGCCCCAGACCATTTAAGGCCTTAAAATGTTGTCAGAAGTACAGTGATTCTGGAACAGGAGACCTTGAATTCAGCAAGGCTGATCTAGCAATCCGCTAAAAGGTATTTAGCAACTTACAGCAAGATACAGGACTCTGAATACTTCTTTCTTAATTTTTCTCACCCTGGGTTAGGCGATCGTGTAAACTAAAATTAGACGGTGATTGCCGTCGGATGGTGTACAGCAACCTTTGAATGAAATCAGTAATCAGCTGGGGTAGAAACTCCCTGGAATTTTTTGCGTGTATAGACAAAGGCTATTATTTCAGGATAAGAACCTTAGAATAACATCATAAACTTGTATGAACAAGCCCTAAGGTGGTTCGGATAGACTATGTAATTCAGCAGCCTTTTGCAATTTGTAGAAAAATTCCTTAGGCAGGGGGAAAAAGTTATTATTTTCAACTTTTTATTGATCCTGAAGGAAAGTTTTGTAAAACTTAAAGGCTTGCCCATGCTGAAAAATATATATTGTCCTACTGATGCTGCGCATGTATGTGTTCTATGGGAACATTTTGTGATCCTTTCCAAATGAGAGCATCTCAGCTTTTAATAACAGTGGAAACGGGGCTTGCCTGCTTAGAAATTAGATCTGAGAAATTCCATCCCATAATCTCAATTTAGGGTAGATCAGTGTTCCTGATTGTGGTTAGGGGTGAAGGAGAGGCACTCTATGCATCCTTTGGGGATCTTCTTACTGTTTTGTAAGCTCAACAATGGCTGCTGACACCAAACCCTGAGTAAGGAGGAGCATACCAAATGATTTGCTTACACCCTAATGATGAAAACATAACATTCTAGCTGCCTAAAATGGTGGCTTAGTGCGAAGAGAAAATATTTGGGGAGCTTGCACTATTGGCAGGCATTGCCCAAATCGAACGATAATGCCTTGTTCTTCTGCAGCAGTAAAAGGCGGGTGGTATTCATAAGCCTTCATAAAAGATAGCTGATTCATTTTGGCATCGTGCCATGCTGGGCCTATGGCACTACCCAAATGACTAACGGAGGGGGCAGGAAAATCACATAATCCCTCCACAATATCACATCTTTTTTTTTCTGTGCGATGGATGGAGACAGACTCTCCCCGTGCATCATACGGGGACTGTTACACTTGTGCCGAACGGGTTGTTTTGTACATAAGGTTCACTCAGAAAAAAACCCAAACAAACAAGATGGCTGCTTCTTAGGGGAAACTCATCCTAAGGAAAAAGTGGGCTGTTGTCTGGAGTAGAGAGGGCGGGCGGGCGGGTGGCTGCCAGGCCTCAAGCCAACTCCCGCCAACTTCCAGGCCACGAGAGGGTAAAGGGGAGGGGGCATGCGCATGGGAGCATCCCCCAGTCTTCACAGTCATTCCACTAAGCCCTGCCTTGGCCTGTGAGCGAGACAAGAGAGTGACTGTCCCAGAGAAAGAAAGAGACAGAGACTCGCAGAGCTGACCGCCCCTTTCCCACCCCACACACACACCCCAAACAAAGGCAGCAGCTGCCTCAGCAAATGCTCCAGTGCACATTTGGGGGGTGTTGAGAGAAAGGATGAGTATAGGGGGGTCTGTTCCTGGAGGCCCTTCCACACAGACATGTAACCCAGAATATCAAGGCAGAAAATCCCACAAGATCTGCTTTGAACTGGGTTATCTGAGTCCACACTGCCATATATTCCAGTTCAAAGCAGATAATGTGGGCTTTTATTCAGCTGACTGGAAGGGGCCTAAAATCTCTTGGCCCCCACCACAGTTACACTTTGGAGTCTTTTTGCGATTCACAGCTTTGTGTTGTGGGTGTACAAGATACCCCCACATACCCATAGATTGCACCCCTCTCCCCACCCCTCACCCCCAATCAGCCATCCTTTCCCATTTATAGGATTACTAATATGAGGAGGAAAAGTGGCCCTTTCAACAAAGTAGGAGAGAAAGAGGGGTGCCTCGAAAAGGGGAGACAGAACGAGGCCTTGGGGCCTCAAAGTGAGACATGCACCTGCTCAGACACCCCACAAAGACTTGCACCCCTCCTTTTGCATATAATGGCACCCAAGTAAAACTTATGGGATTGGGGAAGAGGAAGAAAAGTGGGGCCTCAAAGTGAAAAAGAGGGAAAGAGGGGAGCCAGAGTGAGGCTTTGGGGCCTCAAAGTAAGATGGGCACCAGCCCAGACACCCCACGGAGATTATACTTCTCCTTTCCCATATAGTGGCACCCAAGGAAAAATATGGGATTGGGGAAGAGGAAGAAAAGTGGCCCCTTCTAGTGTGAAAGAGGGATACCCTGGAGAAGGGAGCCTGAGTGAGGACTTGGGGCTCCAAAGTGAGGTGCCCAGATACCCCACAAAGAATGCACCCCTCCTTTCCCATAAAGTGGCACCCAAGGAAAAAAAATATGGGATTGGGGAAGAGGAAGAAAAGTGGCCCCTTCTAGTGTGAAAAAGAGGGAAAGATGCCCTGGAGAAGAGAGTCAGAGCAAGGCCTTGGGGCCCCAAAGTGAGATGGGCACTTGTCCAGACACCCCACAAAGACTGCACCCCTCTTTTCCCATATAGTGGCACCCAAGGAAAATAATGGGATTGGGGAAGAGCGGCCTCTTCTATTGTGGAAAAAGAGAGATGCACTGGAGATGGGAGCCAGAGTGAGGCTTTGGGGTCCCAAAGTAAGATGGGCACCTGCCCAGACACCCTACAAAGACTGCACCCTTCCTTTCCCATGTAGTGGTACCCAAGGGGGAGGATATGGGATTGGGGAAGAGGAGAAAAATTGCCCCCTTCCACTGTGTGGGGTCCCAAAGTGAGATGGGCACTTGCCCAGACACCCCACAAAGACTGCACCCCTCCTTTCCCATATAGTAGTACACAAGGGGGGGGGATATGGGATTGGGGAAGGGGAGGAAAATTGGCCCCTTTCCACTGTGTGGGGTCCCAAAGTGAGATGGGCACTTGCCCAGACACCCCACAAAGACTGCACCCCTCCTCTCCCATATAGTGGAAAAATATGGGATGGGAGGAGTAAAATAGGCCCCTTTCACTGTGTGGGGTCCCAAAGTGAGATGGGCACTTGCCCAGACACCCCACAAAAACTGCACCCCTCCTTTCTCATATAGTGGTACCCAAGGGGGAAGGGAAAATATGGGATTGGGGAAGAGGAGGAAAATGGGCCCCTTCCATTGAGAAAAAGAGGGAAAGATGCCCCAGAAAAGAGAGCCAGAGCATGGCCTGGGTGGGAGTTAGGGGGGGGGGGTGTTTAGAAAGTGTCTCCTCTCTGTACAATATTAGAAGCTGAATACAAACACAACCCAAAAAAAAAACATTAAAAGAGGGGGGGGGGTCTAATTATGTTTTGGTTGAAAGATTTTTTTTAAAAAAATGATAGGAAAGAAAAATAATACAGCCAAGTGAGGCTTTGGGGTCCTAAAGTGAGATGGCCACCTGCCCAGACACCCTACAAAAACTGCACCCCTCCTTTCCCATATAGTAGTACTCAAAGGGGGAAAATGTGGGATTGGGGAAGAAAACAGGCTGGATGTCTTCAAGGGGGGGTGGCCCCAATGGCTTGGGGGCAAAGGGGGGGGGCTCATTTCTGCATCCCCCAAATGAGACCCCCCATGAACACTATCCACCTGCTTAAGCTAAACCTTGCACCCCCCCCCCCCACCCTTATTTTTGTGATTTCCCTTCACCCCAAATGGCCTCCACCTCCTGGGGAATCATATCTCTTCGCCTCCCAACTTCAGACTTCCTACCCCCCCCCCACGACCCACCCCAGTTTCCAATCCCAATCACGTGTCTTGGGGGAGACAGAAAGAGAGGAAAAGCAAGGCCATGGCAAGAAGCAGAAGCGGCAATGGAGGAGGAAGCGGCCCGGGTCATTCGGGGATAAGCGAAGCCGGAGGCCGCGGCCGAGCCTTGGCCTCCCTGCGCCCGGATGCCCTGCTCTTCCTCCCCCGCCGCCCTGAGCCCCAGATCCCTCTCCTTTCCTGCCATGCACCTGCCGGAGCCGGAGGGAGGGAGGGAGGGAAGGGAAAGAGGGGATGGGGCTTTCTGGGGAGGGGGGAACCCGGTGGGAGGGAAGGCGGCGCGGCGCAGCTACTCACCGAGGCGCGCGGCGAGGCGGAGGAGGAGGAGGAAGGGAGACGAAGGGAGGGAGGGAGGGAAGGAAGGAAGGGGCGCTCCGGGGACCCGCCGCGTCGCCCTCCTCTTCCTCCTCCTCCTCCTCGTCGTCGCCGGGGCTGGGCCGGGGCGAGCGATCGAGCGAACCTCCCCGCCAATGGGGCTCCCCCCTCTCCTCCTCTCTCTCTTCCTCCCTCCCTCCCTCTCTCTCTCTCTCTCTCTTCTCTCGCTCCCTCCCTTCCATTGTACGGAGCCGCAGGCGGCAGCAGCAACGACGGCGGCGATTTGCATTTCTGAGCCTCGCGCGGCCAGGGATTGCCCGGCTCCATTGTGCCCGGAGCCGAAGGGGCAGCAGCCCTGCCCCGAAGGAGGAAGGGAAAGGGAAGGGAGGAAGGAAGGGGGCCCTGATGGGGCTGCGAGGAAAGAAGAGAAGAGGGACAGAGAAGGGAACTAGGACGAAGGGGGAGATAAGAGAGGAGAGAGGCTGGAATTGGGAAAAGAAGAAGAAGAGTTTAGAGGCTCAAAAGGGCAAGATTTGAACTAGGGGGAAACAAGGGGGGAGAAAGATAGAATTGGGGGGGAAGGAATTTGGGGCATAAGAGAAGAGGGGGCACTGGAATTGGAGGGAAAGAAGAGAGGGATAGAGAAGGGAACTAGAATTAGAGGGGAGATAAGAGAGGAGAGAGGCTGGAATTGGGAGAAGAAGAGTTTCGAGGCTCAAAAGGGCAAGATTTGAACTGGGGGGGAGAGAAGAGGGGGGGAGAAAGATAGAATTGAGGGGAAAAGAACAAGGAATTTGGGGGCATAAGAGAGGAGGGGGCACTGGAATTGGAGGGAAAGAAAGAGAGAGAGAGAAGGAATTGGAGGGAAAGAGAAGAGAGGGATAGAGAAGAGAACTAGGATTAGGGGGGAGATGAGAGGCTGGAATTGGGAGAAGAAGAGTTTAGAGGCTCAAAAGGGCAAGATTTGAACTGGGGGAGAGAGGGGGGAGAAAGAATTGGGGGGAAGAAAAAGGAATTGGGGGGCATAAGAGAGGAGGGGGCACTGGAATTGGAGGGAAAGAAGAGAGAGAAGGAATTGGAGGGAAAGAGAAGAGAGAGGGATAGAGAACTAGAATTAGAAGGGAGAAAAGAGAGACTGGAATTGGGAAGAGAAGAAGAGTGCAGAAGCTCCAAGGGGCAACATTTGAACTGGGGGAAAGAGAAGAGAGGAGGGATAGAGAAGGGAACTAGAATTAGGGTGGAGATAAGAGAGGAGAGAGGCTGAAATTGGGAGGAGAAGAAGAGTTTAGAGGCTCCAAGGGGCAAGATTTGAACTAGGGGGAAAGAGAAGAGAGGAGGGGGAAAAAGATAGAATTTGGGGGGGGGGGAGAGAAAAATAAATTTGGGGGCATAAGAGAGGAGGGGGCACTGGAATTGGAGGGAAAGAAGAGAGAGAGAGGAGGAATTTGAGAGTAAGAGAAGAGAAAAATAGAGAAGGGAACTAGAATTAGGGGGGGATAAGAGAGGAGAGAGGCTGGAATTGGGAAAAGAAGAAGAGTGTAGAGGCTCCAAGGGGCAACATTTGAACTGGGGGGAAAGAGAGGAGGGGAGAGAGAGATAGAATTGGGGGGGGGGGGGAATTTGGGGGCAGAACAGAGGAAGGGGGCACTGGAATTGGAGGGAAAGAAGAGAGAGAGAAGGAATTGGAGGGTAAGAGAAGAGAACTAGGATTATAGGGGAGAGAAGAGAGGCTGGAATTGGGAAGAGAAGAAGAATGTAGAAGCTCAAAGGGACAACATTTGAACTGAGGGGAAAGAGAAGAGAGGAGGGAGACAATTGGGGAGAAAGAGAAAGGGCAGAAGAGATAGGGGGTGGAATTTGGGGGCATAAGAGAGGAGGGGGCACTGGAACTGGACGGAAAGAGCAGAGTGGGATAGAGGAGGAACTAGAATTAGGGGGGATAACAGAGGGGAGAGGCTGGAACTTGGAAGAGAAGAAGAGTGTAGAGGCTCCAATGGGCAACATTTGAACTGGGGAAAGAGGAGAGATAATTGGGGGGAAAGAGAAAATGGAGAAGAAGAAAGAGATAGGAGGCTAGAATTTGGGGGCATAAGAGAGGCGGGGGTATTGGAATTGGAGAAAAAGAGAAGGGAGGAGAAGAGAAGGAATTGGGGTGAAAAAGAAGAGTGGGATAGAGGAAGAACTAGAATTAGGGGGAATAAGAGGAAAGACTGGAACTGGGAAGAGAAGAAGAGTGTAGGCTCAAAGGGATGACATTTGAACTGGAAAGAGGAGGGAGAGAGAATTGGGGGAAATAAGGGGAGAAGAAAGATGGGGGCTGGAATTTGGGGGCATAAGAGAGGAGGGGGCACTGGAATTGAAGGGGAAAAGAAAAAGAAGGAATTGGGGTAAAAAGAGGGATAGAGGAGGAATTAGAATTGGGGGGTAAATAAGAGAGGAGAGAGACACGAATTGGGAAAAAGGCAATATTTGTACTGGGGGAAAGAGGAGGGAATGATAAAATTGGGGTGGAGAAGAAAATGGCACTGGAATTGGAGGGGGAAGGAAGAGAGGGATAGAGGTGGGAACTAAAATTAGGGGGGGTAGGAGACTGGAATTGGGAAGAGAAGAGAAAGGGGCAACACTTCAACTGGGGAGAAGAGGGAGAGAAAATTGGGGGGAAAGAAGAGATAGAGGGGGTGGCCATGATATTGGGGGCTGGGGTTGGGAGGAAAGAAGAGGAAGGGATAGAGAAGGGAACTAGAATTGGGGGGATAAGAGAGGAGAGAGAATGGAATTGGGAAGAGGAGTGTAGAGGCTCAAAAGGAAAAGATTTGAACTGAGGGAAAGAAGAGGGAGAGAGATTTGGGGGGAAGAGAAGAGGTGAGAGAAGAAAGAGATAGAGGGGGGACTTGGAATTTGGGGGCATAAGGGAGGAGGGGGCACTGTAATTGGAGGAAAAGAGAAGAGAGTTATATAGGAGGGAACTAGAATTAGGGGGATAAGAGATGAGAGAGACCGGAATTGGGAAAAGGGCAACATTTGAACTGGGAAGAAGAGGGGGAGCTATATAACTGGGAGGAGAGGGAAGAGTGGGAGATATATAATTGGGAGGAAAGAGAAGAGGGAAGAAGAGGGGGGGGAGATATAATTGGGAGGAAAGAGAAGAGTGGGGGGACAGAGAGATAGAGAGGGGCACTGTAATTGGGAAGGGGAAGAGGTGTGAAAAGAACTGGAAGGAAAAGAGGAGCGAACCGGAATTGGTGGAAGATAAGAGAGTAGGGGGGACATTTGAATTGGGAAAGAGAAGAGGGACAGGAATGAGAAGAGGGACGCAAACAGCTCTCACAGTTAGGGAAAAACTTCTTAACTGTGAGAGCTGTTCAGTAGTGGAACTCTCCGGCCCGGAGTGTGAATGGAGGTGCCTTCTTTGTGGAGGCTTTCAAACAGAGGCTGGATGGCCATCTGTCAGGGGTGCTTTGAATGCAATTTTCCTGCTTCTTGGCAGAATGGGGTTGGACTGGAAGGCCCACGAGGTCTCTTCCAACTCTATGATTCTATGAATTGGAAGGAGAAAAGAGAAGAGAGGGACAGTGGGATTTGGGGTGGGGGTGAGAGAAGGGTTAGAGCAGGCCTGGGCAAGCTTGGGCTCTCCAGGTGTTTTGGACTCCAACTCCCACAGCCATTCCTAACAGCCTCAGGCCCTTTCCTTTCCCCCCAGCGGCTGAGGGGGAAAGGAAGGGGCCTGAGGCTGTTAGGAATTGTGGGAGTTGGAGTCCAAAACACCTGGAGGGCCCAAGCTTGCCCAGGCCTGGGTTAGAGGGAAAAGGGAAAAGAAAAGAGAGGAGGGGGACACTGGAATTGGGGAAAACTGGCAAAAGGGATATTCAATTTTGGCAGACATGATTTGGAAAGAAGGGGGAGAGACTGGAATTTGGGGGGGTGGAATGAAAAGAATAAGGGGACATGAATTGGGGAAAGAAGGGAAGAGAAGAGAGGGATATAGAGGGTACTAGAATTGTGGGGGAAAGTGGGGAACATGCTAGTCTTGCTGGCTTGTTTGCTAGGCCACTGGAACCAAAAGGAAAACAAAGATATCACAAAATCTGTCATGGTTGGGAGAAGCTGATCTGTTTTGTCACTGTGATGGCGGAGGGACAACCACATAATTTTGAAGCCTTCAGAAAGTATAAGCAATTCGGAGGATGGGTGGCACACCAAATTATTGTGTGGACACCCTGGTGTGAATGGGGAGGGACAGGGCCGTAGCCAGGATTTTGATTCGGGAGGGCTGAGTTCGATTGGGAGGGCTGAATCTGAGCGGGGGTTCTACCTAGCAAACCTTTTGTATTGTTATCCCAATACCCCCATGCATATGGGATATATTGAGCATGGTGATCAGATCATGATATAAATACACATAACAGTTTAAATAATGTACCAGTAAGGCCTTATCGCGGACCACCTGAGAATTGGGGGGGGTTAAGCCCCCCAAGCCCCCGCCTGGCTACATGCCTGGGGAGGGACACCCCTGTCTCCTAAGAGTGATAACTATAGATATTTTTGTTTATTTACTTCGTTTTCCTCCAGATACCGAGACTCGGGGCTTGCTAACAACAAATATGGTACAAAACAAATCAAGCAGGGCAAATGCATTAAAATCTGAATATATGTTTTTAAAAACCAATCAGATAAGGCCCAGAGGAAGCGTTTATGGGGCGCCGAGGAAGAATTTGCCCTTCCTGCGGAGGCTGAGTGTTGTTTGGTGGATGCAGATGAGAAGCTGCAGGGTCGGCCTGCCTTTGATTGATGGGGGAGCAAGGCACCATCTTGGCACAGACAAGCATTGTCTGCTCTGCTCCAGAGAGAGGGGAGGCACCATTAAAAAAAAAAGAAATGGCACGTCATATGCAAGAGGGAAGGCACCACCCCTGGCATAGATAGGCACAGGCTGGTTTTGTATGCTGTGCTTGTGCCATGATGAGAGGGAGAAAAGGGGGGGTCGAGGCACATGAGTGAGTGGCATGGCCAGCTTGGCAGAACTTGGCCCCGTCTCGCAGCAGATGAGAGTATTGTCTGGAGGGCTTGTCTGCCGCAAAGTCAGCGTGGCTAAATTCCTGGCACTGCGAGCCATTTTCTGCTCTGACAAAAAGCTGCTAGGGAGATACAGAGAAGGGGAAAGGTTCCCTGTGCCAGTGCTTACAGCAACAGGGCGAGAGAAGGCCGTGGCCTCTGCGTAATGGCCAAAGCCAGGCTCGTGCGCTGCTAAGAGGGTGGGGAAGGAGGATACACGATGGATGAGTAAGAGTCAGGCCTTTCCAGGCCACGTTGCTGAGGAGACAGGCCTGGAAAGCGTATGAGCGGCCCTATTGACAGGGCCTCTCAGTGTTGCTCTTGAGCCACTGGGGTCAGTTCAGGGAACAGGGTAGGCCCAGGAACACGTTGGTTGCCTAGCAACCGCAGGCCCAGGTTTTCATTCACCTCCTGCACAGGCCTCTGGCCGGCTGGGGAAGAGCACACAGGCCTATATAGTCCCAAAAAGAAAGAAAAGCCTGCTTTTATTGCAATCCTCCCTCTTCAGTGCCCTCCATGTGGGAGAGAGCAGGGGGAGGGAGGAGAAAGGGAAAGGCCATCGCCAGGTCAAGCAAAAGTGTAACAAGTAACTGGAATTGGGGCAGGAAGGCAACCTGGCGAAGGATGTAAATAAGTTTAATGTTTCCTCAGAAGGAAATTAAACCGATGCCCAAATGCGTAAATAATTGCCTTGGACAAATTAGTAGTACAGTGTTCCCTCACTTATTGCTGGGGTTACCTTCCGGGGCCTCCCGCAATAAGTGAAAAACCGTGATGTAGGGATGCTCTATTTTAATATTTATACATTATTTTAGTAGCTATACACTATTTTAAGTCTTTACACACTTAAAGTGAATAAAAGGCCCTTCGAGGCTGGAGAAAGGGAGGGAGGACTGAGGAGGGAAAGTATCTCGGAGAGTGGCAGTGGCAAAAACGCACAAAACAGTGAAAATACCATGATATATATATTTTAAATTAATATTTTTTGAAATCCGCGAAACAGCGAGTCCGTTAAACGTGAACTGTGAAGTAGTGAGGGAACACTGTACTTGTAAAGGAGTGGATTGAAGATAAGTTCCCCCTTAATAGCCACTACCAAAAGCTAAACTGCTAGAAGGAATACTAAAAGCTAAACACAAAAAACCAACCAACTTCAGAAACCATGACAAGGGGAAAAAAGGGACCTAAGTACAACTCCAGTCCAAGCTGATAAATATAACCAAAGTCAAAAAGGAAAAAATGATGGGAATGCAAGTAATGCAGCCAGCTCTGAAACTAAAGAACGAAATAACAGACGTGATTTTCTGCATGCTTTTATATATATATAAAATAAGGTCTTGTTAGACAAACCCAACTGATTATTTTGACAAGATTACATGTTTAGCAACGATAACCATTAATTTACAGAGACCCAAGGTGGTTGCTTAGTACCTTACGATGGCTTAACGTTTGCGGGCAGCGACGGCTAGAAAGCACTCATCAAATGGGTTATAAAACGAGCGTTTCCACCATATTTAAGTTTTCCTAACACCTGGGCCTACACGCTCAATCTGCACAGCAGGCAGTTTTGAAAACACGGTACATTTCAATCAAATAATGACATCATGCCCGTTCTGATTTCTCTGAACCAACACAACTATAGCACTCTACCCAGCCTGCAGAGCAGCCAAAGCTCCTCTTTAGAAAACATTTTACAGAAACATGGCAATATTGGAGCTTTTGGTTCTTCCAGGACCACATTCAGTTCAAGCCCCAGAGACTGTATTACCTTTGGTCAGGTATATAGCATTCAAATAAAAATGTAAGCATTTGAAGAATGGCATATACTGCAAAAACCAAGCTTGGAATTCTGATTTTGAGCCTAGAAAATGCATGACATTGCTATGAAAATGAAAGTTTTCTATCCAGTTTCCTTAATTTTTGTTGGTGAATCAGGACCGCATCTCACGAACTGAAGATGAGGCACTAAACAATGGATTGTATTGTTTCAGACTTAAATGCAGAAAGGCTCAAGGGAAGTGAGTTCTCAGCCTTTTCTCCGATATATCAATTTTCTGTGTGAAAAGGAGATTTGCATATGGAAAAGTGGACATTTGAATCCACATAAACTGAGATTATGTTGCTTAGACTGAAATAGAGTAAAATCATCCAAGATGGACTTCCTATAGTTGCAATTGCATCCCAGGTTCTTTCATCTCCCATCAGCAAAATACCAATGGTTAAGTCAACTCATATGCAAACCCCAACTGCTTCAATGGATCTACTTTAGTCCAGTTTAATCAAACTAAAGGAAAGGAGATACCACCTGAACATTAGGAAGAACTTCCTGACTGAGAGGTATTTAGCAGTGGAACTCTCTGCCCCAGAGAGTGATGGAGGTTCCTTCTTTGGAGGCTTTTAAACAGAGGCTGGATGGCCATCTGTCAGGGGTGATTAGAATGCAATTTTCCTGCTTCTTGGCAGGGGACTGGACTGGATGCCCCACAAGATTTCTTCCAACTCTATGATTCTAATAAGAATTTAGGCCTGGGAGTGAAGAGAGGGCATACTTAAAACATGGAACCATCCCATTAGATGTGGGAGAAGTTTGGGTAGATCTGGTTAACGGGAAAAATTAGGAATACTGGACTGTTCTCAAAGTAACAAGCTGAAGTCAATTTTGACTCTTCAAGCACATATGAGAAGCAATTAAGTTGCTATACAATCGTGGAGCTGGGCAAACTTTGGCCCTTCATGGGGTTTTGAACTTCAACTCCCAGAATTCCTAACAGCCTGAGGCCCCTTCCCGCTTAGGCGGCTAAGGGGAAAAAGGAAGGGGTCTGAAGCTATTAGGAATTGTGGGAGCTGAAGTCCAAAACCCCTGGAGGGTCAAAGTTTGCAAATGCCTGGGCTAAGGCATGATTATTAAGGGCCAGGTATATGGGACAGGTATATCCATCGGAACTGTAGCACATAGGGAAAAGTAATACTTCCCTTCTTATCCACAATCTTAACCTCTGTTCTGTCAATGGTTTTAAGAAAAAGCTTATTTGGTGGTGATGGGCTAACATCAGGGTAATTAGGCAATTTTAACTCCGCTTATAGCTAAGGAAAAGTCATACCACTCTGCTGATGAAAATTACGCCTGTCACTTGCACCTATTTGATGTTTAAAAACAAAAATTAAATACAGGAAGAAAACATCCAAACATGATTGATGAGTACATAATGAGAGCATTGTCTCATCTGAGCATTTAAAAAGCCAAGTGTTCAGGGAGATAAACTGCAATCAGGGAAATACACACTGTACCTCTTAGCCATCTGCCCACTTTTACTGTTAAAATGAATTCAGTTATGTAATAAAGGATATGTAAGAGCATAGACCTGCTATGTCTAGCTGGTCCTAAAGTAATGCAGGCTATCCACAGGTTTACACGCTTAGCTTCATTACAGCTAAGACTAATTTTTCCCAGGTCTGTAAATCTGGAATTGCATTTTTGTAATATATTTTATCAATAATTTATGGCAAAACAGACTACGACTAGTCTTCTCAAACAAGTGGTTGTAAATGGAGACATCTGTTCTAATCCTAAAAGGGGAGGAATAAACTAATTTGGGCAAAACAGACTAGTCCCCGTGTCTTTTAAAAAGTGGTTGCACGTGGAGATATTTGTTATTATCCCAAAATGGTCCCCAGTGGTTAAACCCTTGTGCCAGCAGGACTGCTGACTGAAAGGTCAGCGGTTCAAATCCGGGGAGTGAGGTGAGCTCCCATCTGTCAGTGCCAGATTCTCATGCAGGGACATGAGAAAAGCCTCCCAAAGGATGGTAAAACATCTGGGCACCCCCTGGGCAACGTCCTTACAGACGGCCAATTCTCTCACACCAGAAGCAACTTGCAGTTTCTCAAGTCGCGCCTGACATGAAAAAAAAACCTTCCCCAAAATGGGCATTAGTAGAGATCCATAGTACATATCTGTAAATTGAAGAAAGACCTATGTATTAGGGCTGCTAAATTATTTGAAACTGATGAGAAATGGCAGCCTAAGAGTTAACGTTTTGATGAATTATAAGTCTGCCTAATAATGGGTCTTGCAGACTCTGCCAGTTTTATGTGCCATCTTCCAATTACAATAATTCTTTAATTACATATTTTGTGCCATTTCAGGCCCACTTCTTTGAGTGTTGAGGGGAAAATTTTGTGTAGCAGAATGTCTTGGACTGTATGTTCTTAGATTGCAAGTTTGTGTGTGTGTGGCAGGGACACTTCACCAAGTGTTCTTTCTTGGCAAACAGCGTATAATTTTTAACACATATAAAGGGTATGACCAGGCCAGAACTTTTGACACAACAGTTTTCTCTGTGTGAGAAGGTCTGTTCTTCCTGCTTGCAGTGGAGAAGATCCAAATGTGTGTCCCCTTCCTATCAGCATCCTAAAGGGTACAATCCAGGAAAGCATCTGCAGCATTAACTATATTGCTGTTATCATTTAGTTTCTATGATTCAGCTAGGGATGACTCCGAGTTCTTTCAGATAAGATGGAAGTGGCTATGTCCTATGATATCCATCTCCCCACCAATGCAACCTAGCACACCTCTTTCCTCTTCTTTTCCTCTGGATGTGGTTCAAAATGGACTTCCAATAGTTACATCCCAGGTTTGTTCTTTCATATCCCATCACACTAAGCAAAATACCAATTTGCCTAGGGACTCAAAGCTGTGATTGGAGACAGGGCACCAGGAAACTGAGCAATGTAATAAACTTGATCACTGATGAATAAGGACTGACTCAACAGAATTTCCTCTGCTTGTTGGGTTTGCCCTTCTTTGTCTGGAACACAACTTCCTTTCACCACAAACAGCATCGGCTTTGCCAGTAATGTCACAGCCCAAGAAAATGGTGGGAAAGGCACTGGACGGGTGTGGTGTGGGACATAAGCATCCCAGGGTAGCATCACAGCCATGTCTGGGTGTTCCTACTGAATGGCAGCAGAGTGAAGTGCGTAGGAGAACCATCGGATGACACTGTACAATACTGCTTGACAATGGCACTCATTCATGCCATGTCCCCCCTCCAGTATTCTTTGGAGCTTAGACTGTTCTGTTCCCAGAGTCCCTGGAGATTGAGTCCTGCCTTCCATGACTGCTGGGAGAGAAGAGTTTCCGGTGTAGGCTCCACACCCAATGCTGTAAAAGAAAGAGGGATAAATGAGCACACATACAAAGAAAGGGTCCCAACACTACGCAAAAGTCTTGCTAAGCTACATATTTTGTAGTCCCTCTTTTAATATACAACATTGAAAGTTCTATCCCTAAACTGTTTCCATCCCTTTGCATACTGATAATCCGGACTAACTAGGATATATCTTTGCATTCTGTTTCCATAATAGCCTACAACAACAATGCTGAGAAAAAGCATGTCACCCAAGTCCACCTAGTAAGAACATGCCTTATCGCAGAGTGAGATACAAATTAGTAATATTCAACCAGCTCTAAATATTTTAAATAGTAGTAGTATAGGGACAAATGAGATTGGTATATAAAGATAGAAAAACTGCAAAGAGGAAACAAAAGGTTGTTATATATTTATATTTTTAAAAGCACCAACATACAGGACAACACATTTTAAACAAGGGTGAAGTCAACATTTGGGACAAGAAAGTATGCCTGGAAAAATATAGACTAAGAGAAAGATGTGAGAATGCCTTGTGCTACACTTTAGGGGAAAAGGGGGGGACAGTCAGTAGCAAGTAAAAGGTTGGGGTTGAAGGGGTTGCACAAAGGCAAAGAGGTTTGGCGTGGGCGCTGTAATACCTGGCCGCCATGGCCTCAGAGTGGGGTCACTGGTTCGCCGGCAAGGCCAGAGATCTGGCAAATAAAGAAAAAACATGAAAGCCATCATGGTGAACCCTGAAGGGGGAAGGGTGGTACAGGAGGATTATACCATCTTGCGCACAAAAAGCACACTCAACATATACAGAGTTCTATTCACACCTCAGAAGAGTATGGTTCTGGTGACATGAGGGGAGCAGTGGGTGGGGTACACCACCCCAAAGACTAAGACTCCTGGGAGCTGAAGTCCAAAACCAGATATCTGAAAGGTCAAAGTTTTCCCACTCTTCTAGATAGGGTCAGTTATATAAACCAGCATAAACAAGTGGTAACACTTTTCCTGGAAGGCAGCACTTCAAGCTCCAAACATCTGGAGAGTTCAGACAGTACATTCTCAATTCTGTAGGAAACTAGTACAGCAGAGACCTTTCATCCTTGCTATGCCAGGTTTTTCTCAATGGATAGGGTGTTTCTTTCAATGGAGGAGCATTTACAAAACTTCCATATTCTCTCTGCAGCCTTAACAAAGTCTAAGCAATAATAGGTCCTTAGTATCCACTGGAGTTTGGCTCTAAGCCCACCCATAATCCATGGATGCTCAAATACTGCTATAAACAATGATATAGTAAAATGGTACCTCTAATATAAAGGCCCCTTTGGTGCAGTGCGTTAAACTGCTGAACTTGCTGACCAAAAGGTTGGCGGTTTGAATCCGGAGAGCGGGGGTGAGAGCCTACTGTTAGCAGTTCAAAAACATGCAAGTATGAGTAGATCAATAGGTATCGCTACTACAGGAAGGTAATGGCGCTCCATGCAGTCATGCTGGCCAAATGACCTTGGAAGAGTCTATGGAAAACGCTGGCTCTTCGGCTTAGAAATGGACATGAGCACCACCCCCCAGAGTCAGACATGACTAGACTTAATGTCAGGGGAAACCTTTACCTTTTATCTAATATAAAATGACAAAATACTTTCCGTTTTGGAATTTTAAAAAATCATGTTTGGTGCAGTCTGGATGCACACTCCTTGGACATGGAGGACCAATTACAGCTCAGACAAAGAAGCATTGTTAACAAACAATAATTTAGTATATAAAGTAATCTCACCGACTGGTGGTGCCCTAGAGCAGAGTTGCTGCTGGGTAAGGATCCTCGTCCTTGTCTGAGTGGTTCTGGATGGATTGGGGAAGTTCCAGTGGAGTCAGGGGTCTCGGCTAAGAGGGGGAAAAAAACAAGCACAAATAAGTTCTCGACTGAACAGTGATGCCACAGAGAAGATTAAGACAACTGCAGTGAACTCACCTTTTGGGATAGGCTTAATATCTGGGTCCCATTCTTCCTCCTCAAAATGTCCAGGCAAAGAAAGCCCAGTAGGGGACACAGGACTCAAGCCAAGAGGGGCCAAACGCTGGGAAGGGTAGGGGGATATGCTCATGGAGACAGACGGGTGGGCAGCTGAAGCAGTGAAAGAGAAAGAGAAACACCTAAGGCATTCTGATTCTTCAAGCATCCTATAAATCCTAGCAGAAGTCTCCCAAATTACCAAGGAAATATCTCATTTCACACAATTCTTTTTTCCCTTCTTCTCCACATTAATGTCATGTGGAAAGCAGGAAACTGCATTAGGAATAGCGTGCATTAAACAACCATGCCTTGTTCCTATACTTTGCATATTTTAAATATGTAAACACTTTTCATATTTTCTCCACAAAGAGGGATTGTGCTCTGCGATCTTGTGTAAAAATTATGCACAATTCTCCTCTTCTTTCCCTTTTATAAAAGGAAACAGACGCTCCTTTCAATGACAGACAGAACCACCACAGGAAAATAGACACTTTCCTCCCTGAGAAAAGTACAAGGTCCCTCACATCATTCACAGAGAGAAACTATCAGACTGGCAGTTACAAACACTACTTCAGGAGGGAACAAGATCTGCATCATGTCGGAGAATTGCAGGCTAGCGTATGGGTTACAGGAAAGCTGCTTACATTGCTCCCTATCCGCCAAATATTATTGCTCTTATGCACTCACTCCAGTATTTGCGGCCCAAGGTACTTGTCTCACTTGAATGGTAGGACCAGAGTGTATTATACTCTGACACACCAGTTTTCTGGAGTAAGGAATAGCTAACTTCATTGCAACCTTTTCTCTAGGCAATTGAAAGCTTCCTTCTATGGTGGAACCCTGACTTTGAATTGCTTAAACCAGGGGTGGGCAATTATTTTTTCCAAGGGGCCACATGAGAGTCGAAAAATAATATGGAGGGCCGCACCTAAAGGCGGAACTACATTCTAATCTACATTATTTATTTATTTACTATATTTACTATATATTACACATCATTAATATTAACATATTAATATATCAAGAAAGATTCATATATTATTAGTATTAATATCATCATTATTATATTATAGTATATATAAAGGCATTATAATATATTGAAATTATAATATAATATAACATTATATTATTTATTATATTATTATATTATTATTATAAAATTATTACAATTATAAAATAACAATAAAACCACTAAAATTAAATTAAATTCAAGAAGACAAGGTGCGAACCAAGATGGAATGGCCCAATGGATCCAGCCCAGAGGATGGCAAGCGGACCCAGCTGCCGCCGCCGCAGAAGACAGCAGAGCAGCAGGCGATCGGAGGCTGCAGGCCTCTGCCTGCTCTCGCCCCCAGCCGTTCCCCAGCTGATCGCCCTGCTATGGAGTGCCTGCCATCCCCGGGCCTACAGGGGGAGCAGTCAGCGATCTGAGGCGACTTATTCGACCTGGCGACCCGGAAGACGATCAAGTCGCTGAGTGCTCCCGCTGCAGGCCCGGATCGCCAGGCACCAAAGATCGCCAAAGGGATGTCAGGCACTCCAGCATGGCAGCAGCGGCACTTTCTTCTTGGTCCCGCCCCTGATACCCTTCTCCCCGGGCCGGACAGAATCGGCTGCCGGGCTGGATCCGGCAGCCGATTCTGCCGGATCCAGCTTAAACCCAGGACATTCAATAGTTGCCCATTCTGAAACCTTTCCAGTGCTAGGAAAAGCACAATGTTTTCCCATCTTTTACCTTGATTTTATTTTGCTTAGATGAATTTATTTCTTGAAGCTTATATTTATGTATCGACTATGTGAAAGAATTTTTTAATTCACTAACATTCCTCTTAGAAGAAAGATCCATTCTCTTAGCTCTTTCCATCTGTTCTTCTCTGTCAGTAAAAAACAGTACAGAGCCTTAAGGATTTCTTAAAGCAAAGTATCACCCTGCAAAAACAATAGCCGTAAAGGGACTCCATGATCACCATTCCCTTTGTCATTGTCCTACCCTGTCTCCACAGCAGTTGGGCTATAACGTTTGTCCACTGATGTTTGACCTCAGCGGAGGCTGCCTGAAGTGTGAAGGCCTGCCGGGCTGATCCTCGTCCAAACCACAGTTCAAAGCGTAGCCCAGTAGGTCCCACACTCTCCGTCAGACCCATGGAAGCTGTCTGTGCCAAAAGAAAATATGGAGAGATGGTTAATGGGACGTTAAGTTGATATTGTACTTGAGCCATCTGCAAGTAGGACATTATTGGTCAAGATTGAGAAATGTGCACAGTAGGGGAAGACAGGCCAATCTTATTGCAAAGGGCAGCAGGACATCTAGAAAAGGGCTCAAATACAGTTTCTATGATCTAAAAATGTAGCCCCTCCTCCCCCAGTGAAAATATAGTTTTAACTCATTATTTCAGAAAAGATGCTAGTCCTTCTCTGCATATTATAATCTGTCTTTGCTGAATTTTATTCCTCTTTACAGCCCAGTAGTCCAATAAATCAGAGTCTCACTTATCCAACCTTTGCTCATCCAACGTTCTGTATTATCCAATGCAGTCTGCCTCCCGCCCGGATCCACAACTGTTTCAATACTTTGCGATGTTTTGGTGCTAAATTTATAAATACAGTAATTACTACATAATGTTATTGTGTATTAAACTGCTTTTTCTGCCAATGTGTTGTAAAACATGTTTTGATGCTTAACGGTTTTAATATGATGTTATAATTGTTGTTTTTATTATATGTAAGTCGCCCCGAGCCATTGGGAGTGTCGATGAATACATTTGAATAAATAATTAGTAAAATCATAATGTAATTTTACGTTTAAAAGGCTTTTCCTTAATCCCTCCTTATTATCCAACATTTTTGCTTATCCAACATTCTGCTGGCCCGTTTATGTTGGATAAGTGAGACTTTACTGTATATCTTTGTTTTCTTGAAATCTTTCTTGAAATCTTTCTTGAAATTTCTTGTTTCATATGCAAATCTGACAATCAGAAGCATTCCCCCAAACAGGTTACAATTCTATTCCAAGTGACCATCTTATCAGCTGGAGCTAGAAGAGCTATGATGATTACTCCACCTACCTGCAAGGCCTGTTTGCAGACGTAGCTGCCCTCAGTTCCTTTGCACTTGGTGAAGAGCAACAACTGCTCAAAGAGAAACAAGTGACGCTGACACTTACGGCGCCCACACACCACGGTGAGCTCACCACGTTGCAAGAGTGGCCCTTGTTCTGACAGTTTCATCTGCAGGGGCAAAGGAATTACGATCAGCATCTTGAGGGTGGCATTCCCCATTCTCTTGCCCTTCAAGCAGTTCCAAAAGAAGCAGTAAAATGCCCCATTCTCCAGTATACTCACTAGGTACTTCTACTTAGCATTCCTCAGGCTTGGGCAAAAACATTACAATGTCATAAGTACAAAGAGTCTCCACAGCTGAGCAAGTATTAGAGCATAGGATAAATCAAGCTGGGCATGAAATAAACAACAGAGGAAGCAGCAGCACATGCACAGCTATGCAAAAGGAAGGATGCAGCGCTGCACGCTGGGAGCGCCCATGCGCTCACCTCGCAGCCCTGGATCTGCTCGGCGGCCAGCAGATCCCTGCCTCGCTGCTCCTGGGCTTCCAGCAGTTGCTGGGCCTCCTGCAGGGCTTGGCGCTCGGGCCCCCGCTCAAGCTCACATTCGTGTAGCAGCTCACCCAAGAAGCGCTGGTACCGCTTCAGCTGCTCCAGGGGCACACGCAAAGTGCGGGCTGCAGGCCCATCCTCAACCAGGTCTGGCGGGCTCTTCTGCAAAGAGAGTGGAGATAAAGACAACTGAGCTTGAATATGACAGTCCAGAGACCAGGCACTCAGGCTCCTGGCCTTGCTCCACCAAACTTCCAGACAACCCATAGACCTAATGAAAAAATGAAAGTGCAGGCTTTACAGTAGTGTACTAGAGCAGGGATTGGGAATGTCACCCAAGGGTCATGCAAAGTCATCAAGTCTGTTTTTAAAGCCTCCAAGACCCTTACTTTAAAAGAAATACCATACATTAGCCTTTCTCCAAATCCTAAGTATGGCTAAACCATTTCTTTAAACCATTTTGAGTGAAAGAATATCTGAAAGAAAAGGAAAAGAATGCATTCCCTGGGGTGTGAAGTAGCCCTCCAAGGTTGCAAACACGGAAAGCAGATCTATAACATCTGGCCACTGCACGCCTAAACTAAGGGTTCCTTATACTACAAGTCCAAATTGGATATTCTGTCTTTTCCTTCTTAACACAGATTTTCAGATAAGAGACAGGACAGAAACTTGAGGGAAGACATAGTGAAGTTTATCACTAGGGCCCCGTGTAAAATATGGCATTTGTGGCAGTGATTGGAAGATAAAACTGGTCTGTGAACAGCCATATATGAATTCTGAAACATGACACAAGGCTCAGCACAATGTACATCCAACTTTTGTTGAACACTTGCATCTTGGATCCATTTTCTCCGCACTCCTCCACACCACTATAAGGCATTCCATTTGCAAATGGGTGAAAGGACTCTATTATGCGCGAAAATCATTCTTTTCAGCAACTGCCAAACAAGCTATTAATTTTGCCCACCACAAAAGGTCAAAGGCGAACCTCCACCCCCACACTGCATGTGACCCACAGCTCATACCTTGCTGGATGCTCGAAGTGAAGCCAGAGCAGCCTGGAATTTATGGTGATCTTTGGCATAGGTGGCATAAAGCTGAAGTTTCGCCCTCTAAAGACAAAAGGGGGAAAGGCTCTCTCATTCAGTCAGCCTAGCAGAAGCGACAATAGAAAAAAGCAAATGCTAGAGCCTACACAAAAGACTGGTCTTTTCCCAACCTACCAAATGGGAACACAAGCTTTAGAGACGAGTCAAAACATCAAAACTATTTTTTGACCCTGTGGCTCTGTCTTTTAAACCAGTCTGACAATCACCCAGTATTTCATATCTATTATCAGTTACATCTTGGTGTGCCAGGTTGTCAAAGGCACAGAAGCAGAGCAAACTACAAGGAGGAGGAGAGGAGGATGTGGGAGTGGTGGTAGCCCCCCTCTCTCTCTCTCTCTCTCTCTCTCTCTCTCTCTCTATATATATATATATATATATATATATATACCATCTCCTTTGGAAAGCCTTACTATCTTTGCCAGATCGATAAGTGTGACTAACAGTTAATACCAGATATTATTTCAACACATGCTCAGTAATGCTGTTGACCACTGTTATATAATGTACATCAGAGAACAGAACAGAAGCTGAAGGTTAAATAACAATGACAGACTGGCTCTTGTAGAGACTTTGTCCTGAAAGGTGTGGTATTGGTAATGAACCCCAACATGCAGCAGAGAGTAAAGTTAAAAAAAATCTCAGTGAGGTTAGCTGGAAGGGTGTGGGGAGCACTCACATGGCGCAGGAAGCAGCCCCCAGCACGTGACGGGTGGTTCATGCATCCTTCCAACTCTCCAAGGAAGCAGCTGTTGTGGAAAGCCAACAACTGGTCTCGTGTGGTCCGGAGAGTGCTGCCTAGGCATCGCAGCTCAGCTGGCCAGGCCTGTCCTCCCGGCTCCTGAGACAGGCAGAGTGTCTGGGAAAGGGCACTCACATAATCCCGCTCACACTCCAGCATTTCAGTTAGAAGCTGTTGTTGGACCCTGAGAATAAAGTAGGGGATGAGCAATGAGTTGCAGAATTGGTTGGCTGTGCTTGGACATAGAGCAATTATTCCCAAATTTTAGTCCTCCAGGTTTCTTGGACTTTAACTCCTAGAAGGCTCAATTACCTTGGCCAAAGATCAGGGTTTCTGGGAAACACTGATCTAAGGCATGTGAGCCTATTGAAGTTAAGAAAGAAGGTAAATGAGAGGGGGGATCGATGCTCCATAGGGGCTGGCTCCTTCCAGGACTTGAGGTGCATGTTTCCCACCACCACTGGACTCACTTCACAAAATTGAAAAAAGTTTTCAGTTTGTTTCTACTCAAACAAGCTTTCAAGGAATGAGAGGATTTTGCTTTTCCCCTCTTTCCTATTAGTTTTTAAGCCCTTATATGCGTTTATTTGCCCTGGAAGTGAATTGAAAATCCATGGTTGAATAAAATTCCCTCAAATCTAAAACTGCCAGGACAGGGTCCAAAATGTAGAATAATTGTGGTGACAGCTTGGAACCATGTGCAACTCTCACCCTTGTCTTATCTGCGGCAGATTTTGGATGCAGTAGTACAGTGAGGGAGAGGTGTGTCTGATCTATACAACACTATACATTAGCAATGTCTCCTGACAAAGCCCTACTGAAACAGACACAGAACAATTCTTGCACAGCTCTGAATATACCCCTGGCTTGTGAGTGGAAAGCAGCGATGCCATTTCCATTGTCTGCAACAATGACCAAAATGTCTTCGACATGACCTATCTGGGCCTTCAAAGTGCAAAATGTTCAGCCCTAGATATAGCTTTGGATTAACAACACAGCAAAGGATGAGATTATGTCCCACCTCCACTTCAGTGCCATCCCTACTTACCCAAGACAACGCCTTCTTTCCATACGGGGTGTGGCTCCCCAAGGAGATTCAGCAACATGTGTCCCACTACGACTCAGCAACACATGTTCACGAGGAGAACAGCTCCGGTCTGCAAGCTCACGGCTGCTCACCTCCAGGCCACGGATATGGACGCTGGGCCGGCCTGGGTCACTTGAGGCCCGCAATGCCATAGGGGATGCTGGAGACAGGGGTGACTTGGGACTGCTTTGCCTCTTCTTGCCACTTTCCAAGGCATGGCTTCGAGTAGGAGAACAGCAGGGGGAGGCTTTTGGGCTGGCAAGTGGCTGGAAAAGGGAGGTTAGGCTGCAAGAGGAACCAAATCTAGCACTCAGGCCCCAGCCATGCTTGGGTGAGGAGGAGGCACTGATGCTGCAGGCACGCGGCCGTGGAGAACAGCCAGAATCTGGGGAGGATGGTGGCTTTCCTTGGGACCTGGGGCTTTGTAACATTGTCCTTTCCAAAGATGCTCCCTCGGCCAGGCCCTCCGCTGGCCTTTTCCCTTCCTTCTTCTCTTCTATACTGTCACCAGCAGGTTCAAAGCATGTCTTGTCTTCCAGAGGTTGCTGCTGGATCTGTTGTGGTGGGATAGGGACCAGGAAAAGAAAAAGAGAGATTGATAGAGAGTGCAAGAAAGATGTGATCACCTTCACCATAAAGCTGTCTTACTGGGTCTCGTGTCTTATCTACTAAAATAGCGTTGGCCTCAAGGGAGGGCAAACTAGGTGGTCACTGCCCCAAATGTGAGATTGAACCAAGTCATGTAGTGTTCTGCTTGTTCCATGCTATGAGCATAGGAGCAGGATATGTTTTCCCAAAAAATATCTTTAGGATATTGGGTTCCTAACCATTAAAATGAACTTCCATCAGATGTTTCAAAGCATTTTCTTTACTCATTTCAAGTTTGACATCGCTTTTTAAAACGGCCACTAGTACAATGAGTTTCAATGTATATTCAGCTAAGTTCTATGGATTTCTCCATACGATTCAACTGCATAAAGTCTACCAAAGTCTAAGAAGTCTCATATTTACCAAAGAGACATTGAATGGGAGACATTCTAGGAATTACCTGTGTGTTTGCCCTCTCCTGCTGCAACACCTCCAAGCGCCTGTTGCTGAGCTGAACAAGTCCATGAAGGGCCTCATCCACCTCTTGGTAGAGCCTGGTGGCAGCCACAGCCTCCATACTGAAGAAAGAAAAACTGTGGATCACTCCGGGCATAGCAGTCCTCTGTGCAAAATGAGGAGGGAATGAGCTCACAGTGGGCAGGCAGGCTAATGCCAGCAAGGACCTTCATGGGACTTAACAAACTTTAGAACCAATCCAAATAATACCTTTCTTCTGGAGCTTTTTAATTATATACCATAATGCTCTCTCTTTTTAAGGGAGAGAGATATAAATATATGGAAAAGCCATCTATTTACTTGAAGAAAGGAGAGGGTTTCTCAGATGCCTCAACCAGCAATATTTTAGCACAGAACATTCTCACTATGGAATAGGGCATAAGGATAAGATCCTCAGTTTTCTTTTACTACCTGCCTCATGATTAAGCTAGGGGAGGGAGTTAAAATCTAACAGGGTCTAAATGCCATCGAAGGACCAGATCCCTTCTGATCATGGAAGCTAGGTATGGTCAGCCCCAGTTAATACATAGATTGGGAGACCACCAGGTCCGGATTAACACTTTTTTTGCACCCTAGGCCACAGTTTGGAATTACGCCCCCTTTAAGCCAACCTCCCACCACCTGCAAGGTCCCCATTCCCACCGGCTGGAAAGCTCCGCTGTGCTCTGAAGGTCTCCTCGGGAGTCGGGAGGCTTGGGGAGAGTGCAGCAGGTGCAAACTCACTCCAAAGGCGTGCATGAGAGAGAGAGAGAGACAGAGACAGAGAGACAGAGCGCGAGAGCGTGTGTGTGTGTGAGAGCGCGCGAGAGAGAGAGAGAGAGACGGAGGGGACGGAGCAGAGACTTTGCCAGGAGAAGGAGCGAGAAGGGGCATGAGAAAGGGGGAAAGAGGGGCGCAGACCAGTTTTGGGGTTTTTTTGGTCCGTGATCTGCACCCCCGGGCTTGCGCCCTAGGCCATGGCCTCGTAGGCCTTATGGGTAATCCGGGCATGGAGACCACCAACAAATACCAGGTAAAATAGGCTTTTTTTCAGAGGAAGGCACTTGCAAAACCACCTCTTGGGTACTCCTTGCTTAAGAAAACTCTAGGAAATCCATGGGGCCACTGTAAGTTGAAACACAATTTGAAGTCAAGACACACACAGACAGCCTGCAAAAAAATTAGGAAGTAGTTCTTTCTTTGGGGATTTCATTGGCTGGACTGAAAAGCATCACAACTGACCATTAGGCAGGAGTTTCCTCATCACTGGCCTTGACAACCCAATGGCTTTGAACAAATGTATTGGGACTGCTCCAAGATATTAACTGGTCCTGGCCCAAGTTCACTTAAAATGTGCCTAATTCTCACCTCTACCTTTGTTCCTGAAGAACAAGCTAAAGGAAATGGTTGCAATGGCATTCCAATGAATGAATGAATTCTTATTGTTGTTGACTTGCTAGGAAAAGAAAAAAATGCAACTTCTATAACAATGGATTCAACCTTCTAAGGTTTAAAAATATTCCAAAAGAAAAAAAAATCCAAAAAGCAAAGTTTGATTTTGCTATTTTACATAAGGGATACAATTTTACTATGCCATTGTATAAAATGGGACTTGAGCATTCACAGATTCTCGTACCCATACTGTGTGTATGTGCCCTGGAAGCAAAATCAAGTGGATACCAAGGATCCATTATAACTATTTTTGCAAAAATAACATTGCAAGCACTGACCTTATGCATCACATTTTGTGTATCGAAAAAGAGCAATAAATGTTTAAGTTGTGCAACTCATTACACTATGTAACAAAATTTGAAAAAAATATGTTCCTAGTTTGAAAGTGTTATTCCTGTTTAATTGTGCTGCACTTATTTTGAAACTATACTCCAGAAACTTAGGTTTTTGTGACTGCCGCAAACTATGTTGAACCGGTTGAGACTGTATAAGATATTCATTGCAAAATTATAGCAAAATGCGCTGCCGGATGTCCCGCAAAAACAAAGTTTTTGCACTTTAATAAACCTTGTCCATGTTTTTATTATAGAACCAAGTAGGAAATGACATTTATAACCAAGAACAAAAATTGTGTTGCATAATGTTATTGTGGTACTTTTACTGCCCTACAGAAAGGGAGAATCTTGTGAAATTTTCTGCCTTGTGAATCAAAATAACTTGACTGGCCTACATTGCTGTACACCTTGACACTGGAGCAAGGGAGGGCCATTTCTATTCCGCTCAAAGTACCGAAATATCTTGGACTTGCCCTTGTAACACTGTAGGACCGATTCAATGTGTAGGAAACTAAAATGAGCAAGTACTCAAATGTATAGTGGGATTTAGAAATAAATTGAGGGGTGATTGTCTTAACTGACATAATGTTGCTAAGAAACAGCAACGTTGGAAGATGTTGTGCTTCTAAAAGGCTGAATTTTTTCAAAAAGGGTAGGAAGAGAACTTGAAACTATTGCTAGGCCCCAACCCCAGTTCTTACCTGCAGGGGCCCAGTGGGGGCAGCCGGGCCAACAAGGACCCCCCACGGCGTTGAAGCTCCAGAAGACGCGGCTCAGAGAGCAGTTTCCGCATCGTCTCTTGGTGCAAAGTAATCTGTGCTGACACTTCCTGCGGTGATGAGACATCAGGGATTAGCGCCGAGCTGGTAAAAGTTACTGTTTAGACTACAACTCCCAGAATTCCCCCTAGGCAGGTTTTTTTTACAACCATAGTGGCTATGAGATTTCAGGACTTGTACATTGCAGCCTGAGCAGATTATAACTAAGGCTATAGGTCTTGAGAATTATAAAGGCATAAAAGAGTCAGATTAATACCAAAATCTATAAATACTAGGTTCATATGTCATAAGGATCTATTACTTGTCCTGCTTCTAGTTTCAAGTGTGGTGTATCTCTTTTACATGGTTTGTTCTGTAGTGTGGTGTGGCTAAAAAAAAACGTCAAATCACACATAAATGAAGCAACTTTCCATCAGAGCTTGGAAAAGTTATCTTTTTGGAAAACAATGCCTGCAGTCGCCATTTTGGTTAAGGATTCTGTGAAAGTAAGCTTTTATGGCATATGCTTTGCATACAACAGCCAAATTTCTATTAATGACAAACAGTTCATTTTGGTGAACAAACTTACAACCCTTTCTGAATGATGCAACAACCCAGATAATAGATCAGGGCTACATGTTCTCGCAGCCCTTCTTATACAGTTATCACAAAAAGAAAAGAGTTGAAAGCCAATTATCTAGTAGCTCTATTCCATGGCTATGATTAAGACTGAACCAGTGGAGCAAATCATGCAACACTCAAGATGTTCAACTGCAACTCCTAGCACTCTTTTCCATTGGCTATGGTGGCCATGGTTGTCAGGATTACAGTCCAACATCGGGAGGGTTGTGTCAATCCCACCACTGGTCTCATCAAAGCAATAGAGCTGAAGGTGGTTTCTCAAGATAACTGAAGATGGAGAATTGCAGCAGATCTGGATTCCAGCAGCAGACTTGAACATTGTGCTTTCATAACTTCCAGAAAGGTTTCACATAATGTTACCTCCTGACTTGATGCTGTTCCGACTGCCTTGAGGTGGGCACTGGCCTCACACACAGCCTGCAGGACACTACGGCAGAGTTCCTGGAGCTGCTCAAGAGCCTGTACAGCAAAACAGAGAAAGAGGCAGGGAGGTGAGCATCAGAGAAGACCGAGCTGGCTCAAGACATTTTGCTCTCTCAGGCACATGACAAGACTTCTTCCACAGTCCATTTTCAGAAGCTATTGAACCAGGAGGTTAAATTTCATTTTTGAACAGTACTGATGAAATACATAGGTTCCTCCACCACACCACTCCATGAGTTGTTATTTAGGGTGGTGCTTCTCAGCGTTTCTGATCTGAAGTATTACCATAGATATTTTTCCTAATAGTCCAGGGAATAGTAATACACTTTTTCCTACTCGCTGCAACTTGTTTCTTCCTAGCTTTTGACATGCAGTCCATGGCTTGCTGACCAGCGCCAGGCCATGTTGCAAGGCATACAGCACTTTTTCCTTGAGCAGAAGAGAACAGAGTTCATGAAAACATACCATACTGCACCCCATTATCTGAGGTATTTACCTCCATCTGCCTAATGATAGGGCCAGCTCAGAGAGATATAAAGAGTGAGAATGTACATGAAAACATAGATAAACCAGCAGGATTCACACCAATCTGTTAATAGAGTTTCTGTGTCTACAGCAGCTTGTGGGCCCTTCCAAGCTCCAATTTAATGAAGAATGCAAATGCAATTGGACAGGATTGTGGAGTTCTTATAAGTATCAAGGGAAAGGTGAAATCTGAAAAAAAAAAGTTATCTGGGAATTGTGGGGGAATATTAAAAATATGGTGTAAGACGCTAAAAGGAAATTCCAGGGCATGAGATCCTGCAAAACACTGGAGACAAATTGGATTGATTCCTGGGGAGAATCTTGTGGAGCTCATTTAATTAGTTGTCTCGCTTACCTGATGCTCTGCAACCCATTTTAGTGGTGAATAGTGCATGGTCCCACCTAACGTTGGAGTCAGCTGGTCCAGGGCCACATGATGAGACAGTTCAGAAAGAGGGAGAAGCCGCACAGCCTGTACAATAAGACAACTATATCAGGTACTTAATGTTCTCACATCTGATCTCTAAACACAATACTCACCCTCAAGTTTCCATCATTTATTCTCTGAACCTACCTCAGCCATGAACAAGGCTAGGTTAAAATTAGGAAAAATTCCAGGAGTTTTCTAGGTATTCATAATTCTTTCAGAGAGGAGGAGGACTAGGGTACTTTAATCCATTGGAACACTGGCTAGCCCATTTGTATTATATGGCTGCTATGATACATTTTAGGGGACTTACCACTGCAGGTTCCAAGGCCAGCTCCTCTTCGTGGGGTACAAAACGGTCATCAGGTGGCAAGACCACCAGCAGCTGACTGATGGGAGGTGGGGAACTCTCCTAAAGGGAAAAGGCTCTCATTTCAGGATGGTTCATTTTCAGGGCTGAAACTACACACATTTCTGGAAACCACATTTGAAAAATGGAGACGTTTTAAAAAATAAAAACATACATTCCTGTACAGGTTGAGCGTCCCTTATTAAAAATTCCAAAATCCAAAACTGTCTACACGGGTAGCTAAGATTGTGACACCTGTGTTTTCTGATGGTTCAATGTACACAGACTTTGTTTTAGGCACATAATTATTAAAATATTGTAAAAAAATGCATTCAGGTCAGACATACATAATTTACATGGTTTATATGAAACATAAATGAATGTTCAAGTTTAGACTTGAGTCTTGCCTCCAAGATACAGATAGTCCCTGAGTTACAAGCATCTGACTTACAAATGATTCATAGTTAAGAACAGGAAGTGAGAGAAATCTATCTCCAAGAAGGGAAATTCACTCCTGAAAGAGTTATCATGGGGAAAAGGTGTCACCATTAAAGCTTTATCACCAATCCTTGTTTCCACAACAAGCCAATTTTTTTTCAAAATCTAGTTATCACAGAGATAGAAAGTGAACCGGGGCACAGACAGCAAAACGAACACCACAGGGGTGTTAACCTTCAGGAGACCATGGTGGCACACCCTTGTGCCAGCAGGACTACTGACCAACAGGTCAACGGTTTGACTCCAGGGAGAGCGGGTTGAGCTCCCTCTGTCAGCTCCAGCTCCCCATGCAAGGATATGAGAGAAGCCTCTCACAGGATGGTAAAACATCAAACATCTGGGCGTCCTCTGGGAAATGTCCTTGCAGACAGCCAATTCTCTCACACCAGAAGCAACTTGAGGTTTCTAAAGTCGCTCCTGTCATAAAAAAAAAAACCTTTCCCTCGCCTATCCAAATCATACATATCTCCACACACACACACACATACATATGCACACATACATACACACACACATAGGTTAGAGTTACACTTAAAATGTATATGTTCTGACATACATATAAATTCAGCTTCAAAACAAACTCCAAGAACGTATCTTGTTCATAACTTGGTGTCTGCTTGTACTGTATATGTATATGCAAATATTCCAAAATCTGAAAAAATCTCAAGCATTTCAGATAAGGGACGCTGGACCTGTATCACTATAATAGTGTGTGCAGGAGAAAAATACGACTGCATTTTTAATTATAACAATGAGAAGATTAATTCTTCTCATTACACATCACAAGTTTCCTGGATATGAGATGTCAAGACAGCGTGTTTACTCTTCTTCCCCTGACCCCCTTTGTACTCTTTCATTATGAAGTCAATCCAAAATTACTACAGCGGGTTGGCTGGTTTTGTTTTATTAAAACGAAGAGCTTTTCACAGACAATATTTTAAGGAGGTCACAAACAAAGTTCAAGACATGGCAAGCCAGATCCTGAAGTTAAGTCAAAATGGTACCTGGAATGTGTGCAAGGTTGGCAGTAGCACAGGGGCTTGGAAAGCCCAGTCGTCCACCTGGCTCAGGTCTAACAGCACTGTCAGCCCTAGGGCCTTCAGCTCTTGCCTAGAAGACGTGAAAAGAGAAATGGGTAGAATGAGGATGATGTTCTTACCACTAGGAAAACTTGCCTTGTTGACTAGGCCAGCATATGGGAACTGAAGGCCATATCCCACACATAAGACCAGCTAAGACAGTGTATCTCAATCTTCCTAATGCCGCAACCCCTTTATACAGATCCTCATGTTGTGGTGTCTCCCAACCATAAAATTATTTTCACTGCTACTCCATATCTGTAATTTTGCTACTGTCATGAATCATAATGTAAATATCTATCTGCGAGATACATTTTCATTCACTGGACAAAATTTGGCAGAAATACCTGATACGTCCAAATTTGAAAACTGGTGGGTTTGGGGGGGGGTGATTTTGTCATTTGGGAGTTATAGTTGATGGGATTTATAGTTCACCAACGATGAAATTGAACCAAACTTGGCATACAGAACTCCCATGACCAACAGAAAATACTGAAAGGGTTGGGTGGACATTGACCTTGAGTTTGGGAGTTGTAGTTCACCTACATCCAGAGAACACTATGGACTCAAACAATGATGGATCTGGGCCAAACTTGGCACAAATACTCAATATGCCCAAATGTGAACATTGATCGAGTTTGAGGGAAATAGTCTTGATATTTGGGAGTTGTAGTTGCTGGGATTTCTAGTTCACCTACAATCAAAGAGTATTCTCAACTCCACCAATGATGTAATTGAGCCAAACTTGGCATACAGAGCTCCTATGACCAACAGAAAACACTGGAAGGGTTTGGTGGGCATTGACCTTGAGTTTTGGAGTTGTAATTCACCTACATTCAGAGAGCACTGTGGACTCAAACAATGATGGCTCTGGACCAAACTTGGCACAAATACTCAATATGCCCAAATGTGAACATTGATAGAGTTTGAGGAAAATAGTCTTGATATTTGGGAGTTGTAGTTGCTAGGATTTCTAGTTCACCTACAATCAAAGAGCATTCTGAACTCCACCAACGATAGCATTGGGTTACACTTTCCACACATAACCCCATGACTAACAGAAAATACTGTGTTTTCTGATAGTCTTTGGTAACCCCTCTCACAACCCCTCGTGACCCTACCCCAGGGGTCCTGACCCCCAGGTTGAGAAACACTCAGCTAAGAACACTATGGTACTTTCCGTAAGTGCTGAAATTACTGTATACACTCATGTATAAGTCTAGAAATTTTAGTCCAAAAACTGGCCCCAAAAACTTGGCTCAACTTATCCATAGGTCAAATCAAAATCCCTAATTTTGACCCCAAAACCTGCTGTCAACTAATACACAAGGTCGATTTCTACAAAAGTATATCCAATATTATATCACACTTGTACTCATTCTATACATGGAGAAACCGAGCTAATGTTGGCATGTATGTGTGCGTTCTCTCTCTCCCTTTCTGGAGTACCAATTTGGATACACAGAATACAGAAAAAAATTGTTATTAGCCAAATTAAAGAATTGCTCAATTGGGAATCCATTATAACTGGACATGTAAATGTAATGAAAATGACTAATAATGCAACTGTAAATGTAGGATTAGGTCTCTATGTTTCCAATGTGTGTTTACACATGCCATTTCTGCAAACTTATAACAAACCTACAGGTTGGTGTTATTATTTCTGTATTATAGATTGGGGAGTTAAAATTGCTTGCTTAAAATCACCAAATGAATTCACAGCGATGCCAAAGGGGGCCCTTTCCAACTCATGACTCATTCCGTTAACTATTATTGCTATAGTATCTCAAATACACTTTTAATCTCCTGACTCAAAGTAGCCATTTATTGTATTTTTTAAAAACTGATTCCAAGCCAATTTGTTAATGGTTTCCCAGAGCAATGTCCTTAAAAGCTATGGTTTTATGAGGAGAATTTCCTGAATTTTCCACCTGCCTCAGTGAATTATTTCAGGATTCTTTGGAAGGAAATCCTGAAGCTGGCTTTTGCATTTAACACTGCTGTTACTGCCAATAGGCTGATATAACAAATTTCCTACAGGATCACCCTGGGAAGCTCTTGGGACAGATGTTTACAGAACTGTAAGTTTGTGCTACCTGAGGTGAACCTGTGTCTACCTCAGGTGAAGGACAAGTTGACAACCATCACTGGGTTGCTATGGTTTGTTGGAGACTAGGCAAGTGGGGTTTTTATATCTGAGGAATGTTCCGGGTGGGAGAAAGAACTCTTGTCTGTTTGAGGCAAGTGTGAACCAACCACTGGCTTCCATTCTACATACAAAAGTCAATGTGGGGACAGTCAAACCACACAATTTTAGCACTATTATTCCACTTTAACTGCCATGGATCCATCCTATGGAATCCTAGAAATTGCAGTTTAGAGGGGCTGTTTAGATTTTTCAGCCAGATAGAATTACAACCGCAACATATTTATTTATTTATTTATTTTATGGTATTTGTACCCCGTAGCTTCTCAGCACGGCTTGCATTTGCAGCACTACAGGCCGCAACACCACAATACAATTTAAAATACACCATATAATCAATGTCACTAAAAAGCATTAAAAACATTAAAAAAAACATTACATTAAAAACCACTACATACAACAATAATTAATTAAAGCCATCAAGCGGAACACATTGTCCGTCCAGTCAAGTCCAAAATGTCAATCCAGTCAAATCTAAAGGTACAATTTACATCTGCTGCCCAAAGGCCTGGTCCCAGAACCACGACTTTAGCTTTTTTCTAAAAGTGAGGAGAGATGGAGTTGATCTTATTTCGTTTGGGAGTGCGTTCCATAGGCCCCTTGCTGCCGAGAAGGCCCTGTCTCTCGTCCCCACCAGCCGCATTTGCGATGCTGGCGGAAGCGAGAGCAGGGCCTCCGCAGATTATTTTAAACTGCGAGATGGGACATAGAGGCAGATGCGTTCGGACAAGTAAGCTGGGCTAGAACCATATAGAGCTTTATAGGTCAATACCAGCACTTTGAATTGGGCTCAGAGATGGACAGGCAACCAGTGGAGCTGACACAGCAGGGGGGGGGTGCTCCCTGTATGTCGCCCCAGTTAGCATTCTGGCTGTCGCCCGTTGGACCAACTGAAGTTTCCGAACTGTTTTCAAAGGCAGCCTCACGTAGAGTGCGTTGCAGTAGTCTATTCGGGATGTAACCAGAGTGTGGACCACCGTGGCCAAGTCAGACTTCCCAAGGTACGGGCGCAGCTGGCGCACAAGTTTTAATTGTGCAAAAGCTCTCCCGGCTACCACTGAGACCTGAGGTTCCAGGCTCAGCGATGAATCCAGGATCACTCCCAGACTGAAACAAACTACTGAAACAGGGCAGTTAAAGTGGAATGAGGCTGGTTCTACACTGCTCTATATCCCAGTATCTGATCCCAGATTATCTGCTTTGAACTGGATTATATGAGTCTCCAATGCAACATAACCTGGGAAAAGCAGATAATCTGGGATCAGCTTGTGGGATATAGGGTAGTGTAGAAGAGGCCTAAGAGTGATATTATGTAGAGCAGTGATTCTCAACCCCTCTCCATTGGCTCCCCCTTGTCACGGGGGAGAGGCTTGCATACCCTAATAGTTGTGAGCTATGCTGGCGGTGGCATAATAGCCACCGGTAGGGCCTCCCATGCCAGACAGGTCACAACCGAAGCGTCTGACAAAGAGCGTCAATGGGCAGGATGGGCTCCCTAGCCTTTTGGCAACCATCCTAAGAGAAGGAAAACTCTAAATTCAAACCCGGGCAGAAGGTGCTCGTCTAACCCTGTAAGGTCAACCATCTAGAGAAGGTAACTCAAATCAAACCTACGACCCGAGGACCTCGCTGCCACCGTCCTAAGCTTGCTAGGCCCGGGCAGATGAACCTTTGGTTTGAAGATGAGGCCAGTTCTGTGCATGCTGCGCTCCACCAGAAAAATCCATTGAACAGGCTCAAAGGACACATCCAACCTCCTTGGTCATCAAAGTGCTTGTAAGGAGCGTGGGATGAGTCCTTCCTAAGAATCTTCGTTCACGAAGTAATGCCAGAGAGAGAGAGAGAGAGAGATTCTCAACCTGTAGTTCCCCAGATATTTTGGCCTTCAACTCCCAGAAATCCTAACAACTGGTAAACTGACTGGGATTTCTGGGAGTTGTAGGCCAAAACACCTAGGGACCCACAGGTTGAGACCGACTGATGCAGAGTACTACTGAATCTTCACTTATCAACAGGACACATTTGAGGTTAACTCCTTCAGTCAACTGCCTGTAACATGGGATTAGCAACCAATCCAAACTAGTGGCATGAAGCTACCAAGATCAGGCCTAACATAAGGCGGAGTGAGGTGACTGCATAAGGAGGAAGCAGCTATGAACCAAGAAGTAGCAGTGAAGTGGTAGGGGAACGAGCTATATGGACCATTCAACCTGTCTTGTGACCCCTAAGAATCCTGTGTTATTACCAATATCAAAAACAAGATCCAAATGTCATTCCAAACAGATTGTGTACATAAATGTGAGAAGGAAGTGGTGTCATCTTGTCCTTTGATTCACGCTACATCACAGCTTGGGAGTAGTCCTAAATGGCTCAGGGGGGACATTGTAGACCAAGATGGGCCAAGTGCAACCTATGAACTCCATAGTCTTATGGAACCCAGAGTGGCTCCAGAAGACTCCCAAACTCCCCACAAAATACAGTGGTGCAGCCTGCAAGTATGGGATGCAATGCAGAATGCCGTCTGCCTCTTCTGCAACTGACCACCCTTGTTGTGGGGATAAGGCTAACATGGACACCTCCAGCCTCTGCTACTCTCCATCTAATGATAGCTTACCTGAGAAGCGAGTGCATGTATCTCAAGGTATTGACGAGATCCTCTTGTCCTGGAGGCAGCTCATCTTGAAGAGGCTGAGGCACTATCGTCAACAAGGAATGTCCTGCCTTATCCATTCCTCCTGTATGGATAAAAAACAATGATAACATGAGTTATAGCTCTACAGCTTTCTGCCTGAAAGAGCTCTTCAGCACCATCCATGGCAGGTGCTCACTTGCACATCACAGACTTGATTCTATCCAATATTGGCCTAAATGAAACTTCCAGAGTCACAGAGCTCACCTGACACTAACGTTGCTCGTGCTAAAAATATTGTGCTTCCACTAAAGGGATATGATGAGAGAACTATACTCAAATGGTTCATAATGTCTCGAATGCTTTTTTCCCTGAACTTTGCGGCAGCAGCTCTTGTGGGCTGAGAGGTATCTACAAGTCCAATCAATCAATCCCTATGATGGTTTTCAACCTAGTTAGAGCACCAGTATGATACTGGTTTGAGTATAGGCTGGGAGACTAGGGTTCAAATCTCTACTCAGTAACACATGGGCTAACCTTGGTCAAGTCATACTGTCTTTCTCAGCCTCTGAGGAAAGCAACCGTAAACTGTCTTTGAACAAATCCTGCCAAGAAAACTCCATGATATATATCCCTACCAACCTTCCGGGGCTCTAAAATCTTCTGGGGAGGTCCTTCTCTCAGTCCCACCTCCGTCTCAAGCGCGGTTGGTGAAGACAAGGGAGAAGGCCTTCTTGGTGGTGGCCCCCGGCTCTGGAACTCTCTCCCCAAGGAGATTAGATTGGCACCCACCCTGTCCTCCTTTCGCAAGAACCTAAAAACATGGATGTTCCACTGTGCCTATGACTAAACAGTTCACCAGATAATTGGCCCCCAACTAAAATTTACTATCAGCTCCTGTACTTTATCACTGTCCTCTAACCTATACAGTAGATCTAGCGTTCTAAAAGACATTGTCCTTCTAGCCCTAATTTATTATTGGCTCTTGCACTTTTCCACCAGCCCGCCTTGAAACTATATTGCACAAGCTCCTACCCTCTGACTTCCGTATTTATTACTGCTTCAGGCTATTGGTTGTTTTATGATGCTGTTTTATGATGTTATTATTATTTTGTCTTATTTTATTGAATTGTGTTTTTAATCTATGTCCGTTCAGGCTTGTCCCCATGTAAACCACCCTGAGTCCCTTCGGGGAGATGGAGGCGGGGTACAAAAATAGAGTTATATTATTATTATTATTATTGCCATAAGTTAGAAATAACCTGAAGGCACATAACAAAAAGAGAAGTTCTGACTGCAAACAAATTGTGAATTCCTGGATCACAGGAGTTTGGGTTGAATGGCTCTTGCGGTCTCTTCCATCTCTGTGAGTCTACAATATAGATTTTTAAAAGATTGACTGTAGTTGTTTGCCCTAAAGCAGGGCTGTCCAACTGGCGCCCCCCGGGCCGTATACGGCCCCCCAGCCCCATCCCCACGGCCCCCTACCCTCCTGCAAGATATCTGCCTTTTAAGATTTTTAAAAAAAATTTTAAAATATTTTTTAAAATATTTTTTTGGAATATTTTTCGGAATATTTTTTATTTTTTTTGCGGGGGGGTGAGGGGCGGGGCAAGGAGGAGGAGCAGGCTCTCTTCCTCCTTCTCCTACTTCCCTCCCTCCCCCCCCCTCTCCCTCTCCCTCCCCCCTTCTTTCTCTCCTTCCCCTTTCATTCCTTCCCCTTCCACCACCTGAAGGAAAGAGGGAAGGAGAGAGTGAGTGCACGTGTGAGTGGGGGCGTGGCCAGAGCGAAAAAGGGGCGGGGCCGAGTTCGGAGCAGGGGGGGGTGCTCATTCTTTCCCTTTCCGGCTTCCTCCTCTCCTGAGGCTTCGTGCCAAGTTTGGTCCTGATCCATCATTATTTGAGTCCACAGTGCTCTCTGGATGGAGGAGAACTACAACTCCCAAACTCAAGGTTCAGTACTTTCTGTTGCTCTCATGAGAGTTTAGGTTTGATTCAACATGGCTGAGGAATGCTTTGATTGTGTTTTCCCCTTATGGCAGAAGGAGATTGGACTGGATGGCCCTTGGAGGTCTCCTATTCTAGGAACCCATTGTAATTATTATTATTATTATTATTATTATCATCAGAGGCTGAATGGCCATCTGTGAGGAATGCTTTGATTGTGTTTTCCCCTTATGGCAGAGGGAGGTTGGACTGGATGGCCCTTAGAGGTCTCCTATTCTAGGAACCCATTGTAATTATTATTATTATTATTATTATTATCATCAGAGGCTGAATGGCCATCTGTGAGGAATGCTTTGATTGTGTTTTCCCCTTATGGCAGAAGGAGATTGGACTGGATGGCCCTTGGAGGTCTCCTATTCTAGGAACCCATTGTAATTATTATTATTATTATTATCATCATCAGAGGCTGAATGGCCATCTGTGAGGAATGCTTTGATTGTGTTTTCCCCTTATGGCAGAAGGAGATTGGACTGGATGGCCCTGGATGGCCCTTGGAGGTCTCCTACTCCAGGAACCTGTTGTTGTTGTTGTTGTTATTATTATTATTATTAGCAGAGGCAGAATGAATATTATGCCTTATCATTCAGGGTTATAGGCCTGTGTGGAAGGGCCCTGGCTTCTTATTTGCCTTCCTTTCCACACATCTGAATAAAATCCCATGTTATTTGCTTTAAACCAGATTATATGAGTGTGGACTCCGATAATCCAGTTCAAAGCAGGTATTCTGGGTTATATGGCTGTGTGGAAGGGCCCTGAATCCACACTGCAATATAATCCAGTTCAAAGCAGGTTTTGTGGGGTTTCCTGCCTGGATATTCTGCATTATATGGCTGTGTGAAGGGCCCTGAGTCCACACTGCAATATAATCCAGTTCAAAGCAGGTTTTGTGGGGTTTCCTGCCTGGATATTCTGTGTTATATGGCTGTGTGAAGGGCCCTGAGTCCACATTGCAATATAATCCAGTTCAAAGCAGGTTTTGTGGGGTTTCCTGCCTGGATATTCTGCGTTATATGGCTGTGTGAAGGGCCCTGAGTCCACACTGCAATATAATCCAGTTCAAAGCAGGTTTTGTGGGGTTTCCTGCCTGGATATTCTGCGTTATATGGCTGTGTGAAGGGCCCTGAGTCCACACTACAATATAATCCAGTTCAAAGCTGGTTTTGTGGGGTTTCCTGCCTGGATATTCTGCGTTATATGGCTGTGTGAAGGGCCCTGAGTCCACACTGCAATATAATCCAGTTCAAAGCAGGTTTTGTGGGGTTTCGTGCCTGGAAATTCTGCGTTATTTGGCTGTGTGAAGGGCCCTGAGTCCACATTGCAATATAATCCAGTTCAAAGCAGGTTTTGTGGGGTTTCGTGCCTGGAAATTCTGCGTTATTTGGCTGTGTGAAGGGCCCTGAGTCCACACTACAATATAATCCAGTTCAAAGCAGGTTTTGTGGGGTTTCCTTCCTGGATATTCTGAGTTATATGGCTGTGTGAAGGGCCCTGAGTTCACACTGCAATATAATCCAGTTCAAAGCAGGGACTGGGACTTGAGACTGGGATTTTGGTGTTCATCTCTATCTCCAAGTCAAAGCCCCGGTGTCCTCCACAGACACCTCCAAGGCGGGAGAGGGTGGAGCCGGGAGGGGCGGGCAGGGTGGAGCCAGGGAGGGGGCAGAGCCTGGGTGGAGCCGGGGAGGGGGCGGAGCTGGGTTGGAGCCGGGGAGGGGGCGGAGCCGGGGGCGGAGGCAGACCCTTCGGCCCCCCAGGTCATCAGTAACTGGAATTCCGGCCACAGGTCCGGTAGAAGTTGGACAGCCCTGCCCTAAAGGACAAGCCAGGGAACATTTTGCAGCCGGAGGCGGGAGGCTCCGCCCCGGCTGCAAAATGTTCCCCTGTACTTTTCATCCTCTTGGGTGTGTGTTTCACCATTCCCTCCACCAGAAGCGCTCGGTCCCAATAGCACATGCACGAAACTAGCTGTTTGCACGCTTGCATGCTCCGGTGTGCGCGGACACCATCAGCACCACACTGAAGACCCAGGGGGCGCCAAAAATGGTTGGCTTACTATAATGTTTTACCTTCGTCTGGTCATGGAGCTGGGCCATCAAACTAGAAAACTTTGCTGCCTGACTTCCAACCTCTATTAATGGTACTTTCAAACACTTTTGGAAACCAAGTCCAAAAGTGAAATGTATATAGGTAGAAAGGTTTCCGCTTATGACCTTCTACCCAGTCTAGAAATACTATAACTCCCATAGTCCTGCATTCTGTGAGGAAGGAGTATGTCACGATAGTGTAAACTAGCGGTTCTCAACCTGTGGGTCCCCAAGTGTTTGGCCTACAACTCTCAGAAATCCCAGCCAGTTTACCAGCTGTTAGGATTTCTGGGAGCTGAAGGACAAAATATCTGGAGACCCACAGGTTGAGAACCACTGGTGTAAACTTTGGCACAGCTGATGTCACCCATCATCCCTGACCAATGACCCTAGGAACTCGATTGATGGGAGTTGGAGTCCAACAACATGATGAGGACCACACATTCCACACCTTCTGGCATATCAAAGGGTTATTCTTAGCATGTCATGCAGGAAGCATTAAAATAGTCAGAGGATGAGAGGCGTAGTTTCTGCAGTTTCATCTGTTATTAGGTATAGATGGAACAGAATAAAAATAGATTGTACAAGAATAAAATAAGTTAAACTACAGAATAATAGGAAGCATCCTAGAAGACGTTCCAAAATACAAAACTGGATTGAAACCAATCAAGTAAACTCAGAAGGTCCACTGCTCACACACTACTATTTTTATTTGTCCATCTAGATTCGTGTGTGCATACCATCTAAAATATGTAGGCAACCACAAGCCACCAATGTCTGAAAATCATTTCCATCTATTAAAGCAAAACAGACATTTAGAAAATGGAGCTCATTCTCCATTTCAAAAAGTCAGTATTCCATCTTCTCAGTGTTGTGTTCCCATTCAGGGTTGGAAAAAGAAATGTAATTTCCCTCCAAATCAAACATTCCATTTCCTACAAATTCCTACCATTTCCTCTAGCAACAAACATACAATACATAAGTTTGGCTCCTGTAGTAATAAAATTATATTCCGCCATTCCTTTCTCCAGTCTACCTGGGAAACCCAAAATACTTCTCTGGAGAATAACTACAAATCTGGGGCATGTTTACACTACACAAATTATAGAGCTATGATTCCTCTTTAATTGCCATGGTCACATCCTATAGTCATAGGATTTGCAATGAGGAACGAAAGAGAGAGAGAGGGGGGGGGGAAGAGGGTGGCAGAAAAAAGAGGGAGTAAAAGAATAAGAGGGAATACCTACTTTTGGATCTAGACCCGCCCTCCATGGGCATGCAAGAAAGATTATGCAAGGCAATGTGGCACTTGACATAAACTATGTTCTCACCCTATTTATAAATACACATCCACACAGTGACACAGCACCACTATCGTAAGACTGCTCTTTTCTCCCTGGTCTTTTGCTCTGCAACCATTCTATATAGATACACTGTGCAATTTGATCCCAAAAGATCTTTCCAATCTAAATGGAATATCACAATTAGATGGATGTGGGGATTTCTAGGACAGGATTCAAAGGTTCCTATTCTTTGATAAAGTCTTCTACTGGTGGAAAACATTGGAGAAGGACCCATTCTGCTAGAGACTAAAATTTTGGATTCAGCCCAAAATGTCACTACCATCTCACCTGAAAAGAAAACAGCATCTTGCCCCTGTTCTTCAGCCTAGATGCTACTTAAAGGAGACTAAACATATGGAAAATTGGTCAAACAATGGTCATTCCTCACAAAAGCCAGAGACAATGAAGGGCTGGATCTCCAATTAGGCAATGAAAAGTGGCTGCCTCAGGCAACTGTTTTCAGAAGATGTCATTAAAGGACAGCAAATTTTAAATTATTTCCTTTGTTATTATTGCCACTTTAATGCCAGAGCTGGGGGAGATTACTTGCAAGATCAACTCTTGTATATGTCAAAAGAAGTTAGGTGCTAAGCACCTTGAGTAATGACAGCCAACTGCTCTTTTATGCCCTTGGAATCATTGTCAGCTTGTATAAAACTATTGTCCTTCCAATTCTATTGTATGTCTGTGATAAATTTTAATTAGTAAATGTAAAGGTTTCCCCTTGACATTAAGTCTAGTCAACTCTGGAGGGTGGTGCTCATCCCCATTTCTAAGCCAATGAGCCGAAGTTGTCCGTAGGTGTCTCCAAAGTTATGTGGCCAGTATGACTGCATGGAGCACCGTTACCTTCCCACCAAAGCGGTACCTATTGATCAACTCACATTTGCCTGTTTTCAAACTGTGAGACTGTCAGAAGCTGGGGCTAACAATGGGAACTCACCCTGTCCCACGGATTCGAACCACCGACCTTCCAGTCAGCAAGTTCTGCAACTTAGATGTTTAACCCGCTGCACCACCGCGGACCCTAATTGCCCCTCACTAAAATGCAAAAGCCGCCCCATGATTTCATAGAATTCAGTTGCAGTATTTGAAGTGGTATCAAAATGCTATCATTTCCACACTACGTGATTCTCGCAAATTTGTGAACCTTAGCCAGCTGGCTGAACAAAAGGTCTAAGTTCAGGAGTACTACATCTCCAATGACTGGGGACAACTGGCAGAATGTAACAATCTTTTATGCATTGTTTCACAACTTTCCTGGGTGAAATGTTGTTACACCATAATAAAGAATGTTAGGGCAATTGTTTTGCTGAAGAGGGAGCCTAAAGAATTGTGTTGTGGAAAGCAGAACTTCCTTTTGTCCTGGCTGGTGGCTTGGACTGCCTTTTAAGTTCTCCACAATTCATTCCCTGTATTCTCTACCCTGCTCCCCCACGTTTGTTCCTTTTTAGCAATGCCTTCATTTATGTTTCCATTTAGCCAATACCCCCTCAGGACAGCCGGCCTCCCATTTTGCAAGCCACAAGCTTTTGGTAACACGATCACGGCTCTAGTGTTATTCCGGGTTGTGTCTTGTGGCTTCGGGTGAGGGAGCGGTTTTTGCAAACGGTTGTGTTGTGGCGAGCGGGACGGCTTGTTTAGCTCAGACCTCGTGATGTTTAGTAAGATGGCAAAAATGTTGGTTAAAGGACAGGCAGCCCAAGGAGTTTCCTTTTGCAGAAAGCCAGGCTGCAGGGTGCAACTTTGCTACTGGCAAGCTGAGCAACGCATGCCTATACAATTAATATATTTTAGCTATACAATTAATTGGTTGCATTCCACTCATCACGTGACAAAGGGATCACTTAAAAGGTGTAATAATTTTTAACATCCTAACCGATCTATATCTGACTAGAACAATGAACAGACAAAAATACGTTCATTGCAGCACCGCATGGCTTAATTCATCAATTTAAAAAGTCTGGATAAGCAAACAGAAATCATAATTTGTGGGGCTTATGCTTTATTTTAAGCAGAATCACCCTCTTGAGTTGTTTTTTAAAGTGTGATTCTGATTTAAAACAGTTTACTTCCCCTATCACTCAGATTTTAAAGAAAACATCAGCTTTTTGCCACTGCAGCATTCATATTTGGCAGCATTGGAAGCAATATTGACAAGCACTTGGGATGCCAAGTGCAATCCACGTTTTGCCCACTTCTGCATTAGATAATTTGTTTTTCCTCTGTATTCTTTCCAGGGACTTCAGACAAAGCAAAACTAGCTGACAGTCATACCAAGAAATTTCCTTCCATCCAGAAGCACCCTGATACTGACTTACCTGTTAAAGCAAAGACACCAGATTCCAGAAGTGCCCAGTTCACAGACTGGCCAAGATGCGCTGTGGAAGACGGAGAGGAATTCTCTGTTTTCTCTGGCCCCGGATCAGCTTCTACACTCAGGGGTTCCTCTTTCCCATCAATTCTTGGCTCGTTCTCCTTTGGCAATGTAGCAAGCTTGGATTCATTGGTGCCAACGATGGGGTCCTCTTCTACCAAACAATGTCCTTCAGAATTATCCGCTCCTTGTTCTACGGCGCCAAGGTCTTGCTCCGCTGTGCCAACATTTGGTTGAACAGGATCAATTGCAGTAGCCACCTCCTCAGTGCTAAGGCCTCGGCCTTCTTGGTTGGCAGTCCTGTCTTCGGTGTTGTCAGTACTATCTTCCATACCAGCAGAACATTTTTCCATAACACTTTCTGATTTTCTGTTGTCAACACTGCATTCTCTTGGGCCAGCACCCTCATCTCCAGCATCAAAGCTCTTGTCTTCTGCATTATCATTTCTCTCTGGGGGAACATTACCATCGGCAACATCAACACAGCCTTCTTCAGTACCAACAGCTTGTTCTATGGTACCAACATTTTCTTCTCTTTCCCCAAAATCCTGTTCTTTTGGACTAATGCAGACTACTTCGTTCTTAGGTTCCTTTGCATCAACAGAAGCTGTTGCTTCTTTGCTGGTCAAATCACCTCCTTGTTTAGTTCTGCCACCACCAGCTCCTCTCCCAGCTCCCTTTTTTTTCCTTCGGTTTCCCTTGGCAGCACGTTTTGGTGTGGCCATGACTGGAGACTGGTTCTCAATGCTCTCCTCTCTGGAACGAACTGGATTTTGATGGCCAGGTCCTGCTTTCCCCAGCTCAGTGGTATTGGCAGCACCCCCAAAAATGTCAGGTTGTGCCTTATTGGTATGAAGCCTCTGGTTTTGCTCTGGCTGACCAGGACTCACGCTTTCCACCATCTTAGATGTTTCTGACATATGACCCAAAGCCAGGCTTAGACCTCCATCTCTCATTTGATCAATCCTGTCACCCAATGTGCCACTTTCTTGACTAGATTTCTCTGCTTCCTGGGCTTTGGCAGCCTGGCGCAAGGCAAAATTTTCCCCGCACCCAGACTTGTGGTGTAGCCATGCTCGGTGGCGCCGGTTCCGGCTCTTGCTGTGTCCCTTGCGGGCAGGCATGGTCTGGATCTGAGTACCACAAGGCTTTGGGATCCGAGGTGCCTGGTGTAAAGTAGGACTGACTTCTAAGAGGTGAACATATTCTCCCTCAGATTCCCGATTCTCTCCCCCAGAATGGCGTCCGTCCCCAGGACTCCGGGCTCCCAACACCTCTGGAGACAAATCTACAGGGCAGCGCTGACCCACGATGAATCCATCTTTGTGCACAAACTGGGGGTACACTAATTCTGGCCAGGGCAGGCTCAGCACTTTCTCCCCTGCCGCCAACAGGCAGCGCTCCAGGCGTCCCACCCGGCGTTCCTTGTTGATGCCGTTGAGCCACTCGACGGTGAAAAGGAACGGGTAGGAATCAGGGGACACTGGCAGCTCCTGAACCCCACGGTGGCCCTCTGGAGATAGGCACTTCAGAACCAAGCGTGGGGCACACTCCCGGTGAGGCACCACTTGCAGGTAGAAGTCTCCAGGGCAAAGGCGTTGCCAGGGCAGGGAACCCAGCTGCACCAGGATTTTCTCACGAAGGCAGAGTGGCCAACCTTCATGGCAAAACACAAAGCCACTGTACTGGGCCTGAAGAGGAGAGAGACAGAAAGAGGAGAGGCAGAATGACACACAGAACTGTACCAAGGAATCAGTGACCTGTATGAAACATGCAAATTTGTGTTTATTTGTTTATTTTGCCTCATTTGTTCCACTTCTGCCAGCCTCGTAGAGGAGGAAAAAGTCATACTCTGGCCAAGAGAAATGCTGATTGTCTCTCCATTCTTGGCTCCAGGAATTGCATCACCCACTTAACTTTTAAGCATACTTTCGCCACCTTACAGGCTTAAAATACTTTACTTTGTACACAAAGGCCGAGGTGTTTAAGATGAGAACTACTGCATTCAGTTTCAGCCTTTGCATGGTACAGTTATGAAATGCATACAAATTACAATGGTTAAGCATGGAAGGTTTAACCAAGTTCCATATAATGAATGATTTTGGATCTGGATTGTTGTGTGTTTACCGGGCCGTATGGCTATGTTCCAGAAGCATTCTCTCCTGACGTTTCACCTGCATCTATGGCAGACATCCTCAGAGGTTGTGAGGTCTGTTGGAAACTAGGAAAATGGGGTTTATATATCTGTGGAATGTCCAAGATGGGAGAAAGAACTCTTGTTTGTTTGAGGTAGGTGTGAATGTTGTAACTGGCCACCTTGATTAGCATTTAATGGCCTAGCAGTTTTGGGAGGGCCTCTTACTGCATGTCCTTGATTGTTTCTTGTCTGGAGTTCCCCTGTTTTGTGTGTTCTTTATTTACTGTTATGATTTTAGAGTTTTTTTAATACTGGTAGCCAGATTTTGTTCATTTTCATGGTTTCTTCCTTTCTGTTCAAATTGTCCACATGCTTGTGGATTTCAATGGCTTCTTTGTGTAGTCTAACATGGTTGTTGCTAGAGTGATCCAGCATTTCTTTGTTCTCAGACAATATGCTGTGTCCAGGTTGGTTCATCAAGTGCTCTGCTATGGCTGACTCCTCCAGCAGAAGACGATGCAGACGAAACGTCAGGAGAGAATGCTTCTGGAACATATGGCCCGGAAAACACACAACAACCCAGTGATTCTGGCCATGAAAGCCTTTGCACAAAACACAAAGGCAAGGATGAGTGTGGAGACACACTCTCACCTAAAGTAAACGTTGCTATATCTATCAAAACTGTGTAAATATTGTACGTATAATATTTACACAGTTTTGATAGACATAGCAACGTTTACTTTAGGTGAGAGTGTGTCTCCACACTCATCCTTGCCTTGGTGTTTTGTGTGGTTGCTTGCAGTAAAGCGTCCCTTTGTTTTTGTTCATGAAAGCTTTCGACAATAGATTTTGTATCTGTGGAGCGTCAGAGGTATAAGATATCGCACATGTACTGTTTAGTTGTAACTTGTACAAGAAAGAGAGATACATTACAGTGTTCCCTCACTTATCGTGGGTGTTACATTCCAGGACCACCTGGGAAAAGTGAAAATCTGCGAAGTAGGGATGTGTGTATATATGTGTGTGTGTGTATATATATATCTCGCAAAAAAATTTGCTAGCTATAAGGAAGGGGCTATAGGCCGTGATTTACATACTGCTTTGTATCTCCTCTCTCTCTCTCTTTATGATTGGCTACCTCCCTCCGTGGGGGAGGCAATACGGCATCATTGCCAGGTGGCAAAAACCCGCAAAACAGCGAGTCCACGAAAAGCGAACCGCAAAGTAGCGAGGGAACATTGTATATAAAAAACACACTGGGATCTGTATATTAAAACTACATTTTATTGGCTGGCCAGAATGCTAAAATAGCATATAAAATGGCCCTTTTCCTATTTAAAGCAACACAGCTGAGAACTGCATATTTAGAGTCAATTGGGGTAAATTGTAGAGGTGATGCAGATATTTGATCTGGATCAGGACCTTGGTAACAGGTTGTTTATTTTAACTTATGTTATACTGTGGGTTGTATGCCATATGTGTATGTGTTTGTCAAATGTTTTGGTACTGTCAATGGGCAAATCAATAAAATGTACTACAGATTACGTGTGGCAGTGGCCCGGTGGAGTATAGGGAGCCCATTTTCTGGATGACTATTTCAAAGGGCTTTGAAAACAACAAAAACAACACAGAATGAGGGAAATAATGGCATATATCTATCAACACTTCTTTGCTAGCCAGGACCTTAAAGTTATTGTTGGGAAAGGTTTGTGGGAAACAGGATGAAGTTAAGAGTCAGCCACACTCTAGAACTGAATTTCCAAGTTAAAGAAAAGTGTGGGGAGGGGAACCTGCTGCTTTCCAGATGGTGATGGACTATAACATTCTCTCATTGTCCCAAGCCACATTACCCGTGCCTGAAACTTAGGAACTCTGGTAAAATGCATCTTCCAACAAAATCTGTAAGGCCGCAGGCTCTCCATATCTGCTTTCGAATTTAGATCATAGTAGGACACCCAGATGTTTTGGATTACAACTTCCACATCCCCACACTGGCTGGGGCTACTGGGAGCTGATGTTCAAGACATATGGGAGACATCTAAATGTCTCCCACTCATTCCTTTAAATCAATTTAAGCCCCCAACAGCAGTCTATCTTGCAATTCCAGGAACAGCCCCATTGAGGGCTTTCATGGCTCCCTCCCTGCGTCAGTGAGCTAGACTTCTCACTCAAGTGCTACTCCCAACGAAAAGAGAGGCAAACCGAGGCAGCAGCTCACACAGGCTTCACTTTGGATGCGAGCCAGGATGTGCTTGGCAGGGACGAGGAAGTCAAGGGTGTAGCGCAGGGCGTCGTGTTGGTACGTCCGCTCCAGCACTTCGAAAACCTGGCTCAACAGGGTGGGGGCAGTGGCTTCGAAGGGGGGGTACAAGGCAGCCAGAGTGCTCTGGACACATTCCTCCACTGGTTCAGGTTCCTGCAAAAAAACAGCAAAGAAAAAGCATTTAGAAAGCAGGAAAAGAGATTCCAACTAAACATTAGGAAGGACTTCCTGATACCAAGAGCTGTTCAACTGTAGAATTCGTTGCCTCCAAATGTGGTGGACTCCAGAGATTTTTAAGCAGAGGCTGGATGGTTATCTTGAGGGTGTTTTGATTGTGCTTTTCCTGCAAGGCAGTGGGTTAGACTGGATGGCACTTGGGGTCTCTTCCAACTCTATGATTCTATGGAATGGGGTGATGACCATTAGCATCCAAGAATCCCTCTTACAGGCAAATCTTACCCTCCCTAAACTTGCAGTGCTCATTTTGACCCAAAAGGACTCATGTCAATAGCTGTAACAATAATTTTACTTTTAAAATTATTGGTGTAATCTCATGGTCCTAAGGAGCCACAGTGGCACAAGGGGTTAAACCCTTGTGCTGGCTGAACTGATGACCATAAGGTCAGTGGTTCGAATCCGCGAGATGGGGTGAGCTCCCATCTGTCAGCTCCAGCTTCCCATGCAGGGACATGAGAGAAGCCTCCTACAGGATGGTAAAACATCTGGGTGTCCCCAGGCAACGTCCCAGCAGACAGCCAATTCTTTCACACCAGAAGTGACTTACAGTTTCCCAAGTCGCTTCTAACATACAAAAAAAACCCCCTCATGGCCCTATTCCTACACAGGTGCAACATTTCTTGCATTCCCCCCCTTACTTCAAACTTGTGATGCTATGCTAGTGCCTCTTGTTCTTGATCATTTTCAATTTTCCCTCACTCTGCAGAATTGGGCCATTCTGGTTACCTAGAGCACTGTTTATTAAATTGTAGGACCTGATCCCAAATGGCATCCCCTTCGCTCAATATTAGATGCGAGCCAGGAGCCCCCCGGTGGCACAATGGGTTAAATCCTTGTACCGCAGGAGTGATGACCAACAGGTTGGAGGTTTGAATCTAGGGAGAGCGGGTTGAGCTCCCTCTATCAGCTCCAGCTCCCCATGTGGAGACATGAGAGAAGCCTGCCACAGGGATGTTAAAACATCAGAAACATCCGGCCGTCCCTTAGACCAGTGTTTCCCAACCACTGTTCCGCACACTACTGTTTCGTGACGGATCATCTGGTGTGCCTCAGAAAACATCTCTTCCCCCCTTTCTTCCCCCTCCTGCCTGCTGCTGCTGCTTTGGGGAGGAGGAGGAGGAAGGGCTGGGCAGCGGCGAAGAAGAAAGGGCTGGGGCGGCGCCTCTTGCAGCTGTTTCCCCGCTGCGCGCCAGCCAGCCGGCCCATCCCAGCTCCCAGGGAGGGCCTGGACACCTCGGGGAGCCTCGGAAGAAAGGCTCCCCGCAGGGCCCAGGCCCTGCCTGGGAGCCGAGTTTGGCCGTCTCGTGTCTTCCGCCGAGCTCGGCGGAGGACATGAGCCGGCCAAACCCGGCTCCCAGGCAGGGCCTGTTCCCCAGGCTCTCCCTCCGCTTGTGAGGGAGAGCCTGGGGAAACGGAGGAAATCTCAGGCCCTGGCTGCTTCCAAAGCGCGCTTCGGTGTACGCAAACCGCTCTCGGCCTCCCTCAGGCTCCCTGTCTATTTTCCCCAAACTCCATCTGTGTTCACATTTGGGCATATTGAGTATTCATGCCAAGTTTGGTCCTGATCCAACATTGTTTGAGTCCACAGTGCTCTCTGGATATAGGTGAACTACAACTCCAAAACTCAAGGTCAATACCCACCAAACTCTTATAGTATTTTCTCTTGGTTATGGGAGTTCTGTGTGGGAAGTTTGATTCCATTCCATCATTGGTGGAGTCCAGAGTGCTCTCTGGATGTGGGTGAACTACAACTCCAAAACTCAAGGTCAATTAACTATATGTATTACTGTGTTAGAGTGTCATTTTGTGTCATTTTGGTTGGTGGTGTGGCCCAGGATTTTGTAAATGTAAAAAGTGTGCTGCGGCTCAAAAAAGGTTGGGAAACACTGCCTTAGACAATGTCCTTGCAGACAGCCAATTCTCTCACACCAGAAGCGACTTGCAGTTTCTCAAGTCGCTCCTGAAATGAAAAAAAAATGTTGGGATCTCAAGAAATTTGGCAACAGTAAAAGGTTTTTACACAAACGTGTTAGCAATAACGTGCAGTGTTTACAGTGTACTCTGCAGAAAATGCTTCAGCAGTGCTCCACAAAAAAAGAAAACCAGCCTTTTCAAGGAGCCTTGCAAATGCTGATTTATTTTCCACGAATGTTTTATTTGTATAGCTATATACCTTGGGTCACATAAAACATTCTCGGATGGAAAGGGGCCGTGAGTTTTAAGTTTAAGAAGCCCTGACCTAAAGCAGCCATGGGTTCATCATGCGCCATTCCTAGAGGCTGCCCTCTCGTGGCACGCTAAATGGGACAGGGCAGTGAGGAAGTTGCCCCAAGATGGGGACTTGCGGAAAGGGCACAATGCATGCACAGATCGGCCAATGTGTTAAAGGAACAGGGGGCACAAGGGGGCGGCAAGAAAGAAAGCATTTGGGAGAGTGCCAAGGCCTGAGAACGGAGCAGCCCGGGGCTCCATCTGGAATACATTAGCGGCTGTGAGCTCATTCCTTCCGCAGCACCACCCAGCAAAGGAAATAGGGGGGCCGGGAGAGAGACTCAAAGGGAAGGTGGCCAACAGTAAGAAGCAGCCATTGTGCTAAAGCTTTCAATCGTACCTAATAAAGAAAGGGAAAAAAACGCAATAAGAACTTTTTGGAAAGTGCCTACCAGTTGCATCGAATTCAAACTAAATTCTGGAATACTATTTGAAAATGTTGTTTTTGGCTGCTCCTGGGTGTGGAGGCCTGCTCTCTCGCCTTGTCGTGAGGATCCAGGATCAGATGACTTTGCAAATGATTTCATTTTGATTTAGTTTTGTAGCTTCGGCAAACACTACAGAGTCGATTACAACTTGATTGTAAGCAGCACACACTGAAAACTACGCAGATTTACAGCCTGGAAATATGTAATATGTATGCCTGTTTTGTAGGTAGCAGGGGAATTATATTTCCAAGTAAAGCTGTCCTATGGAGCTAGGATAGAAGCCAAGGGCATGAAAGACTGCAGTCTCTTAGAATTGACGTATTTGTATCCCTGGCTTATTTTTCTTTTTCTGTATTTCCTTCATTAATTTACATACGCAAACGCCAAGGACAGTTTAGAGAAGAGGATATCCCTCCCAAATAAGGCCCCATGAAGCTGCTTTGAAGTTGTCACGAGAAGGCAGTAAATTGTTCATTATTGAATGCATGGTTGTATACTACAGATGCGATGAGCACTTCAAGTCACTAAATAAGTTGACTGGCTTCAGATAGTAGTTTGCAGAAAAGTGGTGGGGATTTCTTGCTGTACCTTAAGTCAGTGTTTCCCAACCTTTTTTGAGCCGCAGCACACTTTTTACATTTGCAAAATCCTGGGGCACACCACCAACCAAAATGACACAAAATGGCACTCTAACACAGTAATACATATAGTTAATATGTTTTTAAAATGTATTTATACACTCAGTGTGGAACCTGGGCCTGTTTCAATGAACTCAACATAGAAATCCTGGCAGGAATGGCAGAAAGACACAAACTTCCCACACAGAACTCCCATAACCAAGAGAAAAAGCTATAAGAGTTTGGTGGGCATTGACCTTGAGTTTTGGAGTTGTAGTTCATCTATATCCAGAAAGCACTGTGGACTGAAACATGGTTGGATCAGGACCAAACTTGGCATGAATACTCAATATGCCCAAATATGAACGCAGATGGAGTTCAGGGGAAATAGACCTTGACATTTGGGAGTTGTACTTGCTGGGATTTATAGTTCCCCTACAATCAAAGAGCATTCTGAACCCCACCAATGATAGAACTGGGCCAAACTTCCCACACAGAAACCCCAGGAGTAAGAGGAGGTATCTACTTGGGGAAAGGGAGCCTTCCCAATGCATGGAGAGGGAGAGACCAAGTAGACAACGGGTGGGGAGGGGGTGTTTGTAATTTTGTGCCTTTATCGAGGTAGGTTTCTTAGGGTTTTTATACTTCAACACACTAGACCCCCCCCCTTGGAGGTTCCAATTTCCCACGGCACACCTGATGATTGCTCACAGCACACTAGTGTGCCCCGGCACACTGGTTGGGAAGCACTGCCTTAAGTAGCAAGATGACTTGGGTAGACAGACCCTGTTGGAACAGGTGGTGCTGAATCTAAAATCTGTCCTAGCCTAATGAATTTTTCCTCTGAGTCCCAAATGCATAAGGGTTGGTTAGGGTTTCAAAACGGCAGTGGGGAGAACACTCCACCCATGTGCTCAGCTCCGAAACATTTGGAGAAATTAAAAGTTCATCTACATCATAATTATACATTTTCCCAAGTTGTGGTTGACACCCAACCATAAAATTATTTTCGTTGCTATGTCATAACTGTAATTTTGCTACTGTTATGAATCGTAATGTAAATCTGCAGGATGTATTTTCATTCACTGTACCAAATTGGGCACAAATACCTAATATGGACAAATATGAATACTGGTGGGGTTGAGGCGCGTTGGTTTTGTCATTGGGGAGTTGTAGTTGCTGGGATTTATATTTAACCTACAATCAAAGAGCATTCTGAACTCCACCAACAATAGAACTGAACCAAAATTGGCACACAGAACTCCCATGACCAACAGAAAATACAGGAAGGGTTTGGTGGGCATTGACTTTGAGTTTTGGAGTTGTAGTTCACCTACAGTATATCCAGAGCACTGTTCACTCAAACAATGATGGACCTGGACCAAACTTGGCACAAACACTCCATATGCCTAAATGGTGGAGTTTGGGGAAAATAGACCTTGACATTTGGAAGTTGTATTTGCTAGGATTTATAGATCACCTACAATCAAACAGCATTACGAACCCCAGCAACGATAGAATTGGGTCAAACTTCCCACATAGAACTCCCACAAGCAATGGAATATACTGGAAGGTGTTGGTGCGCATTGGCCTTGAGTTTTGGAGTTGTAGTTCACCAACATACAGAGAGCACTGGGGACTCAAACAATGATGGATCTGGACCAAACTTGGCACAGATACTCAATGTACACACATGTGAACACTGGTGGAGTTTGGGGAAAATAGGCCTTGACATTTGGGAGTTGTAGTTGCTGGGGTTTATAGTTCACCTACAATCAAAGAACATTCTGAACTCCACCTACGACAGAATTGGGCCAAACTTCCCAGACAGAAACCCCATGACCAATAGAAAATACTGTGTTTTGTCTTTGAAGATCCCTCTGACACCCCCTTGTGACCCACCCAGTGGTCCCAACCCCAAGTGGTCCCACTGATCTACATGGAGTCTGATTAGACAGCAGGAAGAAACACAGTTCCAGGATAACAGCATATCTGTAATACCTCTCCTGCTTAGAACTACCTTCCGCAACCTAGTTGTCTCCAGAAGTACCGGTCTACTATTTCCATAATTTCTCTATCTGTAGTCCAACACCACTGGAGAGCGACAGTTTGGGAAAGGCTAATTTTGGAGGTCGATTGTGAGGTTTTTGAATTACAAGACAGGTGCTCTACCGCTAAGCACTCCGGAAGATTTCACCCTACTCTCTTCCCACAGAGAAGCCTAAATGAGACCACTTGGGACATTTTCACAGTAGCCAATTATAGAACTACAAACCCACTTTTAACAGCCATGGCTGCATCCTGTGCAAACCTGGGATTTGCAATTTGCAGAGGAGTATTTAGAGCTCTCAGCCAGAGAGATCTGGTGCCTCCCCGATCTACAAGCCTCAGAACTAAACCAGATATTTCCATGGCAATTGAAATGGTGTGAAAGGACCCCTGGCCCCCTGTTCCAGGAGCAACACTAAGCCTCTCTGAACTTTAACTCTCCTCTTGAGAGGCACAAAGCTTTGTGAAATGATGGAAAGTACTTCAATGTATTTCTTGCACATTCCTGATCCACCCCCCTCACCGCTACCTCTGTGGGGTTTTTTTGCCACTTTCTGGCAGAGGGGCAGGAAAGTGTGAATTCAGAGCCAGCCAAGCTGGAGGAAAAATTTCATATCCCCGACAGGAAAAGGCAACCCCCCTTCTCAAGCAGACACTGGCAGGAGGCAGGAAGGAGTGGGGAGGCCCCTTCTTGGCTCAGCATCCTGGAGGGTGTGCAAGACAGACAGTTTCCAGCGAGAAGAGTGGCTGGCAGGAACACACAGACAGCCGTCCTCCTCCAGAAAGATCGCTGGTGGTATCTTCTGTCTCTCACACACAGAGACAGAACTAGAGCCCAAAACACATTTTCTGGGTCCTTTGGCATCTCCTCCAACCCAGTGCTCCAAAACAGATTTTCACAGTAAACATATGGGTCCTTTTCGGCACAAACCTCAGAGTCCTCCAACCAACCGGGCCAGGGACCATACTGGCCAGGCAAATCTAAGAACTATAATCTGAAACACAACTTTTCCAAGTTCTGTTCCATATGCACAAGAGGGCGGGAAGAAGGGAACAGGGTTGGAGAAACCCCCAAAGTTTGCAGAAATATACATTTTACAATTACTAGGAACTGCAAGAAAAAACTGTAATGAGGGCTGAGCATGTTCAGTAGGCATGGATTGCTGGCTGTCATCTATCCTGGTAAAGGAGTAGAAAAACAGGAAAAGAAGAGACTGGAATAGCAGTGTTTCTCAACCTTCCTAATGCCGCGACCCCTTATAAGGACTTGCTATGCACAGAAGCATACAGCACTTATTTTATATTAGTCCAGACTATTTGTCTGCCCTCTATAGAGCAGTGTTTCTCAACCTTCCTAATGCCGCGACCCCTTAATACAGTTCCTCATGTCGTGGTGACTCCCAACCATAAAATTATTTTGTTGTTACTTCATAACTGTAATTTTGCTACGGTTATTAATTGTAATGTAACTATCTGAAATGCAGGGCGTATTTTCATTCACCGGACCAAATTTAGCACAAATACCCGATACGTCCAAATTTGAATCCTGGTGGGGTTGGGGGGATTGATTTTGTCATTTGGGAGTTGTAGTTGCTGGGATTTACAATGAAAGAGCATTCTGAACTCCATCATTGATGGAATTGAACCAAAACCGGCACACAGAACTCTCATGAACAACAGTAAATACTGGAAGGTTTTGGTGTTGAGTTTTGGAGTTGTGGTTCACCTACAGCCAGAGAGTACTGTGGACTCAAACAATAATGGATCTGGACCCAACTTGGCACGAATTCTCAATATGCCCAATTGTAAACACTGGTGGAGTTTGTGGAAAATAGACCTTGACATTTAGGAGTTGTAGTTGCTGGGATTTATAGTTCACCTACAATCGAAGAGCATTCTGAACCCCACCAATGATAGAATTGGGCCAGACTTCCCACACAGAACCCTCATGCCTTGAAGGAACTTGCTGAAGCGAGCCTCCCTCCAGCCTTGCATACTCTCTCTCACCTGCACATGCACACCACACTGCCATGTGCCGAGTACGCCTGCTCTCCCCTCCCCACTTGGAGTTTCAGAAACAGCCCTCCCCTTGGCTGAGAGACTGGCTAATTACAGCAGAGGAGGGCTTTCAGTGGGAGGATTCACCATCTGTTTCCAAAAAGGAAGAGAAGGACAAGCGGGGAGATCTTCATCCTTCTCTGCCAAAGGGGTTCTTAAGACTATCAGAACTATGTGATGGTCTATGCCAGTGATTTTCAACCTTTTTTGAGCCGCGGCACATTTTTTACATTTACAAAATCCTGGGACACACCACCAGCCAAAATGACACTCTAACACAGTAATACATATAGTTAATATGTTTTTAAATGTATTTATACACTCACTTAGTGTGAAACCTGGGCCTGTTTTGATGAACACAACATAGATATCCTGGCAGGAATGGTAGAAAGACACACACGAAGCTCTTGCTCAACAGCTGTCAGTCTCTCTCTGTTTTTAGTTTTTATCACAGTCTAGCTTGTCTTGCTGTGATCCCAAATTGCCACTGTCACTTGACGCGCAGCTGCAGCACTAACTCTAACTTTGTTTACTTAGCCGCGTCTGAGCGAATCCAAGATGGTGCGATCATAGCACTCTCGCGTCACTTCTTAGGTGATGCGAGAGTGCTATGGTTCAATTTCTTAAAGGGACAGATGTGCCTTATAGTTTATATATGAATGAGGTCCAAAAATAATTTCCCACGGCACACCTGATGATATCTCACGGCACACTAGTGTTCCATGGCACACTGGTTGAAAATCACTGGTCTATGGCAACCCCTCTGAACCCCCTCGCGACACCCCGCAACCCCGGGTCCCAACCCCCAGGTTGAGAAACACTGGAATAGAGTATCCTGGAATAACTCCCTGAAAGGTTCCCTTTGGTGATGTTATTTGCTGTGAAGTTGGTCTAACTTTTGGTGAACCTGTGAGACTTCCACGAGCCTTGGTAATCAGCAACCCTGCCCAGAGCTGGAAACTCCTCAGTTGAGTCTGTACATCTATAATGGAGTTTTCCTCTTTTCCTATTGGCTTCTACTATCATCTTTTCCAACGAGACATGACATATCTAAAGTATAATAACCTCTGTTCCATCATTTTGGCTTCGAGGGAGAATTCTAGTTTGATCTGCTCTTTTCAGCAATTCTAGCATCTGCAGAACTTTCCTCTTTCAAGTGAGCTTATTCCATCCCACTCAGTTTTATTCATTATTAAGTTTTCACAGCCATATATAGAAATCAGAAATACTACGGCACGGATCATTCTGACTTCGCTACTTAATGATATACCTTTACACTCAAGGATTTCACCTAATTCCTTCAAAGTTGCCTTTCTAAGTCTTAACCTTTTTTTCAATGTTGCAGACGCTGAAGTCATAACTATTCTATTTTCTCCATTTGAGACAGAAGTGTCGGGAAGGGATTGCCAAATATTACATGTTCTATCTCCTATAAAGCCCCTGGTGGCACAATGAGTTAAACCCTTGTGACGGCAGGACTGCTGAGGGGAGAGTGGATTGAGCTCCCACTGTTAGCTCTAGCTTCCCATCCGGGGACATGAGAGAAGCCTCCCACAAGATGGTAAAACATCTGGGTGCCTCCTGGGCAATGTCCCTGCAGACGGCCAATTCTCTCACACCAGAAGCGACTGGCAGTTTTCTAAAGTCAATCTTGACATGGGGAAAAAACCCTATAACCCACATCAGATGTCTAATAGTGTTGGTCAGATAGGATAGCCAGCTTTTGAATTACACGAAATCCTGATTTTTCTGAGAAGAGTCCTATACAGTGAGCAACAAACACAGCTGGCCTGACAAAAGGCAGCCAGGAAAACATTTCTGGAATTGTTCCTGTCTTTTGTGTTCCACCCACAGCAATTCTCTCATTATGTTATTTTGGCTAGATTGATCTCTAACAATTACCACTCGTCCACATCCGCCTCTAGTTCAACTGTTATCGCCATAAACACAAATCAGAATACTTGTCCCACACAAATACCAGTGCATGAAACAAGGGGAAAAGCACAAGGAAGGCTGATTGGAAGTCAAAAGCTCTTAGAGCAGCATTTCTCAACCTGAGCATTGGGACCCCTGGGGGGGGGGGGAGGTCACGAGGCGGGTGTCAGAGGGGTCACCAAAGACCATCAGAAAACACAGTATTTTCTGTTGGTCGTGGGCTTTCTGTGTGGGAAGTCTGGCCCAATTTTATCATTGGTGGGATTTAGAATGCTCTTTGATTGTGGATGAACTATAAATCCCAGAAACTACAACTCCCAAATGTCAATGTCTATTTTCCCTGAACTCCACCAGTGTGTTCACATTTGGGCATTTTGAGTATCCGTGGCAAGTTTGGTCCAGATCCATCGTTGTTTGTGTTCACAGTGCTCTCTGGATGTAGGTGAATTACGACTCCAGAACTCAAGGTCAATGCCCACTCCAGAACTCAAAGGTCAATGCCCACTCAAACCCCATTAATGTGGGATATAATGAGCCCAGCATTTTAAATAATGTTGGTCGGACCACCCTGAGGAGTTCTGTGTGCCAAGTTTTTTCTGGTGGTCATGGGAGTTCTGTGTGCCAAATTCCATCGTTGGTGGAGTTCAGAATGATCTTTAATTGGAGGTGAACTATAAATCCCACCAACCACAACTCCCATATGACAAAATCAATTCCCCCCCAGTATTCCAATTTGGGCGTATCGGATATTTGTGCCAAATTTCGTCCAGTGAATGAAAATGCATCCTGCATATCAGATGTTTATATTATGATTCATAACAGTAGCAAAATTACAGTTATGAAGTAGCAACAAAAATAATTTTATGGTTGGGGGTCACCACAACATGAGGAACTGTATTAAGGGGTCACGGCATTAGGAAGGTTGCGAACCACTGTCTTAGAGGTTCTGATTCCTAATGATGAAATAGTTACGGCAAGACTGGGACAAGACATTTGGCTATCTGAGTTGATGAACAAGATGCTTTTGCCTTTCTCCTTTGCACTAGACGTTCATGGGGGATTTGGCTGTCCCTTTTTGCCCCAGCTGCCCAATTCCAAATCCTAGTGCCTCCTTGCCCCGCTGATAGGGATGCATCTTCATAAAACCCATCAAATATATACACCAGTAGAAATAGGGGCTATGTCAATATATTACTGTAGTAAGATCTTGGTCTATGCAGGCTTCCTAGAGCTCTTCAGAGGAAAACTCAAATGAAAATCCATTAAATGTGTTGAAACATGGTTGTGGTTGCTCAATAGAAAGGAGAATGCCTTTTTGGATAATATCACCACCATATTACTATGTCTACTGCATATGGAAGATGGACACTTCTGAATTGTGGTCCTGCAAGAAAATTGTGAAAGTGCCTTGGACCGCAAGAAGATCAAACCAGTCCATACTCCAGGAAATAAAGCTTCACTGCTCAATTGAGGGAAGGATATTAGAGGCAAAGATGAAGTACTTTGAGCACATAATGAGAAGACAGGAAAGCTTGGAGAAGACAGTGATGCTGGGGAAAATGGAAGGAAAAAGGAAGAGGGGCCGACCAAGGGCCAGATGGATGGATGGTACCTTGAAGTGACTGGCTTGACTTTGAAGGAATTGAGGGTGTCCACGGCCAACAGGGAGCTATATAACCCAGAATATTGACACAGAAAATCCCACAATATATGCTTTGAACTGGGTTATCTGAGTCCACACTGACATATATCCTAGTTCAAAGCAGATAACGTGGAGTTTTATTCAGCTGTATTGAAGGGGCCTAAGATTCAAAATAGGGATGCCATAGTTCACAAACTCTATCATTATTCCACACCTTAAGGGGCTGATGTCAAATAAAACTCCATCTCTTAGCCACTATTCTACAACTTACAGGAGCTAGTTTCAAATGAAACATGGTTAAGATTTTAAGTCCCATCTTTAGTCAAGTTTACACATGTATGACGCTCCTCACTCAAGGACAGCATCTTATGTGATGAGCTGGCATTTGTGAAAAAGTCATTGCACATCAAAACCCAGAAGCGGAGCTCAGCCCATCGGCTAATGCAGGGTTGGGCAGACCACAAGCTTGCAGGACCTACTCTGCTTATTACTAGAACCCTGCAATCCACCAAGCAGAACCAGGTGCAAAAACCTAGACTATGAGTCATGAGCTTACGACTTGTTTTTTGAGTCCCAGAACTGAACCAGCATGGTAAAACACTTTGAACATTGGACTAGGACAAATCCCTGCTCGGCCATGGAACCCGTTGGCTAACCTTGGGCAAGTTACACTCTCTCTGCTTCAGAGAAAGGCAATGGTAAACCCTCTTTAAACAAATTCCACCATGGAAATCCTGCAATAAGTTCACCATAGGGTCACAAGAAATGAGAAATGACTTGAAGGCACACGACAACAACCAGAACAGAATGGAATTCATTCTCTTCAATGTGAGGTGTACTTACTTACTTACTTAGGTGATCCCTCGTAGCCTGAGGATGATGGTCCTCCAAGTATAGTGTCTTGGTGATGGGTCCGTAGGTGGCTGTAGAGCCCTGTTCTTGATCCACACAATCTCCCACTGTGGAAGGCAGTCCTGGTCAGGGTTAGCTTGATGCACCTTCCTTTTGGCATGTTTCTCCTTTGCACCCTCCATTCGTGCCTCTTCGAATTCTGCAGCATTGCTGATCACAGCTGACCTCCAGTAAGAGTGCTCAAAGGCCAGGATTTCCCAGTTCTCAGTGTCTATGCCACAGTTTTAAAACTTGGCTTTAAGCCCATCTTTGAATCTCATTTCCTGTCCAACATTACATTTTTCATTCCTGAGTTGGGAGTATAGTAACTGCTTTGGGAGATGGTGATCAGGCATTCGGACAATGTGACCAGTCCAGTGGAGCTGATGGTATAAGAGCATCACTTCAATGCTGGTGGTCTCTGCTTCTTCCAGCATGCTGGCATTTGTCCGCCTGTCTTCCCAAGAGATTTACAGTATTTTCCAGAGGCAACACTGATGGAAGCATTCCAGGAGTTGAGTGTGACGTCTGTAGACAATTCATGTTTCGCAGGCGTATAACCAGGATGGGAGGACAATAGCTTTATTGTGATGGCATGCCTGAGCCTTTGGAAAACTATATTGTCTGGCTTTACTCGAGGGCTATCTGTATACCTTCTGTTAAGATTAAGACCATTTAGCAGACAGGGGCACTTTGAGGCAAGGTAAAAAGATAACCAAATGAGTTTACAGAAACAAGAAAAATAAAGGGTTAACTCCACCCGGGACTATCATAAGGTGACTTAAAACAATACATTACAAAAGGAGATCTTGCTGGTTGCAGTCATCTTTCTGAGATCTTTGAAAATCTTTTGCCTCTGGTGTAAAGCAATGGATTATAAATTGTTGCTTAAAAACTGTCTTAATCTTCTCTCCTGTGAAGCTTAGCCAGGCCAAAAACTTCTATTGTACATTGGACTGTTGGTATAAAATACTGCTAAATGCTGCAGCCGGTGTTAAGAATGCTGTGTTTTGGATTGCTTGGCCTAGGATTTCAGAGAATATCCAAGAATCTAATTCACTGTAGCTCTGCTGTAGAAAGAAGGAGGTGTCGAGCAAAGAGCTCTGTGCAGGGAAATGGAATAGACCAACTAAGACTAGCCTCTGAGGGGTGTTTAAGCTCCACCCAAAAACTAATACATAGGAAGATATCTACACTATTAGGAAGGTCTATAAGCAGGGGAAACTGATGCAGTAGAGAGGAGAAGGCAGATCCAAGACTTCACATTTATAAACAAGCATCTTGGTCTCCCTATGGATGTCCCAGTCCTCAAACACTCTTTGCTTCATTCGGAAAAATGCTGCACTCGCAGAGCTCAGGCGGTGTTGTATTTCAGTGTCAATGTTGGCTTTTGTGGAGCGGTGGCTGCCAAGGTAGCGGTAATGATCAACTTTTTCTAATATTACACCATTAAACTGTATTTCTGGCATTGCAGAGCGATTCACTGGCGACTACTGGAAGAGCACTTTAGTTTTCTCAATATTCAACCTGAACACAACCTGAATTTCTCAGGTAAGCACAGGTTCCTCTTCATATGCAACCAGTGGCAGCTTTGGGTAAACATTGCTTGGCCTGGATCAAATCAAGGCATCATGTTGCCCATCCATTCTACTCCCCTCTCCTCTCCATTAGACGGTTTGCACAGCTACATCGCACAAACCAGTGGGAGATAGATGCATAATTCAGCAGCAATGTTTATGATCATGGCAGCTTTAGAAAGTTGCAGAAAACTGGTTTCTTGTTTGACTAAAGAGAAGTCACCCGCTGTGTCCTTTTCCTCTTTAGGTTAGGTTAATCAAAGTCCGCGGACAAGAGTCCTGCTGCTTCCTAGTCTGTTTTTTGTGCAAAATCTTCCTCCTTCTGTGGTTTTTAGTAAATATTGCCAGCGTTGTTATTTTAAATGGAGAATGCAGGAAAAAATGATCCCTAGTTCTGAAATACATTAAAAGTGTGTATATTCTTCTGAGCCAGCTATTTACATGAAAGCTATCAGTACCAGATTTCCAATGGAATACATTCAAGACTCCTTTCTCCTCTCTCTGAACTTTCTATATATCGTTGCATCAGAACCTGAACATGAAAATGATTTAATTGGTGTTACTACCTGATGCATTTAAGATATCCCAACACAGCAAAATATTTTGACTGAATCTCACATGTTAACGAAGCTAATGAAGTGGACCCTTGAGTAGCGGTTCATGACGGAAAACAACAAAATGTGCAAAAGGGGAATGAATACTTCCATAAGGTGACACAGCATTGAGCTCAAAGCGGCATAAATGATTCCCCCACTTTATCCTCGCAACAACCCTGTTATTTATTTATCGCGTCAGAAGCGAATGGAGGGTACAGTTGTAATGTATTTAAAAGACACAAAGTTTATAAGCTTGGCATTCTATTAAATGTCCTTTGACCAGTAGCTGGCCACTTGGAGTGCCTCTGGTTTTGCCATAAGAAGGTCCTCCATTGTGCAATGGCAGGGCTCAAGCTGCATTGTAATAGGTGGCCTGTGGTTTGCTCTTCTCCACACTCCGCATGTCATGGACTCCACCTTGTAGTCCCATTTCTTAAGGTTGGCTCTGCATTTCATGGTGCCAGAGGACAGTCTGTTCAGCGCCTTCCAAGTCACCCAGTCTTCTGTGTGCCCCGGTGGCACAATGAGTGCTGGCAGGACTGCTGATCGACAGGACAGTGGTTCGAATCCAGGGAGAGTGGGTTGAGCTCCCTCTGTCAGCTCCAGCTCCCCATGTGGGGAAATGAGAGAAACCTCCCACAAGGATAGTAAAACTTCCAGGCATCTCCTGGGCAATATCCTTGCAGCCCATTCTCACACCTGAAGCGACTGGCTGTTTCTCAAGTCGCTCCTGATGCAAAAGAAGAAAAAGAAGCAGAAGAAAGGAGGAGGTCTCTCATTCAGTATCAGCCATGCCTCAAGGTTCCAGTTTTTTGGGCTTCCACTTTTGGATTCTTGCTTGCAGAGGTGTTCCTGTGAGTATCTCTGTAGATCAGGGGTGCTCACATTTTTCCAGCATGCGAGCTACTTATAAAACAACCAAGTCCCAAAGATCTACCTACCCACTACTCAGAGAGCCATAAAAGCAAAATATTAGGAAATTTATTTCAGTGAGAGCCATATAATACATTTTAAGACTGAATTCAACTAAATGTGAGTATAATAAGCCCCTGAGCATTCCTCACAAATGGCATGAGAGCCATACACATTGTGCCTGCGATCTGCCTGAGATCTACCAGGACGCCCTTCAAGATCTACCAGTAGATCACGATCTACCTAATGAGCACCCCTGCTGTAGATCTTAGGAAGCTAATTCTTGATTCAAGGCATCGGCTTGGTGGCTGGTATCCGACCAGGGGATGGGCCGGAGATGTCACTGCCTTGGTCCTTTCTTTATTGGCTGCTACTTCTCGGTGGATGTCAGGTGGTGCAATACCGGATAAACAGTGTAATTTCTCCAGTGGTGTAGGGAATAGACACCTGTGATAATGCAGCATGTCTCATTAAGAGCCACATCCAGTTTTAATGTGGTGAGATGTGTTCCACACTGGGCATGCATATTCAGCAGCAGAGTAGCCAAGTGCAAGGGCAGATGTCTTCACTGTGTCTGGTTGTGATCCCCAGGTTGTGTCAGTCAGCTTTTGTATGATATTATTTCTAGCACCCACTTTTTGCTTGATAGTGCTTTTTGTAAGTCAGAGCACAGTCCAGGGTAACTCCCAGGTTATCCTGCAATGCTCCAATGGGATTCCTTCTCAGGTAATCTCAGGTAATCCTCAGAGTTTGAGATGCTTGTCTTTTCTTAAGGTGAAAAGCACACATCTGCATTTTAGATTGATTAGGAATCAGCTGGTTTTCCCTGTAGTAGGCAGTAAGAGCACCTAAAGCTTCAGAGAGCTTCAGTTCAACCATTCTGTTCCTTGGGCTGATCAATGGCCACCCAATGAGTTTTCAGGGCCCTGTGTTGACTCCCCAACTTCCAATGCAACACCTTCACTATTACATCCTACTGTCTGGCTCTACGTAGCTATGGAAGTATTTAAAACCTCAGCAAATTTGTTGAGCTTCAATTAAATAAGGATGGGGAACTACCGTATTTTCGAAAGACACTGTACATGGATATGTGTGGAATTATATGAAATGGAATCACATCTTTAAACTCATGGTTTAAATTCATGTACTCTTTGCATACATATACATATATAATGAATCTTACATATTGTTACCCACAAACCGACAGCTATTGTGCTTATGTCTCTATTAACAAGGATCAGTCCATCATTAGACATTGAAAGAATTTCGTCTAGCACAAGTCTCAGGGAGTAATAGTAACATATACCAATATACTTCAGGTATATTCATATTAGTAATTATCTGTTGGAACAGGTAAGAATGTGTATGAGTATAGCTAAGATGGAAGAATTGACATACTGTCTATATTAGCGTTTATCAACCTGGGGATCAGGACCCCTAGGGGTGTCACAAGGGGGGTCGACAAAGACCATCAGAAAACTCAGTATTTTCTATTGGTCATAGGAGTCTCTGTGTGGGAAGTTTGGCCCAATTCTATAGTTGGTGGGCTTCAGAATGCTCTTTGCTTGCAGGTGAACTATAAATCCCAGCAACTACAACCCCCAAATGTCAAGGTCTATTTTCCCCAAACTCCACCAGTGTTCACATTTGGGCATATTGAGCATTTGTGCCAAGTTTAGTCCAGAGTCCACAGTGCTCTCTGGATGTAGGTGAACTACAGCTCCAAAACTCAAGGTCAATGCATAGCAAACCCTTCCAGTATTTCCTGTTGGTCATGGGAATTCTGTGTCCCAAGTTCGGTTCAATTCCAACATTGGTGGAGTTCGGAATGCTATTTGATTGTAGGTGAACTATACATCCCAGCAAATACAACTCCCAAATGACAAAATCAACCCCCCTCCCCAACCCCACCAGTATTCAACTTTGGGTGTACTGTATCAGGTATTTGTGCCAAATTTGGTCCAGTGAATGAAAATACACCTTGCATATCAGATGTTTACATTGCGATTCATAACAGTAGTAAAATCACAGTTATGAAGTAGCAACAAAAATAATTTTATGGCTGGGGGTCACCACATGAGGAGCTGTATTATGAGGTTGTGGCATTAGGAAGGTTGAAAACCCATTCCCTTCCCTCAGAGGTCCGCTTGTCCTGAAACCCGTAAACTAGCCCAGGCATGGGCAAACTTCAGCCCTCCAGGTGTTTGGGACTTCAACTCCCACAATTCCTAACAGCCGGTAGGCTGTTAGGAATTGTGGGAGTTGAAGTCCCAAACACCTGGAGGGCTGAAGTTTGCTCATCCCTGAACTAGCCAGCCGTCTTCAAGTGTTATGGAAGGTGCACAACTTAACAAAGAATCAACTACTAGCCCAGGTGGTTTCTGTATGTGAAACAGAGACAACAATTTATTTTGGGGTCAAAAAAAGCAAATTATCTTGGGACAGCATTACTGAGGATATTTGTACACCTGAGGAATGATTTCCTCCATGAAAAACAGCAGGAACAAGGGAGATGTGGCTTAAAATTATCTACAAGCCTTCCTGTTGAACAAATGAAGCTGTTTTCTTTTTCAGGTAAGTCTTCAGCATCATTTCTAGCTTGTGAATATCTGGAATTATGAGCAAAAGCAAGGGACTCTCGTCTCCTTATAAGGACTGGCTATGCACAGAAGCATACAATGCTTATCTTATATTAGTCCAGACTATTTGTTCTCTAGAGCAGTGGTTCTCAACTTTCCTAATGCCACAGCCCCTTAATACAGTTCCTCGTGTTGTGGTGAACCCCCAACCATAACATTATTTTTGTTGCTACTTCATAACTGTAATGTTGCTACTGTTATGAATCGTAATGTAAATATCTGATATGCAGGATGTATTTTCCTTCACTGGACTACATTTGGCACAAATACTCGAAACGCCCATTTGAATACTGGTGCGGTTGGGGGGGGGGTTGATTTTGTCATTTGGGAGTTGTAGTTACTGGGATTTATAGTTCACCTGCAATCAAAGAGCAGTCTGAACTTTACTGGAAGGGTTTATTGGGCAATGACCTTGAGTTTTGAATTTGTAGTTCACTTATCTCCAAAGAGCACTGTCCAGATCCATCAAACAACGATGGATCTGGACAAAACTTGGCACAAATATTCAATATGCCGAGGTGAGAACACTGGTGGAGTTTGGGGAAAATAGATCTTGACATTTAAGAGTTGTAGTTGCTGAGATTTATAGTTCACTTGCAATTAAAGAGCACTCTGAACTTTACTGGAAGGGTTTATTGGACATTGACCTTGAGTTTTGAAGTTGTAGTTCACCTATCTCCAAAGAGCACTCTGGACACAAACAATGATGGATCTGGACAAAACTTGGCACAAATACTCAATATGCCCAGATGGGAACACTGGTAGAGTTTGGGGCAAATAGACCTTGACATTTGGGAGTTGTAGTTGCTGGGATTTATACTTCACCTACAATCAAAGAATCCAGCCCACAATAGATCTGCACCAAACTTGGCACACTACCTACATGGCCAACATTGAGCACTGGTGGGGTTGGGGGGTGTTTTTGAATGTTTGGGAGTTGTAATCCACCAATACCAAAAAGGAAGAGAAGGACCGGTGGAGAAATATCAGCCTTCTCTGCCAAAGGGTTTCTAAGACCATCAGAAATATGTGTTTTCGGATGGCCTTTGGTGACTCCCTAAAAAAACCCTCGTGACCCCCCCTAGGGGTCCCGACCCCCAGATGAGAAACATTGGTGCAGACTATTTGTCTGCCTTCTAGAGAGCCAGTAGATTTCCAGGATCTCTGGCCCAGGTTCCTCATCACCTGCAACCTGATCACTTTTAAACTGAAGGTGCTACAGACCAAATTGCCTTCTCCATGCAGCTTGTGCTCAGAGCCGGCTCATGAAGTGCAGCAGCAAATGCCACCCACACATGTCAAGGTGCGTAGTAACCAAAGCTTTAGTTACAAGGCAGGAAAACATCCCAGAACCAATTCTCCTTGGCAGCAAATGTCTTATAGGGAGCGGACACCTCTCAATTTGCTGCGCTTTTACAACATCCAAAATCTGTTGCCTGTGATGAATGGCATAGTCGGCCCATTGTTAGAGTCCTCCCTACAAATGAACTACCAGGAGTTTGGGTCCCTTTGAATTAAGAAGCAACTTCCCATACAGATAACCAACAGCATTTAGTTTAGGAACCATTTGTTTTTGAAATAAAAGGTGCCCAACGGCAAAGGGATCTTCAGCATCACAATCTCTCAATTGAGAAATATGTGCTTCGGCTTTGGAGACACAATTGGGCTCAGGAGCCATCGGATTAAGAAGTGAGTTTGGAGACAGGGAATGTCTACCTTTGCTCAGGCCAAGTTACACATTATAGAAAAAACATGTAGCACATCACTCATCTAAGAGTTCCCAGTAGCGCAATGGTTTAAACCCTTGTGCCAGCAGGACCAAAGATCCACAGGTCAGAGGTTCGAGTCTGGGGAGAGAGTGGATGAGCTCCCTCTGTCAGCTCCAGCTCCCCATGCGGGGACATGAGAGAAGCCTCCCACAAGGATGAGGATGGTAAAACATCAAAACATCTGGGTGTCTCCTGGGCAACGTCCTTGCAGACGTCTTTGTCTCCTGAGGAACATCCTTCCAAAGTATTTATTTATCTTGTCAGAAGCAAACTGAGGATTCAGTTATAATGTATCTAAAAACACAAACGAAGTTTAAAAACTTGGCATTATACTAGATTTCCTTTGTCCAGAAGCTGGCCACTAGTGCCTCACAGTGCCTCTAGTGTCACTGTGAGAAAGTCTTCCAATGTATTAAATGAACTATTATCCCCATATGAACCAGCCACTCCTATTGAATGCTGCCACAGTGTGGTGGAATTACCTCTGAAGGGTTTTAAACCAAGACTGGTTGGCCATCTGTAAGGAGTGCTCTGGTTGTATGTTACTGCATGGCAGGCGAATGGATTGGGTGGCTGTTGGGGTCTCCTTCAACAACAAGGCCTTTGAGGTTGGGGGCTTTTTCTCTGTCTATCCCATACCCTCCCAGGCCCCTTCCACATAGCTGCATAAAATCCCACATTATCTGCTTTGAACTGGAATATGTGGCAGTGTGGACTCAAATAACCCAGTTCAAAGCAGATAACGTAGGATTTTCTGCTTGATATTCTGGGATACACCGGGAATGTGGTGCAGCTGGCTAAGTGTCAGCTGCATAAGATCTCTCTGACCAGTAGGTCATGAGTTTGAGGCCTGCCTGGGTTGAGGTGGGTGCTCGACCTTTAAGTGTAGCCTGCTGTCGACCTTTGCAGCCCGAAAGACAGTTGCATATGTCAAGTAGGAAATAAAGGTACCACATTACGTGGGGAGGCAAATTTTGACTGAATTATGAGGCCATTAAAGAACTCCAGAAACGCTGAGGAATACAGAAGGAACAACAAGGGATGCTGGGAACGCTGAGAGATGAGGAGTGTGTCAGTTCACCCTGGTGGCCAGAGTTTGCCTCTGTTTGTCTATATGTGTGTATGTGGAAAACGGCAGGGATTGTCTACTAAGTATATGTACCTGTAATCCGCTCTGAGTCCCCTTCGGGGTGAGAAGAGCGGAATATAAATAAAGTAAATAAAATAAAAATGGCACGCATACATGTGGTATAATAGAAAAAGGGTGGAAAAGAACTTTGAACATCACTATATAAGGGCGGCCCTGTCCCGGACTTGGGAAAAATATAAAATAAGACTATATAGACAAACACCGTTATGGATCTCCCCCATGGAGGCTTTCTATAAGAAAGAGTTAGCAGACAAAACATGGCTAACGTATAAGCAGATTTTGAAAAAAAATACACAAAATAAGTGGGAGATAAAGACAATAGAAGAACTACGACAAAGCCACCCAAACTTAACGTGGTTCCAGTATTTTCAGATAAACGAACATTATAATACAGATAAAAAGATTGGATTCACGGAAGATACAATCTGGGAGCCACTAGTGAGAAAAAAGAAAAAAAACATCAGTTGCATCTACAAACTGCTACTAGAATGGGCGATGGAAGAAGACCTAATCAAAGATAGTCACATCAAATGGGCTAAAGATTTAGGACATACAGTCTCCCTACATCAGTGGGAGGAAATATGGGGAAAAAAATTAAAATATTACAAAGCTACGGAAATTGAGGAAAACTGGCTTAAAATGCAGTACAGGTGGCACCTGTACCCCGCCAGATTAGCCAAATTTGACAAGAAATGCTCCGGGAAATGTTGGAAATGTGAGCAGAAGACAGGGACATATATTCATCAATGGTGGGAGTGCCAAAAGGTCAAAAAATACTGGAGAGAAATACACCAAGCAACACAAGAAATATTAGGGAAAAAAATAGAGTTAGACCCCCAAATTTACCTCCTGGGACTGACAGGCAACCAACTCTCTGAGAACCAAGATAGAATGCTATTTTTACTAAGCACTTGCGCACGTATAACATTAGCAAGAAGGTGGAAACAAAATACACTCCCCAGCAAAGAAGAATGGATCTTGAAGACCCTAGACGTAATCCAGATGGATGCCCTAGCCCACAATATAAACAAGGAAAGAAACAAAACGGACTGGACCAGCCTAAAGAAATATATGCAAAACAAAGGCCACAAATTCACAGTGGAAATAAATGAACTATAAGACTGACAGACATACACCCACTGTGAAAGGAACATAATCAAACAGTGCGAACACGAACAAAGACGCACTTGGACTGTCTTTGGGAAGTCATTTTATACTGTTGCATACCTACCCAGTGTATCTACCCCACCCCCTCCCACACCTTGAACCCCCTCACTCCTACACCCCTACCCATCACAATCTGTTGATGTCGATGTTCATGTTTATTTTGAAAAACAATAAAAAACTATAAAAAAATAAAAAAAAATAAAATAAAAATAATAATACATAGCTGTATGGAAGGGCCTCCAGGATCTACTATTGAGAAAATAGGAAAAGCCTTCTTGGTGGTGGCTCCTGAGCTTTGAATCTCCCTTCCCCTCAGGAGAGGTTTGTGTTGCCACTTCTCTGCTACCTTTGTGCCAAAAGGCAAAGATGTTTCTGTTTAAAGAGGTCTTCTGCTGTAATTGATCACAATAGAGGGAGATGGACTAATAGAGATTTTAGGCATTTTAGTATTATCAATTTTTAAACTTTTGCACTCCACATTGTTTTGAATCAGGGGTTCCCAACCTTTTTTTTTTTTGACCAGGGACCACTTTGACCAGGAATCACTCTCCAACATTAGTACCAAAAAGGCTTACGAATCAGTTTTTGGTCAACTTTAGATTCGGTTTGGTTATTTGGGGTGCTGATTCAGAAAACTGCATTGCACAGACCACATCTGCTCTAGTTTCCGATACAGAACATATGCCATCTAGTAGTCGCCATCTGCTCACCAACAGAACATCATATTTAATAAGCTGTGGCACTATGAAACAGTTTTGTGAGACCAGTCACTCTCGATGCAACCATGTAGTAACAGTGAGACCATGGAATGGATCATATTTTAGTTCTTGTAAACTATTGGTGGTCCACAGACCATAGGTTGGGAACTACTGTTTTAGATGTTCCCCTTGAATTTAAGCCACTTAGAATCCCATTCAGGGGAAAAACAAGATAGAACCCAAACAAAACAATTAAAAACAATTTGGGGAGAAATGTAATTTTTTGGAAAAGAGTTCTCAGAATTCCAAAGCCAGAAACCATGCTAGTTTGGAAATTCTGGGAGTTGTAGTCCAAGGAGTCACTTTCCCAAGCTCTGGTCTTCCAGCCATGCAAACCCACATCTGGAACTAGGTGGAGATGTGGGAGGAAAATAGCTGGCAGCGAAGGGACATTTTCGAGTGGAAAAGAAACCAACAAGAAGGGGGACTTCCATTGCTTCTTTGTTCCATACACTGCACTATACAGCAGCCAATAAACGCCTAATGTGATTAAATATATGTTGTTTCTCCACCTCCGTGCACACTCAGCTTTTCCTTAGAAAAAACAGCTGTTTGGAGTTTTGTTACTACTGTGTGTGTATATATATACGTATATATATACTGTATATATATATAGTAGTTTGATGACCTTTCTTCTTTCCTCTTTTCTTTTACAAACAATATAGTCTTTTTGCACTTGTGTTTTAAATTGAACGCACCTTCGTATCGATGTACTTGCAATTTGTTCATACCCAGCACCCACAAATAGACTAGAACATAAAGAACTCAGTTATGTGTTGTCGAAGGCTTTCATGGCTCAAATCACTGGGTTGCTGTGAGTTTTCCAGGCTCTATGGCCATGTTCCAGAAGCATTCTCTCCTGACATTTCACCCCCATCTATGGCAGGCATCCTCAGAGGTTGTGAAATCTGTTGGAAACTAGGCAAGTGAGGTTTATATATTGGTGGAATGCCCAGGGTGGGAGAAGAACTCTTGTACGCTTGAGGCAAGTGTGAATGTTGCAATTGACCAGCTTGATTAGCATTAAATAGCCTTCCAGCTTCAAAGCTTGGCTCAAAAACAGGGGAATTCCAGACAAGAAACAATCAGGACCAGCACCTTCCAATAAAGGATTCACCCAGGCAGGAAGCAGTCAAACTTTGAAGCTACAAGGCTATTCAATGCTAATCAAGGCGATCAATTGCAGCGTTCACACTTGCCTCAAACAGACAAGAGTCCTTTCTCCCACCCTGGACATTCCACAGATATATAAATCCCACTTGCCTAGTTTCCAACAAACTTCTCAACTGGGTTGCTGTGAGTTTTCCGGGCTGTATGGCCATGTTCCAGAAGCATTTTCTCCTGATGTTTCATCCACATCTATGGCAGGCATCCTCTGAGGTTGTGAGGCATACTCACAGCCTCTTGAGGATTCCTGCCATAAATGCAGGTGAAATATCAGGAGAGAATGCTTCTGAAATATGGCCATACATTCTAGAAAAGTCGCAGCAACCTGCTACTTCATCACACTAGAGCAGTGTTTCCCAACCTTTTTTTGAGCCGCGGCACACTTTTAAACATTAAAAAAATCCGGGGGCACACCACCAACCAAAATGACACAAAATGACACTCTAGCACAGTAAATAAAGGCTGGGGGATGGTGGCCTGCTGGGAGCAGCTGCTGGTAGTGCCAAAGCCAGGGGAGGGGGAAGAGCTAGGCCACGCCATGCCCCGCCACCTCCCCCCAGCTTCAGCTCTCCCACAGCTTCTCCAGCCTTGAGGGGGCAGTGCGAGCAAGGGGTGGGAGTCATGGCCCCCGTCCCCGGCGCTGCTCTCCACCATGACTCCCGCCCCTCACTCACTGAAGCCATGCGGAGGAGGAGGAGGAGCATGAGCGGTGGACGGGCTTCAGTGAGCGGGGCTCCTCCTCTGCACGGCTTCAGCGAGCGAGGGGCAAGAGTCATGGCGGATTGGAGGCTGGCTGGGGAAACGGCCGAAGGAGGCGGCGCTCCGGCCCCTTCTTCTTTTTCTTCACCGCCACCCACCCCTTCCTCCTCCTCCCCCAAGCAGCACAAGTTCGGCAGGTAAAGGGGGGAAGGAAGGGGGGCAGAGAGCTTTTGACACGGCACAGCAGGAGGTCCGTCACGGCGGTTGGAAAACACTGCACTAGGGAACGAATCCAATCTAATTCCAGTTTCTGCCTCCTGTAGAATTCTGGGGTTTGTAGTTTAGTGGGGCTGTTAAAGCTCCTCCCTAAACTACAAACCCCAGAATTCTGCAGGTGGCAACAACCGGATTTAAAGTGGATTCATTCTCTAGTGTGATGAGGTCCCAGGTGACTCCGGCCATCAAAGCCTTCGACAACAAACCTCACAACCTCTGAGGATGCCTGCCATAGATGTGGGCGAAACATCAGGAGAGAATGCTTCTGGAACATGGGCATACAGCCCGGAAAACTCACAGCAACCCAACTAAGTTCTGTTCCCCCAAAGGCCAACTTTCCGTATGTGAGTGTGCGCACCTTCCAGTTATTGAGTTTTCTTAGGCAAGGGATATTACTCAGAGGTGGTTTCCCATTGCCTTTCTCTAATACAGGGCTGTCCAACTTCTACGGGCCCAAGGGCCGGAATTCCGGACACTGATCACCTGGGGGGCCGGTCTGACTCTGCCCCCTCCCTGGCTCCGCCCCCTCCCTGGCTCCAATTTACTTACAATTGACCTTGACTTGTGGAGTTGTAGTTCACCTCCATCCAGAGAGCACTGTGGACTCAAATAATGATGGATCTGGACCAAACTTGGCATGAGTACTCAATATGCCCAAATGGGAACACTGGTGGATTTGGGGGAATGTTTCCTAATACCTTTGAGTTATTTGAGTCCACACTCAAATTGGGACACACCAAAAAATACCCCAAACACCTCAATGCCGTCACAGGGCTTGATGGGGCCTCCTTTCCCAGAGGCCCAAAGAGCTCCCTCCCTCCCTCCCTGAAGGGAAAACAAGCCATGGGTGCAGGCGCAAAGGAAGCCACGTTGCGCCCTGCACGCGGGGGAAGGCAGCACAACAAGGGGGAGAGGGCGCGGAGGAGGGGGAGGAAGCGTCGCCAAGGAAACCGCCGCTGAGGGACCCCTCCCCCTCACCCAACGTCCCACTGTTTTTAGATTGATTGATTCAAGCCAGGCCTTTCCTTACCCATACTGCGGGAGCCCCGCCACAGGGCCAAAGCGCCAACGCCGCCCCCGAAGAGCCCCGCTGGAACCGAGGCCAAGCTCAGGCTGGGCGTGGCGGCTCCACAATCTGCGGGGCGGGAAGCGAGGGCCCTCCACAAGAAGAGGACGCAGCCAGGAGGGGCTTTCCCTGCCTCACTCCCCTCCTCCCTCTCTCTGAGGGAATGGGGGCTGGCCTGGAAGCAGCCGCCAGGGAGGAGAAGGCGCGCGCCCAGGCCGGCCGCAAATCCTGCGGGAACCGAGATTTCGGCAGCTATCGCGAGACTACACAACCACAGACGGGATTTCGACCTCCCTCGAAATCCCGTCTGTGGCTGGCGTAGTCTCGCGATGCTTGCCTAAACCCGGAAGTAGGTATTTTTTTAATTTTTTAATCTTATTTTTCATTTGTATTTTATTAAAACAAGTTAGGGGGCCGGAGGGAAGGGGCTCGGGGGCCGTGTATGGCCCCAGGGCCGCCTGTTGGACAGCCCTGCTCTAATACATTGCCTACAGCTCTGGACTGAATGAACTTCTTTAAAAATCATCCAAAAAGAAAGAAATAACTCCCTTTGCTACCTATCTTCCACTTGGGGCATCCAACCTGAGCCCAGCCAGGAGAGGGATGAGGTCAGATCTCTCCTTGACATCCAAGAACAAAACTACTCTTTGCTTCCCGGTCTAGAATTTGAGTCATTTTTTCCTCCTTGTGGCACAACGCATGCTGCCAAAGCCTTTGGCAGAATACATCCTGGAGGGACAAAGAAAGGAAACCCTGGCAGAAAACAGAAGGGAGAAAAGTCTCGGTTTGGAGTCCTAAGGACTGCAGCTTGAACTCAAGATTCAGGAAGCAGTAAAAGGGGTTGAAGAAGCATCCCTTGTGGAGAAAGCCTCATATGCACCTTTAACATCCCGTATACCAGGAGGTCGGGACCTCTGGGGGGTGTCGCAAGAGGGGTGTCAGAGGGGTCACCGAAGACAACCAGAAAACACTGTATTTTTATTTATTCTGTTAGTCATGGGGGTTTTGTGTGGGAAGTTTGGCCCAATTCTGTCATTGGTAAGGTTCAGAATGCTCTTTGATTGTAGATGAACTATAAATCCCAGCAACTACAACTCCCAAATGTGACAGTCTATTTTCCCAATCCCTACATCACGGTTTTTCACTTATTGCAGGAGGTCTTGGAACCTAACCCCAGCAATAAGTGAGGGAACACTGTATAGGGATACTCTACTTATCTTAATATTTATACATTATTTTAGTAGTTATACACTATTTTAAGTCTGTATATACTTAAAATAAAGTGAAGAAAAGGAAGGAAGGGCCCTTCCAGGCTGGAGGGAGGACTGAGGAGGGAGAGCACCTTAGAGAGTGGCGGCGGCGACAAAACCGCACAAAATAGCAAAAATACTATTGATATATATTTAAAATTAATATTTTTTTGAAATCCGCGAAAGAGCGAGTCCGCAATAAGCGAACCCCGAAGTAGCGAGGGAACACTGTATTGCGGTTTTTCACTTATTGCGGGAGGTCCTGAAACCTAACCCCAACAATAAGTGAGGGAACACTGTATAGGGATACTCTATTTTAATATTTATACATTTTTAGTAGTTATACCCTATTTTAAGACTTTATAAACTTAAAATAAAGAGAAGGAAAGGAAGGAAGAAAAGGCCCTTCAAGGCTGGAGGGAGGGAGGACTGAGGAGGGAAAGTGCCTCAGAGAGCGGGGGTGACAAAACCCCACAAAATAGCGAAAATACCATTCAAAGTGGGGTGACAAAACCCCACAAAACAGCGAAAATACCATTCATAGTAAAGGTAAAGATTTCCCCTGGACATTAAGCCCGACTCGGGGGATGGGGTGGGAGTTGTAGTTGTTGGGATTTATAGTTCGCCTACAATCAAAGAGGATTCCAAACTCCACCAATGATGGAATTGAACTAAACTTGGCACACAGAACTCCCATGACCGACAGAAAATACTGGAAAAGTTTGGTGGGCACTGACCTCGAGTTTTGGAGCTGTAGTTCACCTACATCCAGAGAGCACTGGAACTCCCATGACCGACAGAAAATACTGGAAAGGTTTGGTGGGCATTGACCTCGAGTTTTGGAGCTGTGGTTCACCTACATCCAGAGAGCACTGGAACTCCCATGACCGACAGAAAAAACTGGAAAGGTTTGGTGGGCATTGACCTCGAGTTTTGGAGCTGTAGTTCACCTACATCCAGAGAGCACTGGAACTCCCATGACCGACAGAAAAAACTGGAAAGGTTTGGTGGGCATTGACCTCGAGTTTTGGAGCTGTAGTTCACCTACATCCAGAGAACACTGGAACTCCCATGACCGACAGAAAATACTGGAAAGGTTTGGTGGGCATTGACCTCGAGTTTTGGAGCTGTAGTTCACCTACATCCAGAGAGCACTGGAACTCCCATGACCGACAGAAAATACTGGAAAGGTTTGGTGGGCATTGACCTCGAGTTTTGGAGGTGTAGTTCACCCACATCCAGAGACCCCTGTGTACTCTGGCCCAAACTTGGCACAAATACTCAATATGCCCAAATGTGAACACTGATGGAGTTCGGGGAAAATAGACATTGACATGAAAATGCTGATTCCCCAACCATATTAATTTAATAGTAATATGAAATTAATTTTTTGTGAAATCCGCGAAATAGCGAATCCGCAATAAGCGAGCCGCGAAGTAGCGAGGGAACACCGTATACACACCACAGGAGTTGGTAGTTTTAGCGACAGACCTTGCCAAGCGGCTCTAAAGCGGCATCGTAAACTCCCCTTGTTCCATAGAGATGCAGCCATATAGTTGATCCACAGGAGCACTTACTTCCCAAGGAATCTGGAGCCAGGATGCGGCTGGGAGACCCCTTTCCTCTTGGAGTTGGGGGTGCCAGTCCTTTCAAACCATGCCCAGCAAGACAACCTCTCCCCAAACGCCCCCCCATTGCGATGCCCGTCCTTCAAAGGAAGGGCGGAGAAGGGGAAAGGAGAGAAAGGAGACGCTCTCTTCGCTCTTGGCCATCGTACCTGCATCTTTCCCACAAAGGTAGTAGTAGACCCAGGGAAAGGCGCGAGGGGCTCACTCACTCACTCACCATGGCGCAGGCAGGCAGGCGGACCCTGGTCCGGGGAAGCGTCTGCTTCTCTGTCTGCTGCGTCTGGACTCCCCGATCCAGCCCCTTCCCCCGCTTTGGGAGGAAGGGAAGCAAGCCACCCCCCTGGCAACGGTCCCGGCTGCAGCTGCAGTCGCCTCCGAAGAGCCCGGCCAAGGGCACGTGGAGAAGACAGAGAGAGAGAGAGAGAGAGAGAGAGAGAGAGAGAGAGAGAGAGAGAGAGAGAGAGAGAGAGAGAGAGAGACGCCGCTGCGGCAGCAAGACCAGCAAAGAGGAGAAAGAGGAGGAGGAAAGGAAGGGAAGCCCAGCAAAAGCATTGGAGAGAAGAGAGAGAGAAGAGGGGGAAGCCAGGCTGGGCTCCGCCTGCCCGCCTGCCATGCCCTTGGAGGGAGGGAGGCAGGCAGGCAGGCAGGCCAAGCCAGGAGGGGGCCTCTGAGCCTGTGCAGAGCGCCCTTTCCCTCCCAGCAGAGTCAGGCCTGGCTGGCTAGTCAACCTGTGGAGTAGGGGGTGCCCAGCTCATTGTCTTCATGCTAACTCCTGATCAGCACCCTAAACCGAATCTATGATTCCTAATCCTTTCGGTGCTGATGTTGGAGACTGGTCCCTGATCCAAGTGGTCCTGGGTCAATTAAGGTTTGGGAACTGCTGATCTACATGGACGTATAAGCTAGATCAGTGATTTTCAACCTTTTTTGAGCCGCGGCACATTTTTTACATTTACGAAATCCTGGGGCACACCACCAGGGGCGGACCTACCTGTTCCTGGGGGGTACGCGGAAAAAAATTGGGCCCCCCCCCTAGTTGCTCCCGCACTGGCTCCAGAGCGCGCCTCCCACTTTGGAGCCCAGTGTGCATCCGCGAAACTGCGTGCACGCGCACTGGCTCCAAAGTGGGAGATGCGCTCTGGAGCCAGTACACATGCGCGGAACTTTTCGCGCATGCGCAGAAGCTCCTACAGGCGCTGTAGCGCCTGTAGAAGCTTCTGCGCATGCACGAAAAGCTCTGCGGCCGGAGTGCCCCGGGCGGCGGGGCTGCCTAACAAAGGCCCAGCCGGCACGCCGGAGCGGCCCGGGCCACCTGCGGAGGCCTGGCCGGCGCAACGGCGGGGCAGGGCAGCGCGGTGCAGGTGGCGGGGCTTCCCTGTTGTCGCCTTGGGGCCAGATCGGGAAGGAACCAAGCTGGGCTGTGGAGCTGCGCATCCCGGCCTCTGCTCTGCAGCGAACCTGGAGCCCAACCAGGAGAGGCCAGGAGATGAGAAGTTGCTCCCCTTCCCCAGCGCAGAGGAGCTAGAGGGCAGAAAGCCTCACCTCAAGCCTCCGGGAGCAGAGTTGGACGGGGGCAGCTCCCGTGGACTCCTCCTCCCTCACCTCCTCCTTGCTGCCGGCGGGGAGGAGGGCAGAAGAGCGCCCAGGAGCCAGGAAGCAGGAGGAGCCCGCAGCCCGGCCAGGTATCCCTTGGCGCGCAGGGGGAGGGAAGGAAGGAAGGGAAGGAGAGAGAGAGGAGGGAGGAAAGTTCTGGATGCCGAGGGCTCTCCCTGACTGCAGCCAGGCTGGTTGCCATTGCTGCTTTGGCCAGGAAAGCCTCATTTCCGCTGCTTGAAGTTTCCTGCTAGTCTCTGTCTCTGTACACTGTAATTCCCACAGCACACCTGATGATCTGTCACGGCACACTAGTGTTCCGCGGCACACTGGTTGAAAATCACTGCCCTAAACTGAATCTAAAGTTGACCAAAAACTGATTCGTAATCCTTTCGGTGCTAATGTTGGAAAGTGGTCCCTGGTCCAAGTGGTCCCTGGTCAAATAAGGTTTGGAAACTGCTGTTCTACGTGGACGTATAATCTGGATTCTCTGTGTTGAACTGGCTTGTAGGAGGTAAAGGTGAAGGTTTACCCCCCTGGCATTAAGTCAAGCCGTGTCCGACTCTGGAGGGGCGGTGCTCATCTCCGTTTCTAAGCCAAAGAGCCAGCGTTGCCCATAGCCACCTCCAAGGTCATGCGGCCACTGGCATGACTGCATGGAATGCCCTTACCTTCCCGCAAGAGCGGTACTTATTCATCTACTCACGTTTTGCAGGTTTTCAAACTGCTAGGCAGAAGCTGGGGCTAACAGCAGGAGCTCACCCCGTTCCCCGGATTTTAACCACCGACCTTTTGGTCAGCAAGTTCCACAGCTCAGGGGTTTAACCCCGTTACGCCACAAGGGGCTCTACAAGGGCATTCATTCCATACTGTAAATGCACCAAGAGAAGGATATGGACCTTGGAAAACTATGACTCCCAGGACTGCACAGCATAGGGACATGGCATAATAATAATAATAATAATAATAATAATAATAATAATGGCATTTAATATGGGTTCCGACTGCATTTATTCTACAGAGTAGCTGCACTCAGAAGGTGACAGATGTATTGTAGAGACTGGAGCCCCCGGTGGTGCAGTGGGTTAAAACTTGTTGACTGAAAGGTCGCAGGTTCAAATTTGGGGAGCGGGGTGAGCTCCCACTTTTAGCCCCAGCTTCTGCCAACCTAGCAGTTCCAAAACATGCAAATGTGAATAGATCAATAGGTACCACTTCTGCGGGAAGGTAACGGCGCTCCATACAGTCATGCCAGCCACGTGTTCTTGGAGGTGTCTACGGACAATGCCACCTCTTCAGCTTAGAAATGGAGATAAGCACGAACCCCCAGAGTCGGACACGACGGGACTTAATGTCAGGGGAATACCTTTACCTATTGTAGAACCTGCTAGCCAGGGGTCAAGCTGTGAGGAAAAGAGGAAGTGCCTCTGAGCTTGTACAGAGCACTTTCTCATCCATCAGAGTCAAACATGACTGATGCATCTAGCTGCCAGGTCAAAGGTCTTGCAGATTGCAGCCCCAGCAGCTCTTCTTTATTTACCTTTCCCTTCAGAGTGGGGGGGATAGGTTAAAATAAGATGAGTTAGGGGCACGCAACCTCTAGAGCCCACCTGCCAGGGGTAGCAAGAGACAAGATGTGATCAAGTGTGGAGGGTGCCTCTGAGCGTGTGCAGAGGCACCCTCGAAGCAGAGTCAAGTGATGTTAAGGGGCATTAATTCTACAGTGTCGCTGCACCCATGGCTAACACTATTCAGCCTCTACACAGCCCATTTGCCATGAGTAGCAGGGTTCAAGCGACGAGGGTATACCTCTCTCAGCTTGTGCAGAGCACTTTTCCCTTCCAGCAAAGCAAAGCAAACCATGATTGACATATCTAACGTTGGGAGCCCAGACTGCCAGGTCAAAGGTCTTGCAGATTACAGCCCCAACAGCTCTTCTTCAGTTACTTTCCCCATTAGAGTGAAATGAAATATTTCAAAATACAGTACAAGTTTGGGCTACTCGACCTCTAGGCCACTTGCCAGGAGGTCAAGCTGTGATCAAGTGAGGAAGGGGCCTCTGAGCTTGTGCAGAATGCTTTTTCTTCTTAGCACAGTCAATCATGATTGACACATCTAGTTGCCAGGTCAAAGGACTTGTAGATTACAGCTCCCAGATGCTGTTCTTTAGTTACTTTTCCTATTAGAGTGGGAAGAAAATAGTTCAAAATAAGCCATGGGGCCAGACATTATAGAGTTAATGCAGTTAATCCCCATGGCTCTGTGCTCTGGAATCATGGAAGCCATAGTTTTACAAGGTCTTTAGCCTTCTCTGCTAAATAATGTTGGTGCCTCAGCAAACTACAACTCCCAGGATTTCCATAGGATTGGAACGTGGCAGTTAAAGTGGTGTCAAACCGCACCCTAAGGGATTTGGGCAATGGCTGCCTTTACGAATAGATCCATGATGCTTAGGTTTTCACTCCTAAGGTGAGATATCTATCTATTTATTTTATTTATTTATTTCGGGATTTTACCCCGCTCTTCTCAACCCCCAAGGGGGGACTCAGAGCGGCTTACAGTACGGCACAATTCGATGCCCACATAATAACAATATAAACCCCAAAACACTTCAACAATTAAAATACATTAAAATACATTAAAATACAACTACATTAGCACCATACACATTCACTCTGGATTAAAACAATGTTCAGTCCATAAAAACATTGGCAATAATCACCCACTTTCATTAAAAACCAATCTAAAATGCTGCCTTGTGCTGGTGTACGAATGCCTGGTCCCACAGCCAGGATTTTACTTTTTTCCTGCAGGCCAGGAGGGATGTGGTGGATCGTACATCAATAGGAAGCGCATTCCACAGGCGGGGAGCCACCACCGAGAAGGCCCTATCCCTCGTCCCCACCAGCCTCATCTGAGACGTAGGCGGGAGCGAGAGCAGGGCCTCCCCGGATGATCTTAGATTACGAGGTGGGACATAGCGGCTGATGCGTTCGGACAAGTAAGCTGGGCCAGAACCATATAGAGCTTTAAAGGTCAAAACCAGCATCTATCTATCTATCTATCTATCTATCAGGCCTGATTAGGTTTTTCGGAATGCTATGAAAATCAGAATGAATTCGGAATTAATTCACTTTTGAAGCGGTTTTGAAGCGATGTAAGCAACCCGGAAGTGAACTAGCCATTTCGATGCCACCGCCGCCATATTTGGAAAGGAATCGGCGGGTTTGCCTTCCCTGGCCTTCCCTTCTGTGTGCAGTTCTGATGCATACACGGCTGTCACCCCAGTTCTGACGCAGAGGGAAAGCATGGGCTTCCAAACTGGGTGTTTAACCCGGTTTGGAAGCCCATGCCTTCCCTCCACGTCAGAACCGGGACGTTCTGACGCGGAGGGAAGGCATCGGCTTCCAGACTGGGTTAAAACACCCAAGTTTGGGGCGGATGCCTTCCCTCCGCGTTAGACCTGGGGCGAAACGTGGCCGTCATGTTTAAACTGGGTTAAACATGCTTGTCCGCCATTAACAAAGCTATTCTGAAATTTTGGAATTAATTCGGAAACATTCCGAATTTTTTTGAAAGCTTTGGGAAGTAAATCAGATTCGAAGCGCTGGGCCCCCTACATCCGAAACGAATTTTGAACCATTTTTTCCTGATCCATCATGCCTATCTTTCTATCTATCATCTATCTATCCATTTATCACATCTAAAAAGGGGGAGATATTTGAGCAGAGCTTGTGGATTTCATTAAGAGCCTTCCTACCTTTCCTCCCATAATTCAAGCACCACTTGTGTTGCTAAATGTAAGCCAGATGCTCAGTAGAGTGGCCACAAATGGGGGGGGGGGATGAAACCAAGCATGGACCTTTGATAGTTGTGCCAAAGAGGAATGTTACAGTCTTCAGCACCTGCAAAACTTTCTCTCTTTTTTCACAAAAGTCCTTTTTCATGAATTTATACTGAGTACTTAAAGGAACCGGCCTCTATGCATAGGCAGAGTACCATCCTGAGTAATCATAACCAGCCTCTTCCTTTGAGAATTTAAGATGAAAGTTTCCCGATCACGATTTCAAGACAATTTAGCCACAACGTTCCGGGGAGAGCGTGGATGATCTGGGAAGAACGCAGATGGTCTGAGGAGAGGGCGGATGAGCTCCCTCTGTCAACTCCAGCTCCCTATGCGGGGTCAGGAAAGAAGCCTCCCACAAGGATGGTAAAACATCAAAACATCCGGGCATCCCCTGGGCCAGTGTTTCCCAACCAGTGTGCCAGGGCACACTAGTGTGCCATGAGCGATCATCAGGTGTGCCGTGGGAAATTGGAACCTGGGGGGGGGGGGGGGTTGTCTAGTGTGTTGAAGTATAAAAACCCTAAGAAACCTACCTCGATAAAGGCACAAAATTACAAACACCCCCCCCCCTCCCCACCCTTTGTCTACTTGGTCTCTCCCTCTCCATGCATTGGGAAGGCCCGCCTCCCTTTCCCCAAGTAGAGACCTCCTCTTGCCTCCTGGGGGTTCTGTGTGGGAAGTTTGGCCCAGTTCTATCATTGATGGGGTTCAGAATGCTCTGATTGTAGGGGAACTATAGTCCACAGTGCTTTCTGGATATAGGTGAACGACAACTCCAAAACTCAAGGTCAATGCCCACCAAACTCTTATAGCATTTTCTCTTGGTTATGGGAGTTCTGTGTGGGAAGTTTGTGTCTTTCTGCCATTCCTGCCAGGATATCTATGTTGAGTTCATTGAAACAGGCCCAGGTTTCACATTGAGTGTATAAATACATTTAAAAACATATTAACTATATGTATTACTGTGTTAGAGTGTCATTTTGTGTCATTTTGGTTGGTGGTGTGCCCCAGAATTTTGCAAAGGTAAAAAGTGTGCCGTGGCTCAAAAAAGGTTGGGAAACACTGCCCTGGGCAACATCCTTGCAGACAGCCAATTCTCTCACATCAGTTTCTCAACTTGCCCCTGACACGATTTTTTTTAAAAAGCCACAACGCTTTTCCTGTTTGGTTATTTATTTCTTGTCTCTCCTTTCTACCAAAACGAAGACCATAGTTACACATACATAACACAAAAAGATACAGCTAAATGATGCGTGTCACAATTTTATACTACTTCAAGCATTGCTATACTAAGATACACTTTTTTATTTATTGTGTCAGAAGTGAATTCAGAATACAGTTATAATGTGTGCCCCCGGTGTCTCACTCATTTGGTATCAGCCATGGCTTGAGGTTCCGGGTTTTAGCATGCCACTTTTGGACTCTCACTTGCTGAGGTGTTTCTGCGGGTATATCTGTAGATCATTGGAAGCTATTTCTTAATTTTAGGCATTGACTTTCTGGCTTATATCCAATACTGATGTTTGGATATCAACAGATACATTAAAAACAATATAAACATACCAAAGTGGGTTCAAATAGAAATGAAACCCTATTCTCTTATCCCAGGGATGGAGAAAGTTTAGACTTCTGGATATTATTGAACAAGTCCCATCGTCATACAGCACCACCTATGCTGTCTAGTGCTGATGGGAGTTGCAGTCCAACATCTGCAAAGCATCACATCTCCCTTAGGCTAAGATTTGAGGAGGCAAAATCTTAAGCAGAATGCTATAGTCCCAAATTGCATCCTTGTGGTATGTGTGTGCCTCCAAGTCACCTATTGAGTTATAGAGATGATATATATTTCATAGGTGGTAACTAAGTAAAGGTAAAGGTTTCCCCTGACATTAAGTCTAGTTTTGTCTTACTCTGGAGGGTTAGGCTCATCTCTATTTCTAAGCCCAAGAGTGTTGCCCGTAAACATCTACAAGGTCATGGGGCTGGCATGACTGCATGGAGCGTCATTACCTTTGTGTAGAAGCAGTACCTATTGATCTCCTCACATTTGTATGTTTTCAAATTGCTAGGTTGGCAGAAGCTGGTGCTAACAGTGGGAGCTCGCCCCGCTCCCATGGCAGTGCAAGTGATGCCAAACTGCATTAATTTGACAGTGTAGATGCACCCTTACTAGCATGGCATGAAAATGACCACCTTCTCATGCTGGCAGAATGTAAATCAGATCTATACTGTTTCCGAACATGATGTGTGTGTGTGTGAGAGGGAGGGGGGGAGTGACTTGTACTTCTGGTGTGAGAGAACTGGCTGTCTCCAAGGACATTGCCCAGCGGACACCCCTATGCTTGATGTTTTACCATCTTTGTGGGTGGCTTCTCTCATGTCCCCGCGTGGGGAGCTGGAGCTGACAGAGGGAGCTCACCCGAGCGGTCAGCAATCCTGCCAGCACAAAGGTTTAACCCACTGCGCCACCGAGGGCTCATCTGAACATGAGTCATCTCGATATCATGGCAAATAAGACAATAATATTACTAAAAATCACATGGATGAATTCACCCAATAACATTCTTTGAAATTATGTATGTACGTGGAGGAAGTGGATTTTTATCTCATTTAACCACCTTTAAAAAGCACGAGCAACATATCCTTTCTATGCCAGTGCGTAGCCACAACAAAACCCTCAGACCTCTAGGCTGTTCCGATAAGGAGGCAAGAGCATGTGCCCCAAACAGGGCTTTTCATCTCTAGTTTCTAGAAATTAAGGACTATAAATGCTCATTTATTTATTTACGACATTTATATGCCGCCCTTTTCATCCCGAAGGGGACTCAGAGCTGCTTACAAGTAAAATGTAAATACAATATATTATATTATTATATTACATGTAATATATATATATATATATATATATATATATATAATATCATATTAATAGTAGTATTATATTGTATTACATTATAATATTACCAAGATTATATGTATATACAATATATTATATTATACTATATACAGACTGACATTGCACCACCAGCTTTTTAATGTCAGCCCAGGGAGGGAGTATTTTCTTCAAGGTTTTCCTTTACGTCTCTGCTTACATTCCAGGGGAGAAAAACTTTCCAGGCTTTTAAATTCCAACCAAGCAAGGTTTTTGGAAAGCATAAAAAGGACAAGGAGGGATGGGGACTATTATTCTCAGGAAAAACTGGCAATCGGAGGAGAAAAGTCAAATGACTCGGCTTTGATTAGTTTCCAGATTTGCAGCCAAAAGAACAAGTCAGATTAATCTGCCTATTTTTATTAAAAATGTATAGCTAGGGAAGGCAGTTAATTAGCTCGGACCAGTTTTCTACCGTCCCCACCAGGCTCTGGTGTCCAAAGCATCTTTATCGGATCACGCATCTTTTGCCAACAATTCACAGATCCTCCTGTTCTTAAGACACTGTGAGATATTTCCACATAAGTCCCTTCTTCCTCCATCCCTCCAAGTTTCCATTAAATTTAACCTTTACCTTAAGTTCATTTAATGAGAGAGTGGCGGTCTACAAATCCAAATAAATAAATAAATAATACTCTTAAGGGCACCATATGAGCCTGGAAGTTAAGCTGTGGCAGCTGTGGTTAGTTCTTGGATGGGAGACCAATGACAAATACCAGGTTCTATAAGTTATATTTCAGAGAAAGGAACTGGAAAAACCATATGTGGGTATTTTGGAAAATGGAAATTTCCAGAATCTTTTGGGAGATTTTATGATATTTGGAAAGGCATGACCTTGTTAGAAGTCATACGCTTTGAATAATGTTACATAACCCAGGGGTCCTCAAACTTTTTAAACCGAGGGCCAGGTCACAGTCCCTCAAACTGTTGGAGGGCTAGATTATAATTTGGGGAAAAATGAATGAATTCCTATGCACACTGAACATATCTTATTTGTAGTGCAAAAAACTCTTTAAAAATACAATAATTAAAATGAAGAACAACTTATAAATACTTCAATGGGAAGTGTGGGCCTGCTTTTGGCTCATGAGATAGGATTGTTGTTGTTGTTGTTGTGTACATTCAAGTTGCTGTGTACTTTCAAGTTGTTTAAGACTTAGAGTGCCCCTGAGCGAGGGCCAGGTAAATTTATTTATTTATTTAAAACTTTTTATATCCCAATCTTCTCGACCCCCATAGAGGGACTCAGACCGTGTCGCAGCAGACGCCTCTTAAAGAGCCAGACCCAGTAAAGAGTTAACAAAAGAGTTTATTGTCCATAGAGTCTCTGTGCTCAAAAACACTCAAAAGAACAAAAGGCACTTGGTAGTCAGTAAAAATCAACTCAAAAGCAGCCTAACCGGCACAAAATAACAGTCTTTGCAAGTAACACGCACTTTAACCCAATTAAATGTGCGTTAGCAAGATGCGGGGGAAATAACAAACATGGAAAAGCACAAACAGAGCAGGAACACAAGCGTTGTCAAGAGAAGTCCTAGTTCATCACTGGTGGGCCGTCCTTAGGGTTGAGCAGCAAGCAAAGTCAGGAAACCGGATCAAATAGAGGGAAGAGGCAAACAACAATACGATATGGCAATCCAAGTTCCAGGCAGGAGAGTAGTCCAAAGGAATTCAAACCACACCAAACGTGGAATGGGCAGCAGCAATAAGTTACTCCATACAGGAATCAAGATTCACAGGATGCAGGATACAGAAATTCAGAGTCACAAGTCCCAAACGCAACACTTTGCCAGCCACAAAGTGAAGTGCCCAAAAGTCCTCATTTTATTAGTCTCCCATCTCGGACCCACCCGAGTCCGACGACGCCCTGTCGTTAACAGTCTCAGCTGCTGTTACCTTGACCACCCCCCCAGGTCCTCCATCTCCTGACAAGACTCCCACTCCATCTCCTGAGATCCGCAGTTGGGGCCCTCCTCTGCCTCAGGAGCCAATCGCAACCAGCATGGGCTGAAGGAAGCCAATTGCAACTCAGCCGCAGGGCATGCCGCGGGGCATGCTGGGTCCCGTAGTTCTTTGGGATCGCTGGGCGCGCGTTCCCGGCACGGGGAGGAGCCTCAGCGGTGAGTGGATGGATGTTGGGGGAGAAGAGGAGGAAGGGCTGAGGGGGAGCGAGGGGGGGATGGGGATAGGCCTCTCTAATGCGGCGGTGCAAGGCAGGGGGAGGGGCGTAATTCCAAACTGTGGCCTAGGGTGCCAAAAGGTGTTGATCCGGGCCTGCTGAAAGTCCAACAAAGTCTCCAAGCATACTGTTCCTACTGAAGTCCAAAGCAAACAGTTCCTGCATGGAGTCTGAGCCCTGAACAAGCCCAGACCTGATCACATGGTCTGTAGCCCCTCCCAAAACAAAGAGTTAAGGTCAAATTGCATACCGACACACACATACAATGCAGTAAGCAATCTAAATTATATACACAACACATAACTAGTTGAGGCTTGAGAAGTTTACTATTTCCAACAGAGTATTCCTTGCCTAAGAAATACCTATATCAAGGCAGGAAATTCATGGGGTTGTGATAAATCAACAAGCAACTAGAAGTTATTTCCCACCAATATACAAAAATTAGGCATATCTAAAGGTGGCCAAAAACTGCCAAGTTTTTTTAAAGAAAAGAAACAGAGATACTGTGCCAAACTTTCAGAGTAATTCTATGTTACCTAGAGCAGGTTGTCAGGCCATCTTCCATCCCTCCAGATAGTGGCCCTCATCCAGAACAGCTTCAACAAGGTTATTGGCAACATACGCATTCACAATAATACGTATCATATGCCACTTGTTCTGTAGCAAAATGTACCTTCATATTCAACACTGAGCATGTGCAAAAATTATATTTTCTGACTACGAGCCACAGCAGGCATTTATGAATACAGGATGATAGAAAAGCATTCTGGATCATAGGTATAATATGAATGCAGCTGTGAGAAGCCCCAATGTTTTTTAGTTCAGAAAGTAAGTCCTCTTCTTAAATTGATCTCCAGTATGTTCCCAAGGAAAGGTTTCCTCCAGGCCTCGCATCTTCTCCTGGTAAACCCTGTTAAAGTGTTCAGATTGTGCCATAGTGAAATGAGTCTTCCAGTCTCCGCAGATTCCTATACAATGAGGGTGAAAGCAAAATAATCCATTTTACCCAGTTGGTATACAGATGTCCTAATCCAGAGCTGGATAGCAATGACAATCCAATCAGCTGTTCCCATCCATTCTAATTGGAGACCCCAGTAGTGGCACAATGGATTAAACTCTTGTGCCGGTAGGACTGATGAACGATAGGTCATAGGTTCAAAGCCGGGGAGAGCGGATGAGCTCCCTCTGTCAGCTCCAGCTTCCCATGCGGGGACATGAGAGAAGCCTCCCACAAGGATGGTAAAACATCCAGGCGTCCCCTGGGCAACGCCCTTGCAGATGGCCAATTCTCTCACACCAGAAGTTTCTCAAGTCGCTTCTGACATGAAAAAAAAAATCCACTCTAATCAATATAACTGGTGATTACCACATTATGAGAATTACATTCGAAAAACATTTTCAGGGCCACCATCATCCACATTTATCCAAAAGCAAAACTCATTAGCATCTTGAATAATGAGTTATTTCTGTTCGCAGGTAGATTCTGTAACTATATAGTTAATAAAGCAGTTCCAATGTTTCATAAAATATAAGTTGTCCAGTGCTACTTCGTATGTCAGGTCCTCTGTGAGCCAAATAAAATACAACACGTAAAACCAGCACTCCTAAAAAGAGTGTTGCTAGACATATACAAGAACATGGGCCCAGGCCCACATGACACATCTCCATAAAACATACATATGTACATTTAGATCATATGGACACATTTAGAAATAGTCACTTGGATCCGTTAAAAGTTTGCAAACGGCAAAGCCAGACAGTTCATTTCACATCCAGATGATCTCAAATAGCATAAATTCTACGACGTATTTATTTTTATTCGCAGATCAGCTGTATTTACTTCATTGCAAATATTTTATAATGGGGATTGGGGAATGAGTGGCTGATATTTGTTTCTCGTGAGTCCCTAAAATGGTAAAAGGATGGAAAAGAAACAGAGGAGGCTGGACAGCTGGAAGGATATCTCCATCACTTTCTCTGCTTTGCAGCTCCTGGGGTTGTCTCTATTTGTTTATTTCAGTGTTTCTGAACCTGGAGGTCGCGTGGGGTGTGTCAGAGTATTTTCTGTTAGTCATGGAGGTTCTGTGTGGGAAATTTGGCCCAATTCTATCGTTGGTGGGGTTCAGAATGCTCCTTGATTGTAGGTGAACTATAAATCCCAGCAATTACAACTCCCAAATTTCAAGGTCTATTTTCCCCAAACTCCACCAGTGTTCACATTTGAAAATTTTGAGCATCTGTGCCAAGTTTGGTCCAGATCCATCATTGCTTAAGTCCACAGTGCTCTTGGATGTAGGTGAACTACGCCTCCAAAACTCAAGGCCAATGCCCATCAAATCCTTTCAGTATTTTCTGTTGGTTATGAGAGTTCTGTGTACCAAGTTTGGTTCAATTCCATGGTGGGTGGAGTTCACAATGCTTTTTGATTGTAGATGAACTATAAATCCCAGCAACTACAACTCCCAAATGACAAAATCAACCCCCCCCCCCCAACCCTACCAATATTCAAATTTGGACCTATCGGGTATTTGAGCCAAATTTGGTCCAGTGAATGAAAATGCATCCTTCATATCAGATATTTACATTACGATGCATAACAGTAGCAACATTAGAGTTATGAAGTAGCAACAAAAATAATTGTATGATTACGACATGAGGAACTGTATTAAGGGTCGTGGCATTGGGAAGGTTGAGAAACACTAGTTTATTTATTTATCTACTCCAGGGATTCCCAACCTTTTTTGAGCCACAGCACACTTTTAACATTAAAAAAATCCAGGGGCACACCACCAACCAAAATGACACAAAATGATTCTCTAACACAGTAAAGAACGGCTGGGGGATGGTGGCCTGCTGGGAGCAGCTACTGGGAGTGCCGAAGCCGGGGGAGGGGGAGGAGCCAGGCCATGCCATGCCCCACCCCCTCCCCCTGGCTTCAGCTCTCCCACAGCTTCTCCAGCCTTGAGGGGGCAATGCCAAGCCAGCGGTGGCAGAGCCAGCACAATGCTGGCTTGGCACTGTCCCCTCAAGGCTGGAGAAGCTGTGGGAGAGAGGAAGCCATGGGGAGGGGGCGGAGCCAGGCCATGCCATGCCCCGCCCCCCTCCCCCAGCTTCAGCTCTCCCACAGCTTCTCCAGCCTTGAGGGGGCAATGCCAAGCCACCGGTGGCAGAGCCAGCACAATGCTGGCTTGGCACTGTCCCCTCAAGGCTGGAGAAGGTGTGGGAGAGAGGAAGCCGGGGGAGGGGGCGGAGCCAGGCCGCATCATGCCCTGCCCCCTCCCCCGGCTTCCTCCTCCGCGCGGCTTCAGCAAGCGAGGGGCGAGAGTCATGGCGGATTGGAGGCTGGCTGGGGAAAGCAGCAGGAGTTTGGCAGGAGGAGGGGGAAGGAAGGGGGGCAGGGAGCTTTTCTTGCGGCACAGCAGGAGGTCCGTCACAGCGGTTGGGAAACACTGATCTACTCTATTTATACCCTGCTCTTCTCACCCTGAAGAGATTCAATGTTGTGGTGCTTTGTGACTTCTGCAGCCTCACAATATTCATGCCTAGAGGAAGCCCTCCAAGGAAACACCCATTGCTCTGTACCAGGGCCAGCCAGGATTTTGATTCGGAGGGGGGCTGAGTTTGGTTGGGGGGGCTGAACTGGATGGAAGAGGGTCTACCCTAGCAAACCTTTTGTATTGTTATCCCAATAACCCCATGAATGTGGATATAATGAGCATGGTGATCAGATCATGATATGAATAAACATAACAGTTTTAATAATGTACCAGTAAGGCCTTTTCATGCCACCTGAGAATTTCGGGGCCCTCCTTAGCCCCCTGGCCATTGCTCTGTACATAATAATAATAATACTAATAATAATAATAACTTATTTCTAGACCGCACCTCTCTCCCAAAATTGACTCAAGACAGTTCAAAGTAGTAAAACAGGCAAACATTGAATGCCTTACAAAGTAACAAACAAACATCATAATAAAAAGCAGAGAGACGCACAATGGTCAAAAGAAGCAACACATACCAGCACCCCATTTTGTTTATTTTGGAGGAAAATACATGCATTGTTCCTCTTACCCTTTCTCTCCACTTCTTTTATTTCTTTTTCTTCTTGGAAAAAAACTTGTCCTAGTCTTTTTCCGTTAAATTAATTGCTAATTTGCTTCCAATGTATATGTTTTGATATAATTCCATACAAGGAAGAGCTAAGGGAGCACAGGAGACAGAGTTATTGCTGCTGTGTTATTGTGTGCCTTGAAATCAACTCCAATTTATGGTGATCCTATCTTAGACCCCTTCCACACAGCTGTATAAAATCTGCGTTGTTCTGGATTATGTTGCAGTTTGGACTCAGATAACCCAGTTCAAAGCAGATATTTGGATTATCTACCTTGATATTCTGGATTATATGGCTGTGTGGAAAGACCCTTAGACCCCTTCTACACTGCCATATACCCATCAAATTATCTAATCAGATAATCCACATTATCTGCTTTGAACTGGATTAGATGAGTCTACACTGCCATATAATCCAGTTCAAAGCAGATAATCTGGATTTTATATGGCAGTGTAGAAGAGTTTTAAGGGTTCTCTTGGCAAGATATGCTCATAGGAGGTTTGCTGTTGACTTTCTGAGATGTGTAACTTTTCCGAGATCACTCAGGAGGTTTCCACAGCTGAATAGGGATATGAACTCTCCAACACTCAGATCACTGTGCCATGCAGAGACAGCTGACCTCTCTGGAAATCCTCTCCTAAATGGCAATTAGGGAGGAATAAAAATCCTCCCATTAGCACCAAAATAGTTCTCCTTCCCATACTTATCTGTCATGTGGGGTGCAGCATGTGGGAAGAAGAATGCTAAGCTTTTCCTCTCCAGCTGCAATCTGTCTTGAAAATCGCCCCCTAAGTGACTTTTAAGCCAGGGAGAAACCTTCCATTAGGAGCAGGATACACTTAAGAGTACCTGGGACTATAGGAAATGCATGTGATGGAGGTATTGCCTCGTGTAAATACATTTGGGCCACAAGATCAAATGGTCAGTACACTGGTTAGGATGCTACAATAATAAAGGAGAGAGAAATGGCCAGGCCCGGATTAACACCTTTTTGCGCCCTAGGCCACACTTTGGAATTACGCCCCCTTTAAGCCAACCTCTACCGCACCCCGCACACCCCCCCCCAACACACACACATCACTCAGACCCACACTAAAAATAAATCATATCATACAACTTACCTCAAATTCACTCAGGTAGCCCAATACATCTCAGTTGATCAGTAATATCCAAATAAATCAACAACAACCTGCGCCAATCAGCGCAGGTGTATCCGCGGGGCTCGCGGGGCACCTGGGCCGAACCCACCTGCAGCAGCGCCATGCTCGGGCCCATTTTTAAAAATGCCATCCCAATGCAGTGGCAAGGAGCTCCACAGTCACGCTTTCTGCCCGAAGCGGGACTCGAACTCAAGACGCTAAGTAGAAGCACCGCCCTCGAAGAGGAGTCAAGGGAAGCGGGAGCCAATCACAGAAGCGCTTTCCCAAGGGCGGGGCCACCTAAGGCAAACGACGTGAACTCCCTGAGGGAGCGACTCCATCTCAATCCTTCCCGGGCCCCGTCGTGCGGCTCCCCAGCGCCTACTTGCTCGAAGCGCGGCCTGCCCAGCTGGAAGGGCGGACCCTCCTCGGTGCCCTCCGCCATCCCCGCAAGTCCGCTCACTCTCTCCCCGCCGCCCGGCCACACCCCCTGGCTCTGCCCTCGCCGCCTCCCATTCGCCTGGCCCCACCGCAGCATCCGCAGGGCATGCCGGGAGGCATAGTCTTTCTCCTGCGGGGAAGGAGGCAGAAGCTGAGAGAGGTGCACGACGGGAAGTGTAGTCTTCAGGACAGGGCCCGCTCTCATAGACATCTATGGATGAGGCCAAGGGAGGGTGGGAAAAACGCATTGCGTTTTTATTTGTTTCAACGTTTTTTTTGGTCCGTGGTCTGCGCCCCCGCCCCCGGCTTGCGCCCCTAGACCAGGGGCGGCCCCAGGGATTCCGCGACCTACGCGGCCGCGTAGAGCGCCATCGCCTGGGAGGGCACCACCGGCTGGGAGGGGCGCCGCCGCGCCGACTCGCGCCCCCACCGCCGCCACACTGCCCTGCGCGCCGTCCGCGTGCGCGCAGAAGCACCTACAGGCGCTATAGCGCCTGTAGACGCTTCTGCGCACGCGCACTGCCTTCCGAGCGCGCCTGCCGCTTTGGAGCCAGCGCGCATGCACAAAACCTGCACTGCACGCATGCGCTGGCTCCAAAGCGGCAGGCGCGTGGGAGAGCTAAGCGTGCGCAGAAGCGTCTACAGGCGCTATAGCCTGTAGGTGCTTCTGCGCGCGGACGGCGGTGCAGGCAACGCATGCGCGCTGGCTCCAAAGCGGCCGGCGCTTTGGGAGCGAGTGCGCGTGCGTCTGCGCATGCGCCACCGCCCGGAAAGGTGCGCCGCGGAGGTGTGCCGCGGCCGATGGGGCCGGGCGGCGCGGCTCGCGGCGGCGCGGCTTGCGGCGGTGGCGCGCGCGGTGAGTGGCGGCGGCGGCGGGGGCCCCACAAAATTTCTTCGCGTACCCCCAAATTAGGTCGGGCCGCCCTGCCCTAGACCATGGCCTAGGTTGGCCTTATGGGTAATCCGGGCCTGGAAATGGCCCATTCAAAGGAGATCAGAAGTCAAGGCACAAAGGAAGGCCGTGGACCTTCGCATACAACTAAGAGACCAGTCGAGAGACTCCTTACTTTGCACTGAACCCTTCCTAGCTAGTCACTCTTTTCTGTAATTGCCTTCCTTACCCTTCCTTAGGAAGCTGCCCTTCTCTTGATCCATAACATCCTTGGGAAGCATTGTTGAGTTACACATGTTGTTCTTCCTCATGGCTTCAAAGGAGGCATGTTCTGCTATGGAGGCGATGGCTGCCTCATCCAGCTCCTTTCCTAGAAAATTTGAGAGATGCTTGATGCTGCCATAGAGGTCCTATGGAGATAGAGAGCACCGGCACAAGTTAGAACTGCATCAAGGCCTTAAAGTCTAGAAATCGGAGATGAAATGTGACCTCGGTATTAAATTATGCATAGTAATTTGTAGCATCCTTCATATCCTGAGTACAACCATAAGACTGATTTTGAGGTCACCTCAAATGCCTCCATTGTCATGTCCCAGTGGGAGAAAAAAAGAATAATCAGCAAGCTTGTTTTCTGCTGCCCTGGCTTCAATCTATAGTAAAGGAGATTCCACCTGAACATTAGGAAGAACTTCCTGACTGTGAGAGTTGTTCAGCAGTGGAACTCTCTGCACCAGACTGTGGTGGAGGCTCCTTCTTTGGAGGCGTTTAAACAGAGGCTGGATGGCCATCTGTCAGGGGTGCTTTGAATGCGATTTTCTTGCTTCTTGGCAGGGGGTTGGACTGGATAGCCCACAAGGTATCTTCCAGCTCTATGATTCTAGGACAAAGGAAGTAGCTCTTGACTTCATATTCATTATCATATTATATCTATTGTAAGTAACCCCGATTATACAAAATATAGGGAAGTTTGCCTTGATCTCTCACAAAATAAAGGTTTGAAATAAGCCTTTCCCGAAAGCACCTTCCAGATGTGTTGGAATCCAATTCACACCCAGTATATGCAGGCCAAGGATGATGGGAATTGAAGTCTAACACAGTTTGACCATGCCAATGTGGGGAAGGCTGCCTTTAATTTTGCAGAGGAAACAGCTCAAGAATTGATAACAATGGAAAAGGAAGCATGACGGGAGCATGTGACACTAACTGAATAAAAATCATAAGGGATTGGAGTTCGTTGTTATAACGTATTTTTTGCATAAATACCCCTGGCGTCTTTAGATTGGAAAGATTCATGAGTCTGAAAACCTGAGTAATTACTGCCAGTCAGATGGGATGGTGTGGGGCAATGTTCTGGAAGTATAAGGTAGCAAACAATTTTATCCTATATAAATAGTCTAGCAGACGTGTCAAAATTCTATTTTCACTTTTGTAAAATACCGTCTCTTACAGCATTAAAAGGAGGAGAGGAGGAGGAAGAAAGGGAAAGTGGCAGCACATTTAAAACTGATTGGTCTCATTTTAGAATGTTTCTTATTATGAATATAAACCCAAATCCTCAGTTACATTTTTTGTTATGTGCCTTCAACTTGTTTCTAAGCTATGGGAACTCTAAGTTAAACCTATGACGGTGTTTTCTTGGGTTGAGAGCGAGAGTTCATCTACACCAGTGGTTCTCAAACTTTTTTGGCCTAACGCCCCCTTTCCAGAAAAAAAATTACTCCCCGCCCCCTAGAAATTATTATTTTTAATTTAATAGCAATTAAACAGAAAGATATATGTATTAATGCAGTGGTTCTCAACCTTTCTAATGCCATGACCCCTAAATAAGGTTCCTCATGTTGTGGTCACCCCCAACCATATTTTCATTGCTACTTCATAAATAATTTTGGTACTCTTACGAATTCTAATCCAAGTATCTAATATGCAGGTCAAAGTGAAGGGGGTGGGGCCAAAAAAGAGAGCCGTGTGACCCCTCCTAAATGGCCCCCTTAAAGGGGTTCACTGCCCCCCCCCCAAATTCTCCTGAGCCTCCCACCGCCCCTTGGATCGCCTCACCGCCCACCAGGTGGTGGTACCGCCCACTTTGAGAATCAGTGATCTACACTGTTGAATTCATACATTCTAATATCACTAATGGGGCTGTGGTGGCGCAGCTGTTAAAACCGCTAAGCTGCACAATTTGCTGACCGAAAGGTCGGCAGTTCAAATCCGCAGGACAGGGTGAGCTCCCGCTGCTAGCCTAGCAGTTCTAAAACATGCAAATGTTAGTAGATCAATAGGTACCACTTCAGCGGGAAGGTAATGGTGCTCCATGCAGTCATGCTGGCTACATGACCTTGGTGATATCTACAGACAATGTCGGCTCTTCAGTTTAGAAATGGAGATGAGCACCTCCACTCAGAATCGCATTCAAGTAGCCTTAATGTCAAGTGGAGACCTTTAACTTTACCTAATACCACTTTAACAGTCATGATATGGGATCCTGGAAATTGTAGTGGAATTGGCAGAGAGAGCCCAAACATAAATAAATAAAATAAAATCTTATCAAACTACAATACCCATAGTCCCGCAGTATTGAGCTATGACAGTTCAAGGGGTGTCAAACTGCATTAATTTGGCAGTGTCGATATACCCCATGCCTTACCCTGTCACCCAATTGGTTTCCATGGATGAGGAGAGATGCAAACCCTGGTGACCAGAGTTGCAATCCAACATTGAAACCACTTCACCACGCTGGCTTTGTCAGGTGCAGATATTAAATCCTCAGATATTTACCTCCCTCTCCCTTCCTCCTTTATATATTTAGTAAGTTTGATCTTTTTCCCACCTACTTCCAAACAAGAAGATACTTAACACCACCTAGAAGAAAATATCTCCTTCTGTGTTCTTACCTCTTGCAGCTGTTCATAGCTGATGAAGAAGATGTTACTCTTGCCTTTCAGCTTCATCCACCCAATGATGTGGTCAAACCAGGATCCAAAAGGCACTGCATAAAGACGTGCATGCAAGAACATCAATAACATATTACACTTCCCAAACTTCACATTTTTTTCTCTCTCTAAGTGGAATAAATGCATTAAATTCATGTTTTCAGGCCCAATTTCAATATCACCTTTCTTTGCTGGTCTTGCTTTTGATCTCCATATATAGAGAGAGTTGAACATCAGAAACACAGAAAGACATGCAAACAAGTGCACCAGGTTATCTCTACTCTTGTCAAATCTATGTATGCAGAGAAAATGTAAAATTGGGTTCTTGTCAGGCATGTAGCCAGGGGGGGGCGGCTAAGGGGGCTTCAGCCCCCCCCCCCCCCGAAATTCTCAGGGTGGTCTGTGAAAAGGCCTTACTGGTACATTATTTAAACTGTTATGTTTATTCATATCATGATCTGATCACCATGCTCATTATATCCCACATTAATGGGGTTATTGGGATAACAATACAAAAGGTTTGCTAGGGTAAACCCTCTCCCACCCAGTCTCAGCCCCCCCCCAGAACCAAACTCAGCCCCCCCCCCCAATCAAAATCCTGGCTACGGCCCTGGTTCCCGTGTTATCAAATATGTGAGAGATGGTTTAGAAAATATTAAATGTGAGACAACGTTTAGGTCTCCCGGGACTACAATTTTACCAAAAAAAACCCCAACCCAACAACAACAACATCCAGACTCTCCTAGAATACCGCTACTTCTATGCGGAGTTTCAGGGCAGAAAAAGTTGATGGAGGAGGCAAAAAGAATGGTCAACCTCAAGGCAGTGTTCTAGCACTAACTTGTTTAACTTCTTTACTAGGCCTGGTTGAGCCAAAAAAATGGTTCAAAACTTGTTCCGGGCATAGGGGGCGCTGGTGCTTCAAATCTGAATGCCTTCCAAAAAATTTGGAAAAAAAATCAAAATTGTTTCGGATTAATTCCGAAATTTCAGAATGGCTTCGTTAATGGCAGACATGCATACGCAGTAAGAAAGACATCCAGTTTGGCCACCAAATGCAGAGGGAGGGAGAGACATCTGCGTCCAAACTGGGTTAAAGTCCCAGTTTGGACGCCGAAGTCTTTCCTTCCCTCTGTGTTAGATCTAATGCGGAGAGAGGGAAACACATCTGCGTCCAAACTGGTTTAAAGACCAAATTTGGATGCCAATGTCTTTCCTCTGCATTATGTCTAACGCGGAGGGAAAGACAGCCACACATGGAAGGGAAGGCTAGAGAAGGGAAACCTACTGATTCCTTTCCGAAAATGGTGGCGGTGGCTTTGAAATGGCAAATTCACTTCTGGGTTGCTTACATTGCTTCAAAACCAATTCAAAAATGAATTTATTCTGAATTCATTCCGATTTTAGAAGCATTCTGACAAACTTGACCAGGCCCAATCTTTACTCATGATCGGTTACAATCACCACTCACAAAGAGCTTTATATATTTATTTATTCGGGTTTCTATGCCGCCGACTCCCGGAGGCTCGCGGCGGCTCACAAGAGCCGAAGGCACAATAAAATACAGAATATAAAACAGTAAAAGCAATTAAAAACAGAGCAACACAATAAAACAATAGCACAACTGGAGCAGTGGCACAATTAAGAATATACGGGCCTACCCGCCGAAAGCCTGCTTAAACAAGTGGGTTTTACAAGCCCGTCTGAACGGGAGCAGGTCCTTCTTTGCCCGGGTTTCGGCCGGGAGGGCGTTCCATAGCGTGGGGGCTATGACAGAGAATGCCCTCCGACGGGTGGATGTCAGTCGTGCCAGCTTCGCCGAAGGTACCTACAAAAAGTTGGCATCCTCGGACCGTAGTGATCTCAAAGGGCAGTATGGAGTGAGACGGTCCCTCAGATACGCTGGCCCCAGACCGTGCAAGGCCTTAAAGGTAAGAACCAACACTTTGAAGGCGATCCGGTGCTCAATTGGCAGCCAGTGCAGATCCTGCAAAACAGGTGTTATATGGCAGCCTGCTGGAGAGCCAGACAGGAGCCGGGCGGCAGTGTTCTGCACCAGCCTGAGCTGGTGCAGAACACTGATGACCCTGGCCTAACAACACAAGCAAAAGACTTTGAAACTTACTAATGCCCCGAAAGGTAGCTACTACAAAGATAACCACTGGAGATTAACCCTGAAGATTAACCTTGCCAAGACACAAGTGTGTGCTTTCCATCTACATAGAAACAAGAAACTGAAGGTTACCTGGGAAGGCCAAGAGTTTGAGCAGTGTTCCCAACCTAAGTATCTCTGTGTCCCCTCTTAGACCAAACATTAACATTTAGGGAACACTGTGTGAACACCAAGCACAAAGTAGCTGCACGCAATAACATTCTGCAGAAACTTACTACGGTATAGCGCACGGGGTGCAAACCCAAAATTAATAAGATCATCAGCCGTGGCCTTGTCTTACTCAACTGCTGAGTATTCCTTCCCCGTCTGGCAAAATTCTGCCCACGCAAAGCAAATGAATATAGCACTAAATGAGACATGTAGAATAATCACAGGATGTCTTAAACCTATACCTGTTTATAGACTCTATAAGCTAGCTGGCATTGCCGTCCCCCCCCCAAAACGTGCGACGGGAAATTGCTGCCAATTGCGAGAGAAATAAGACTGAACATTGTGAAAGCCACCCACTAAATGGCTATCAGCCTCCCCCCAGTAGACTTAAATCAAGGAAGAGTTTTGTGAGAATCACCACTCCTCTAAACGTTCCTCCAGAATATCCCTGTGGGCAGAAAAATCAGGCAATTCCAACTGGATGCCCCCCAGGAGGGTCTTCCTCCAAGGGCAAACCAAGAATGAACAACTTGAAGTCCCTGATCGGACTCAGAAGCGGAGTTGGCAGATCAAAAGACAACCTGGCAAAATGGCATTCCCTAGAATAATCCTCCACCTTGTGTGACTGTGGAGCAGAACAACCAACACAGCATCTGTATGCTTGCCCACAATGCCCTGCCTCATGCACAGAGGAAGAATTGTTTAAAGTTACAGACAATGCAGTCACTGTTGCCCGTTTTTAGTCTAGCAGCTTGTGATCCCTTTATTTTAACAGGTTGAGATAAACTATTTTATGCAATGCTTTTGACACGGAGTACAAATAATAATAATGTCTCCTATCACTGCAACATTAGAGGAGAAGCTAGATCAGGAAAAAATGTAATATGGCATACATGCAACTATTTGTTTTGAAGTCTACATTAAGAGAAAAGGGATAATTGCCTCATGTTCCAAGCAGACAATTCTGCCTCATCATCTTGAATCCTTTAGTTGCGACAGATAGTGAATTTTTGACATCCCTCTGTGAGTTTGGGTTGAACAATCAAGAATGTGAGAAGTGTTAGCAAGATCTATATCTAGTCGAGTTCTTGAACTCCAAAGAATGGCCAGCCGGATGTCTTAGGAAATTCACAAGCAGGGCTTGGTGGATTTAGCCATTGTTTCTTGGCAGCTTAATCATGATCTGCCTCTGAAGAAGGAATTCCATTTGCAGCAGTCATAATTCTAGGCCACAGATAAATTATTCCCTGACATTATTTTTTCCAAGCTGAAACACTGCCTGAATTAATAGGCCTTCATTGCATTGTGCGACAAAGAGCAGCTAGGCGCTCCCAATTGGATTTCCATTGTTCCTATTTGTCCACCCATCTCCCTCTTCCAACTCACCATCCCCTTCCAAAAACCTCTCCAGGAAATGGTTAAAAGACTTGGGATCTCCAAAGGGGATGCACATCTTGGAGAAATGATAGTAGGAAACTAGCACATCCCGCGGGTCCCTCAATGTGTATACCACCTGTGGAAGAAAACACTTGCTAACTCATGGGAGAGATTATAGTGTGGGGAACTGCCAATATATGAAACAGCCTATTACTTATGCTGTAAAATGTGGAAATTTGCACGTTCTCGGGCTGAATTCTGCAGCAGCATCCAAAACAATAAAAGTGATAACATCTGACAGTCAAATACAAAGAAAGAAGCAAATGGGGCTGGCTGACCCACCAAATACATAAACAAAAGAGGAATCACGGAGAGAATAACATCTACTATATAAACCTTTGTATTTCAAATTCTCAGGTTCCAAATAAGCATATCACACTATTATTACAAACAATTAAACATCCAATAATTCTTGTTTTTCACTATGCATGCAGTAATGCTGTTTTTACATACATATGAAGCAAGTACGGGCGGTAAGCTCACATGCAAGTGAGTAAAGACGTCGTAAAAAGGCGGAAAGGAGTTCCTGCGTCATCAGAGAGGGACACAGTCCCGGATGTCTCCCAAAAATGTAAACAAAAGTCGTAAATACTGTAAAAGTCACGGTAATAGATGCCAGTCTTGTATATTTATGTCGTAATGGGGAGACAATCCATGGTCAACGAAACCTTATGGATGCGCGCCTTCGTTTCGCCCCCTCGGGACCAGGGGCGTGGCCTAGGTAGCGTAGTCTCGCAGACGTCTTAGAACAGGAACCGCACAATGCATGGAAAAACGCTAGCAGATATCGTCAACATTTGCGGTGCTAGCGTTTCTCCATGCATTGTGCGGTTCCTGTTCTAAGACGTCTGCGAGATTATGCTACCTAGGCCACGCCCCTGGTCCTGAGGAAGCCCCTTCGGGGGCGAAACGAAGGCGCGCATCCATAAGGTTTCGTTGACCATGGATTGTCTCCCCATTACGACATAAATATACAAGACTGGCATCTATTACCGTGACTTTAACAGTATTTACGACTTTTGTTTACATTTTTGGGAGACATCCGGGACTGTGTCCCTCTCTGATGACGCAGGAACTCCTTTCCGCCTTTTTACGACATCTTTACTCACTTGCATGTGAGCTTACCGCCCGTACTTGCTTCATATGTATGTAAAAACAGCATTACTGCATGCATAGTGAAAAACAAGAATTATTGGATGTTTCATTGTTTGTAATAATAGTGTGATATGCTTATTTAGAACCTGAGAATTTGAAATACAAAGGTTTATATAGTAGATGTTATTCTCTCCGTGATTCCTCTTTTAGTCAAATACAAAGACTCAATGTTGGAACATGCAATGAATCAGTGTGTGTGTGTGTATTGTGTGTGTGTGTGTGTGAACTGTAAAATAAGATGTGTGAAGCTGATTGGCCGGGCAATGCCCAGGGAGATGACTGAGCCTGGGTCTTTTGGATACTGTTACATCTTTGTTCAGGCTTGAGCTATGCCGGTGCAGAGAGAGATAGTTTGAAGAGAGAAGCAGAATTTAGAGCAGGCCTGGGCAAACTTTGGCCCTCCAGGTGTTTTGGACTACAACTCCCACAATTCCTAACAGCCTGCCGGCTGTTAGGAATTGTGGAAGTTGTAGTCCAAAACACCTGGAGGGCCAAAGTTTGCCCAGGCCTGGTTTAGAGTGTACTCTTGCTTCAGAATCATGAGCTGCTGAAGTAGCTTATCCAAATGGATAAAGAAAGACTATTTTAAACCTCTCATAAAAAGGACATTGTGTGAGTTAATGCAACTGATCACATCATACCTATTTTGTTCTGAACTAAGAAGAGTAAACTACTTGTTCTTTACTGTTCACCTGCATGGCATATTTTCTTTCTCTGGCAAACTATAACTTTTGAGATTTGGAATTTACTACATCCATTGGATGAGTCCATGAAGATAAAAATAATAATTTCTGATTCTTTAAAGTGAAAAACCAGGCTTGGAATTAAAATTGTAGTGATGTAATAATAAAACTGGTTGAGATTATCAAGAAGGAACAGGGATATATAATGTAGCTGTTGTGCTAACTGAACTACTTAAAGTCAAAGTGGATTAATAAAGAAAGGGTGGAGCAACTAAGACCCCTTCAACACAGTTGAATAAAATCCCAGATTTTCCACTTTGAACTGGAATATATGGCAGTGTGGACTCAGATAACCCAGTTAAAGGCAGATATTGTCGGATTTTCTGCCTTGATATTACTGTATATGGTTGTGTGGAAGGGACCTAAAATAAACAGTATACAGAAAATAGTTGTTTCTTCAATGGTTCTGATCAAATAGTTATATTTCTATTGTTATTAATTGTTTACATTTATATCCCACTTGTCTTCCAATTCAAAGTTGTATATATCATTCTCCTCCTCACCATGTTATTCTCACAATAACAGTGACACAATCAAGGAAGAGTTTGCTCAAAGGCTTTGTTTTCACACACAAGCAGTCCTAACGATAGTCTTAGGGCCCTTCCACAATGCCCTATACACCAAAATATCAAGGCAGGAAAGCCCACAGTATCTGCTTTGAACACACTCAGATAATGTGGGATTTTCTGCCTTGATATTCTGGGATATAGGGCTGTGTGGAAGGGCCCTTAGTATCTTATCACCCACCTTTGCTTTGGAGCTGAAGAAGGCTTTGGGGAAGATCTGAATGGGAAGATGGCAGGTAAGTAGACGCGGAGATGGGAGGTTGTGCGCTGTCTCCAGACCCAGTTCAGTGGTGAACCAAGGAGCACGAAGGGAATTGAGGACACCTTGATTCCAAGTTGGGTTTCCGTCATTGAGGATCAAGCTCAGAATCTCAATCATCCATACTGTCCCTTGATAGAAGGATAAGAGAAAGAAATCCTGACTAATAACACAATCCTACTCCGATAGCCTAAGATGTAAGTTGAGTAGAGCTTATTTCTAGGTATGTGGATAGAGTACCGAAATGCAAGTTCTGTCTTCCAAAATTCACAATCAAGACAGAATTCAGTTTAACTTTCCAAGTGTTTGAATATTTTTAAGTGCCATATTTCAACCTTGTTTTCAACTCCTTCCAAGCTAGCAATTAAGAAATACATGTGTTGGGGAGGGGGCTCACATTAAAAGAAAATACAATGTTTTATATGTCTGCAAGTAGATTAGGCAAACTTTTAAATTCCAGTTTTATATACCCTATATACTCGAGTATAAGCCAACCCAAATGTAAGCCGAGGCACCTAATTTTACCACAAAAAAACGAGAAAACAGATTGACTCGAATATAATCCGAGGGTGGGAAATGCGGCAGCTACTAATAAATTTCAAAATAAAAAAGGTACCAATAAAATTACATTAATTGAGGCATCAGTAGGTTAAATATTTTTGAATCTATATATAAAAAAAGAGAGTGGTCGTGGTACCCGGCAAATAGACGCGAAAACTACATGTCCAAGACCCACGAAAATCGCAAGGCCACTGACCCATACCCCGAGGTCCCTATAGGGCCCACAAAAACACCCCGAAACACAACCCACCACCCTCTAAAAGATCCCCGAAAAACAACCTTTCCACGCATGCACAAACGGCGAACGCCGGAGGCCGCGCCAACGCCCCGCCCCTCCTCCTCCTACAACACACCCTCCCGCCTCCCCTTGGTCCTACCCCTCCTCCTCCCTCCCACCCCACCTCCACGCCCCAAGACATTACCCCACCCGCGCCGCCGACGCCATGCCCACCTCCTCCGCCGCTACCAGGCCGCTCCTCAAGCCGGGACACGCGGCCGCCGCCGTGGGCGCCTTCTCCGTGGCGTCCTTGCCCTTCCTCAGCGACTGCCATCCGGTTCTGAACCCAGGCCAGGATGGCAGCCTCTGAGGAAAGCCAAGGACGCGGCGGAGAAGTCGCCCACAGCGGCGCCCTGGCCGCATTCTCCGCCGCGTCCTTATCCTTCCTCGGCGACTGCCATTCGGTTCTGGACCCAGCCCAGGATGGCAGCCGCAGAGGAAGATACAAACAAATAAAGAAGGCAACCTATAAGGTTTCAAAATGTCATGCAATGTGAGCATTCAAAGTAGTGTGAGTGAGTACATTCCTAGATATATACTTATAGTAAGCACAGAGAAGCATCACAGGTGTATTCAAAACATTTATCAAAAAACATGTGTGTAGATACAGTCAAGTTACTACATTGATACAAAGTTTAAAGCACATTGCGTATAACATACATCAATGAAGGCAGCTGCTGTATATCAATGAGGACATGAAGGAAAGGCATGTAACACAGTCAATATAACGTCTTATGTTTTTTAAGACAGCATACAGACATTGAGAAAGCAATGTGACACAATAAGGAATAATTCAACACACAGGGTTATACAAATATGGGTCCCCTGGGATGTAATGAAGATAAACGCACAAGTCCTGGTGAATACCTGGGAGTGCGAAGCGGTCAAGCCGCTGCTTCTCTGGCGGCGAGAGGCAAAGGCAAGGGGGGGATTTTCCTTGCCCTTTGCAAGAGAAAAGACGCTGACAATATGTTGCCGTGTCTACACTAGTAGCTGGAAATCCAACAATACTATGTTGTTACTCACTCAGGAGCAGGGACGTCCGTGGAGTAGTGCCGCGGAGTCCCGGAAATCAACTGGCTCGTAGCCGTAAAGTGAAAGTAAAAGTCGCAAGGCTGCTGCGGACGAAAATCTCGTCACTTGAATGGCGTACTGGGAATCCCTTGCTGTAACAGGGAGCCTATGCCAATAAGGCGAAGCACACAGGGCAATGAAGCTTCGCACCGATGGTGGAAGCCTTGCCAACGGCTGTAAGTGACTTGGCACCGTAGCGTTTTGCCGTTTCGCAGATTTCGCTTCGTCAGGGCAATTAAGACGTAGCTAACACACAGGGGTCAAGCAGCGGAGCGTTCCGGAATAGAATATCATCAGGGCTTCATTGAATTGAAGATCCTTTTGGGCTGGATTCCGCTGAATAAAAAACATAAGACGTTATATTGACTGTGTTACATGCCTTTCCTTCATGTCCTCATTGATATACAGCAGCTGCCTTCATTGATGTATGTTATACGCAATGTGCTTTAAACTTTGTATCATTGTAGTAACTTGACTGTATCTACACACATGTTTTTTGATAAATGTTTTGAATACACCTATGATGCTTCTCTGTGCTTACTATAAGTATATATCTAGGAATGTACTCACTCACACTACTTTGAATGCTCACATTGCATGACATTTTGAAACCTTATAGGTTGCCTTCTTTATTTGTTTGTATCTATTGTGCAAGCTCCCCTGCCTTGTGCTTTTGTGTATTCAGCTGCAGAGGAAGGACAAGGACACGGCGGAGAAGGCGCCCACGGCGGCGCCCGCACAACCACGGTCCATGGGACGCCTGGGAAACGACGGAGGAGACAACTACGGACAAGGAACTACACCTCCCAGAAGACTCCGCGCCTCTCACTGGGAAGCAGGGGCGGAGCTTTCTGGGAAGTGAAGTCCCATGCCCGAATCCTTCTCCGACTCCCAGCCTCCCAAGCGTTCCCGGACCCAACCCACGCGGCCCGGGACCACGGAGGCGCCGCACCCGTCCTCCTCGCAAAGGTCCCCCTTCGCCCCCCCCCTTCGGCAGGGAAGTGGCGAGCAAGAGCGACGAGGGAACGCCCCACCTCCCTGCCACTCCCGGAATAAGAGGCCGAAGGGAGAGACACCGCGCAACAACCGGCCTCCTACCCAGGGTCACCCATCGCACCCCCCCTCAACGGCACACACACATATATATATACACATACAAATATATACAAACACACACACAAATACACACAAACATATATATACACACACAAATAAATACAAACACAAATATACACACACATACATACACAAACACATACACAAACACACATAAATACACACACACATATATACACATATACATACACATATAAACACACATAAACACAAACATATATAAACATATACATACCCACCTACACATATATATACACATACACATACATACACAAACATAAACATACACATAAACATACATACACATACATACACAAACACATATACATACACGTACACATACACACATATATACACATATACATGCACAGAAAAATTAACACACATACACACATATATATACACCCAAACAGACACATAAGAACACACACAAAACACATAGTCACATCACTACCAACCCATACATACCCAGACTTCCACACATCTCCTAAATAGAGCACAGCAACGCATGCCGGGTTCAGCTAGTATTTACATAAAACTGTGATTTAAGATAAGACACTCCAACTCTGATTAAACCATTATTCTAATCTTCTTCGGTGTAAATGTGCTTACATATCCTTCCAATAATAATAGAGAGTAAAATTATAAATGTAAACAGAAATAAAAATAAGAAAGTAAAATAATAGAAATGTAATAACAGTAATAATAGAATAAAATAAGGTAATAATACAAATAATAATTAGAGTAAAATAATAAAAGTAATAAAAATAATAGAGTAAAATAATAAATGTAATAACAATAATAAAGTACAATAATAAATGTAATAATAATAAATAGAGTAAAGTAATAAATGTAATAACAGAGTTTTGGTTGTTGTTTATCCATTCAATCGCTTCCGACTCTTTGTGACCTCATGGACCAGCCCACGCCAGAGCTCCCTGTCGGCCATCACCACCCTTGAAGGCAAAGATACCAATAGAGCACAACATCAAACCATATACATATATCAAACAGTTCCATCTCATTCACATCTATTATATTAAAGCAGGTTTGGTACTTTACGTGCAGGAGTACAGTCAGAGAGTGATGCTGTACACGTGTAGAGCTCTGGAAGTGGGTTCCTGTGCCAAAAATCAGGCAAGCACTTGCACTGTGAAAATAATACTGTGATTTATGCTTCTTGATGCACTCTGTGCCTAATGTGAGATAACGTAGGCTTAGATTGATGGAACAAGTACAGGATGTGCTATGAAAGACCTTAATGCTAATATGGGAAAGAACTGCGCATGAGTGGAGAGTTTAGCCCCCTCCGTTGCTGGCACGGAGCCTGGAAGCTAATGTTTCAAACTGAGGACACCAGGGTCTTAGCACTGATAGCTGTACTGTGAGAAGAACTAACATAAGAAATAACTATTGTTCTCATTCATAGGTGGGACTTTTGAGATGTGATGCAAATGGAAATGTGATGTTTATTGGATTAATGAGATGTCATGTAAACATTAGTAAACACCAGCCAATTATGATTGTACAAGATCCATGAAGAAGGGGTGGGCTTAACTGAAATGCCTCCATTGGGGTATAAAAGTTTTTGTATTGAAAGTGACGGGGTCTTTTGCCCCTGATTGCAGCGTGTTCTGCTGGCAGAAGCCCACCAGCTGGTGCCAGAAATAAATCCGTTTGATTTCACCTACTCCACAGTTGTCGTGAGTTTTCCCTCATCCTTGTACCCGCACGTTCAGGTAGCTTTGGTAAGAGTAAATTTATACTCGGAGTTCCATAACTCCTTGATTTGGCTGCTTCAATATAAAGGAGGTCCCGTCGTCGAACGACTGACAGAGACAGAGAAACCATCCAACGCAGAGACACCAAACTTGGCAACATAAATAGGCCTCAGGCAAGGTAGGTTTTTAGCAAAGAAACTCCCCCCCCAAAACCTAGAAGGCCCCCAAAACAACAATACAAAAAACTACATTTCCCAGCATCCTCTGCGGCCGCCAACAAATCTCCCGGCCTCTACATTCTGACCACATGATTGGTTGCCAGTGCGTGAGTATTTGCATAACGCCTCTATTGGCCAGCCAACATGAACATTCCGACCCATAATAAACTGTCAGAGGAGGATATGGCAAAGGCCTGAGGCAGTTGCCAACACAAACACCCAATTCACTTCCCACAGAAAATTTAAGCCCCTACAAATCACAAACCACACCCAAAATTGACAGTAAGGCTTCATTAACTTGATTTTCCCGACTAAGCCTCAGCTCATGGGACATTGTGTATGGCCTGAATTGACAGTAAGGCCTCATTAACTTGATTTTCCTGACTAGCCCTCAGCTCATGGGACGTTGTATATGGCCTGAATTTACAGTAACCTACCTTGGCACACAGAGCCCCTATGACCCACGCTACATTCTACTGCAGTTTGGAGGAGGGTGGACCATGGATGATGGGATTTGATGTACCTCCATGGATTATGGGATTTGTAGTACTTTCAAACCCTTCATTCCCCACAGACCACTGTGGCCCAGAACCAAGACCGATAAAGACCCAACTTGGCACACAGTGCCCCCATGACCCACACTCGATCCAACTGCAGTTTAGAGGAGGGCACACCATGGATGATGGGATTTCAAGTACCTCCACTCACTTCCAAAGTACCCCACCCACACAAGCATCAACCTCTACATCAACACAGCAGACGGAAAGACAAAAAACATTGTATATCCACAAGCTATGCAGAACGCCAGCAACACCACACACCGACAACTCAACAGCACTTCAACATCCCACCCACCAGAACAACCCACAATGACACAGCCATGACCCCACCAAGACCATAACTAACATCAATTCCAACCCTTACATTTCGCAAAGCCATATGACAGCAGAGGTACTGATATATCCTAATCTCAGCTTGTATGTACAGTAATTTGAAAACTTGATCTATACCAAGTTTGAGTGTAAGTTTATAGGAAGGATGGCCTTGTAATAATTAGGACAAAGGTGGATAGATCCATATACATAGAAGAGTTCCCTCATCCCTCCCTCCCTCTATCTATCTATCTGAAAGCAGAGGTACAGAGAGAGTCCAACCTCAAGCCATATACATATAATAGTTCCAGCCTATCTATCTATCTACCTACCTACCTACCCACCTATCTATCTATCTATCAGGCCTGTTAACAATAATCGGATACATCCGATTATCGGAAGTTTGTTCGGGACTTCCAAAATTTGAAGCGATATCGAGAACAGCACCCCAAACAGGAAATGGAATCGCCATTCCGAAACCTCAGTCGCCATTCTCAGAGAGGTCTCGGATATTATTTCCGATGTTATTTCCGGTTTGGGCAAGGCTTCCCTCCCCTCCAAGGCAGGAAGGAAAGCCATGGCGAAAATGGGCAAAATGCCTGCTTTCGCCATGGCTTTCCTTCCTGGCTTGGAAGGGAGGGAAGCCTTGCCCGAAGCGGGAGTTTTCTCTAGTAGTAGTCAAAAATGGATGGAAAGGGGGGGGGGGGGACAAAGAGACATGCCACAGTACAATCAAGCACCCACCCCATTTCTCCCACATTTCTATATTCCCCAACATATATTTCTCAAGGAACAAAGCAAGCAGAGAGGCTTTGGAGCTAAAAGGCCATTTTAAAACATTAAAAATAAACAAAGAGACATGACACAGAACAATCAAGCACCCACCCCAAAGTAAAAAGACCGCCCTTTGAGATGCGGTAAGGAAATGACCCCAAAGTGTCCTTCTCCTCCTCCGTCGTTGCTCCTATTTCCACGCCGCCAGCATGCATGCCGCCTCCAAGAGCTCAAGAGAAGTCAGAGAGGGAGAATGGGTGCTTCTGCGCATGCACGCGGGGCCAGCCATGCATGGCGTCATCCAGGCCCGCCCCCCTTTGGTCTCCTACGACTCTGAGTGGCTGGAGAAGGACGGAGGGAGGAGGAGGAATCCAAAAGAGGGGGCCCATTCTGCCTCTTGGACTCTGGAGCTTTTGGAGGCGGCGTGCGAGCAGGGAGTGGGGAGGAGCAACGACGGAGGACTTCTTTGCAGCGTGCAGGGGCGCGTGAAGAGGACCAACAGCAAAAAACCTGGTCAGGGGCCTGAAGATTTTATTTATTTATTTATTTGTTTGTTTGGACTTTTATGCCGCCAACTCCACAAGGCTCGCAGCGGCTTACAAAAGCCAAGCAGCTACACAAAAATACATCAACAATAAAATAACAAACAAGGGACAGTACAACAGTAGGCAGGGGGGAAACTTGGGGAACAGGGTGGGAGTAGATCACCAGGATGAGGCCCGAAGATCACCCTAGTGATCGCGATCACCATTCTGAGCAGCCCTGCTGTACGTGATATATAATATGCACAAATATTATGCTAATTTATGGCATTTCAGCCTCGATCCCACATCCGTTAAGTACAGGAAGTCCCCGAGTTACAAATATCCAACTTACAAACAAAGTAAGAGCTTTAAAAGGGGTAAGTCTAACTCCGAAATGTATCCTGTTACAGGGTTCCTTTCCTACCAGACTTAGGGTAAGTGATGTTGAAGATGTCATCATCTCGCACTTCAAATTCATTCTCAGCAAAGCAAAGGCTGTCCACAGAATTGTATCCAGGGGGAAACTCTATCCCCTTGTATCGGACGTACTGCACAGCCATCTCCTGTGAAACGAAAGGAAAGCTCGGCATGATGACAAAACTCCATTTCAATTATTAGGCTTGAATTCAACTTCAGGCAGATCGAGAGGAAGGAACTGTCTGAGTGTCAGGAAGAGTCCAACAGCCTACATCAGTTTTGGATTTATGATCCCAATGTGTGCCTCGGTGCCCCAACTGGACTCTGGCCAAAGAAAAGAACTACAAGTTCCTTCTTGTACAAAACACTGAGATCAGACCTAAAAGCTTTTGGACAAAACTTGCATGCTAATCTTTGAGAGAGCTGCCTCCGCAAAAGTCAAACTACAGGTTGCTTTCAGAGAGCTTGGTCACTTCCTCTCCGTCTTTGCTTTACCTTGCAATTATATCCCTGTCTGTACTTTCCACATTTAATTTCACTCTGACATCATTGTTTACAATCCCCTCAATGCTTTCTCCTGCAATTGTTGGTGTGTGTACATAGATAGAACACACACATATGCACACACACCCATATCTGTACTTCAAAATAGTATTTAATGCATCTGATAAAGTGGGCTTTAGTTCACAAAAGGATACGCCATTGTAAATCTGTAGTCTTGAAGCTCCCTCATGATACTTTGCGAAGGTGGCAGATGACCCAGAACTGTGTGTGTCATGTAATGCAATAGGTTCTGAAGATAAACAACATTCAGGAGGCTTTCAGACATTAATATTTTAGTCCCAAGACTTTTTGTACATATCCAGGCCTGGAATCATGACTCCTGTCAATGGCTGGGATTAAACGTCATAGAAAAATACAAATATAATTATATTTTTAAATTGGGTTGCTGTGAGTTTTCCGGGCTGTATGGCCATATTCCAGAAGCATTCTCTCCTGACGTTTTGTCCACATTTATGGCAGGCATCCTCAGAGATCGTGCAATCTGTTGGAAACTAGGCAAGTGTGGAATGTCCAGGGTGGGAGAAAGAACTCTTGGCTGTTTGAGGCAAGTGCGAATGTTGCAATTGGCCACCTTGATTAGCATTGAATGGCCTTGCAGCATCAAAACTTGGCTGCTTCCTGCCGGGGGGAATCCTTTGTTGGGAAGTGTTAGCTGGCCCTGATTTTTCTTGTCTGGAATTCCCGTTTTTTTTGAGTTGCTCTTTATTTACTGTCCTGATTTTAGAGGTTTTTTAAAAATAAAAAATAAAAAAATAAAGAGCAACACTAAAAAAAATAGAGGAATTCCAATCAAGAGACAATCAGGACCAGCCCTTCCAACAAAGAATTCCCTCAGACAGGAAGCAGCCAGACTTTGAAGTTGCAAGGCCATTCAATGCTAATCAAGCTGGCCAATTGCATCCTTCACACTTGCCTCAAACAGAAAAGAGCTCTTTCTCCAGCCCAGGGCATTCCACAGATATATAAACCTCACTTGCTCAGTTTCCAACAGACCTGTCCTCTAAGGATGCCTGCCATAAATGTGGGTGAAACGTCAGGAGCGAATGCTTCTGGAACATGACCATAAAGCCTGGAAAACTCACAGGAACCCAGCGATTCCAGCCATGAAAGCCTTCAACAACACAGGAGAGAACTTATTTAGAATTATTTGATTGTATTAGCTATTAGTAACATACATTTTTTACAAGTATAAAATTTCCAAATTAGTGTTTGGTGCTTTTCAGTTAGCTGTTCTGTTCATTGACAAGTATATTGGAAAGTTTGGATAAGTTATAATGTTTGTGCATTAGCTAGTATTTCAAGCATCTTTTCTTCCTTATTATCCACAGTGTTAACTGGAATATTGTTGGGCCTCTTCTGGCTTTTTCATAGGTGTTTCAAAAGTGGTCCCTACTTATCACTGGTTTTTGTGCTGAAAGGTAGAGAGGTACACAGACATAGACTCATGCGGCACACAGACAAGTCACATGTGACCCAATCTATGTCCATAAGAAAGTGGAAATTTTAATCATCCTTCTCCTGGGATAAATATATGCTGTGACACACTACAGATACAATAGAGTCTCGCTTATCCAACCTTCATTCATCTAACGTTCTGTCTTATCCAACGCAGTCTACCTCCCACCCGGATCCACAGCTCTTTCAATGCATTGCAATGTTTTGGTGTTAAATTTGTAAATACAGTAATTACCACATAGCATTACAGTGTACTGAACTGCTTTTTCTGTCAATTTGTTGTAAAACATGATGTTTTGTTGCTTAATTTGTAAAATCATAACGTAATTTGACATTTAATAGGCTTTTCCTTAATCCCTCCTTATTATCCAACATTTTTGCTTATCTAACATTCTGCTGACCGGTTTATGTTGGAGAAGCGAGACTCTACTGCAGTGTTTCCCAACAAATGTGCCGTGAGCGATCATCAGGTGTGCCGTGGGAAATTGGCACTCCCCCCCCCTCCTAGCAGCCCCCTCACAGGTTTCCAAGAAACAAATTGAGCCTCTCCGTTTGGAAATGTTTTTAAAAAACTATTTTACTATTGTAACAACAACAACAATAGGTTCCTAGAGTAGAAGGAGACCTCCAAGGGCTATCCAGTCCAACCTCCTTCTGCCATAAGGGAAAAACACAATCAAAGCATTCCTCACAGATGACCATTCAGCCTCTGATAATAATAACAACAATGGGTTCCTAGAATAGGAGGAGACCTCCAAGGGCCATCCAGTCCAACCTCCTTCTGCACCTGGGCGACGCCGGGAGCTGCGGGGCGGGACTGAGCCTTCCTCCCACCCTACCAGGATGCAGGGGCGGTCCTACAGGTAGGCCAAGGAAGCGGCCGCATGGGGCGCCATCTGGGTAAGGGTGCATTCCCCCGCCCACCAGACAGCATCCAGCCTCCCTGCCTCTCCCTTTCTCCCTCTCCCGGAGCATGCGCATAACCACCGCCTCTCTCGCTGTCACTGGGCTGCGCGTGCGGCCGGCCATCTCCACCAGAGCGGCCCCTCAGGTGGGAAGCCACCGGCCAGGCGAAGGCGCGAAGCCACCCGCTCAGACTGCGGGGCCCACGGCATAATGGCGGCGGAGGCGGCTCCTCGCTCCTAGTCATAATAATGCGAGTCGCGGACCCGAGAGGCCCCGAGTCACTGCTGCTGCCGCCGCCTCTGCCATGACCCCTCAGCCTCAGTGGCCACCCTGGCCAGCAGCACCAGTGAGAGAGGCAGCAGCACCTCGGTGCCTCAGGAGGAGGAGGCGGCGGAGGGCGCCCACGAGGAGATGAGGCCAGACGGAGCTTGCCTCCCTTCCCTTCCCTTGGCTTGCTTTCTTTCCCTTCCTTGGCTCCCTCCAGGACCCCCTTCTCTCTTGGAAGAGCAGCAGCAAAGCGATGGATGTATGGGGCAGGCGGGCCTTTCTCCCCTTCTCGAGACTCAGGGGTCCCAGGGAGTTTGTTCTCTCCCCCCCAATAAGGTCCTTAGGCTATGGCAGGTGCCTCTCCAAACTACAACTCCCAGGACCCCGTGGCAGTTAAGCAAGGCCAGGCTACATTCATTCATTCAGCAGTGTAGACGTGCCGATTGCAATATTCACACTTGCCTCAAGCAGACAAGGGTTCTTTCTCCCCCCCCCCCCCCCATCTTGGCTGCTAATCTGGTTTATGAAGAAGCCCCCAATGAAGAAGGCGCCAAAATAATGTTTGGGGGGGCCGCCAAAATAATGTTCGCTTACCATTTAAAATTACCTTCGACCGCCCCTGCCAGGTCGCCCTGCACGATCTAACAGTAGATCTACCTAATAAGCACCCCTGGTATATACCTTCTTTAAAGCTGATCACTCACCTGGGAATAAGTTACTTTTGCCAGGAAATGCAGGAACCAGAAGAAATCTGAATCAACAAAAATCCAAGGGAAGAGCGGGAAAACTGGCTTACAACCTAAAGGAAGAGGCCCGAAGAGTTTTCTACAACCACAAATTTATATGAAAACTGAAAAAAGAGGGTCTTGCCGTCTTCACAAACTGAAGTTGCCCATTCAAAGCAAGCAGCCCAAAGGCAAATCATTAACAGAACGCCCTTCATACAGCCCACACAGAACCGTTGACCCCCGCTACGTGGGTGGAAATAATGAGAACCAAATGTGAGAAATCTCATCTTTGGAGGAACTTGTGTTTATTTTGTCCTACTCTCTATGGCTAGAACTTGTTATTTTCTAATTGTTAACACTATTTTGTTGACATCTTCTTCCACATCTTTCTTATCTACCCATTTTGGGTCAACAAATGAGAACTCATATCCTTCTCCAGTTCTATTCCAGTTTTGTAAATTCACTTCAAAAAACTGGAGCTGATCCGGAAACAGAGAGGTGCTGAAAGTTTCTCAGTGGAATTGGTTGCTCCCCTTGCTTCTTAACAGAGGAATCTGATTTTATCCACCGTAACAGGAGCAAACCAAACAGTTGTATTGTATTTTAAAAGAACAAAACACAAAGTTTGAAAACTTTTTATTAAATGTCCTTTGACCAGTAGCTGGTCACTTGGAGTGCCTCTGGTGGTGCTATAAGAAGGTCCTCCATTGTGGATCTGGCAGGGCTCAGACTACATTGTAATAGGTGGTCTGTGGTTTGCTCTTCTCCACAATCAAATGTCATGGACTCCACCTTGTAGTCCCATTTCTTAAGGTTGGCTCTGCATCTCCTGGTGCCAGAGAGCAGTCTGTTCAGTGCCTCCCAAGTCGCCCAGTTTTCTGTGCGCCCAGGAGGGAGTCTCTCATTTGGTAGCAGCCATGGATTGAGGTTCTGGGTTTTAGCCTGCCACTTTTGGACTCTCGCTTGCTGAGGTGTTCCAGCAAGTGTCTCTGTAGATCTTAGAAAATTATTTCTTGATTTAAGGCATTGGTGTGCTGGCTGATATCTGAACAGGGGATGGGCCGGGGATGTCATTGCCTTGGTTCTTTCACTATTGTTTGCTACTACCCGGTGGATGTCAGGTGGTGCAATACTGGCTAAACAGTATAATCTCTCCAGTGGTGTAGGGGGCAGATACCCTGTGATAATGCAGCATGTCTCATTAAGAGCTACATCCACTGTTTTAGCGTGGTGAGATGTGTTCCACACTGGGCATGCATACTCAGCAGCAGAGTAGCAAAGCGCAAGGGCAGATGTCTTCACTGTATCGTTACCTTGCAAGTGAAGGAATCCGATATATTATCTATTTGCTTGTATGTTTGTAAATAAGACATATATTAGAAAGATACCTTTAATTTAAGTGTTCCCAGGCAGTATTCTCCCAGGCACTGCTTAAGTTAGTGTGGATATACGAGGTTAACCGGAAAGTAATGTTACAAGGCATGTAGCTCTCGCAGGGAATTTTCTCGGGGGAAGTTGGTATCATTGCCGTATAGCAAGAAGCCAGCAGAAGCAAATGAGCAGTGCCAGTCATCAGTAGCTCATCAACTGGTGTTGTGGTGAAGGTTAGAGATCAGCGTACTCATTCAGTTTCCCTCCATGTGCAAAGTTTGTGCTGTAATACATGACCTTAATGCTAAGGGCATAAATGCTGCTGCGATTCATTGCAAAATAATTTCAGTTCATGGAGAGGATGTAATGTTAAGACAGCATGTGACAAAATGGGTACGGAATAGATTGTGAGACCATGAAGAAACTTCACAGAGCCATCGAGAACAAACGTTGTGGGATGCTGACGGCAGGAGTCTGCCTCCTTCATAACAATGTGCGTCCGCATACCGCTCATGCAACACAAGAGTTGTTGACTTCATTTGGTTGGGATTCTTTAAGCCAGTGTTTCCCAACCTTTTTTGAGCCGCGGCACACATTTTACATTTGCAAAATCCTGGGGCACACCACCAACCAAAATGACACAAAATGACACTCTAACACAGTAATACATATAGTTAACATGTTTTAAAAATGTATTTATACACTCAGTGTGAAACCTGGGCCTGTTTCAATGAACTCAACATAGATATCCTGGCAGGAATGGCAGAAAGACACAAACTTCCCACACAGAACTCCCATAACCAAGAGAAAATGCTATAAGAGTTTGGTGGGCATTGACCTTGAGTTTTGGAGTTGTAGTTCACCTATAATCCAGAGAGCACTGTGGACTGAAACAATGTTGGATCAGGATCAAATTTGACATGAATACTCAATATGCCCAAATATGAACGCAGATGGAGTTCAGGGGAAATAGACCTTGACATTTGGGAGTTGTAGTTGCTGGGATTTATAGTTCCCCTACAATCAAAGAGCATTCTGAACCCCACCAATGATAGAACTGGGCTAAACTTCCCACACAGAACCCCCAGGAGGCAAGAGGAGGTCTCTACTTGGGGAAAGGGAGTCGGGCCTTCCCAATGCATGGAGAGGGAGAGACCAAGTAGACAACGGGTGGGGAGGGGGGTGTGTGTTTGTAATTTTGTGCCTTTATCGAGATAAGTTTCTTAGGGTTTTTATACTTCAACACACTAGACTCTCCCCCCCGCCCCCTTTCCACTGAGGTTCCAATTTCCCACGGCACACCTGATGATCACTCACGGCACACTCACTGGTTGGGAAACACTGCTTTAAGCCACCCTTCTCACAGCCCCGATCTCATACCCAGTGACTATCATCTGTTCACTAAATTGAAAAAACACCTTGGTGGAAAACACTTTTCTGATGAAGATGAGATGAAAATCGAAGGGATGGACTGGCTGAAAAAGGCGGTGGGAAACTTCTGATGACACAGAATGAAACAGATATCAAAAACTCATCCCACGGGTGACAAAATGTATTGAACTGAATGGTGATTGTGTGGAAAAATAATGTAGTATCTATGCTGCAATCCATGTAAGTTTTATTAAAATATATTCATTCTTTGTATTTTTAAAACAATCTTGTAACCTTACTTTCTGTAAAACCCTCATAAAACAAAACACTACAACTGTAAATGTAGAAAAGTACATTTTCTCAGTATATGTCTCATCTGGATCTTACCCTTTGTCATTCAAGGAACTATTCACAGGATTATGCAAGAGGCTGCCTTGCTAAGTATTCCTACTAAGTATTCCTGGTACATGTCAGGAGATAATGCTTCTGGAACATTTATTTATTGTTTTTATTTATTTCATGCACTTTTACCCCGTCCTTCTCCCCCTGAAGGCCATGGAGCTCTGAAAACTCACAGTAACACAAGTTCCATCAGGCCCGGATTAACACCTTTTTGCGCTCTAGACCACACTTTGGAATTACGCCCCCTTTAAGCCAACCTCTACCGCACCTCCCCCCACACACACACACATCCTTTCATCTGCTCGTCCCCCTTAGGGCCCCGCATCCAGCTCTCCTGGTATGTCCCCACTAGGTCCGCCACAGGAATTTCCCTTTCGGCAGACACTATGGATGCAGGCATGGGGGGAGGAGCCTCCTCCCCGATGCAAGGGCTTGAGGCACTTGTTCCTACCTGGTATCGGGGATTGCGCATGCATTGTAGTCAGCAGCTGTACCGATGCCGCGCTTCTCCCCGATACCGGGGCTTGTCGCGTTGGGCTTCTCTCCTATACTGGGGTTTGTGCATGTGCCGTAGCCGGCAGTTGCGCTTCTCTCTCCAGTAAGGAGGAGTTTCCTCCTTGTGTTGGAGGAGGAATACCAGCTTTCATGGTGTTAGGGCAAGCGCAGATTGCGCAATGGAGTTTTCTGTACTTGCACTGAAGGAGCCAGCAAGTGGATGCTGTCGGCATCGAGTTAATTGTTCCTCCTGTCGACGTCAACGCCAGTGTCTAGAGCCCCTGCGCATTCACCGTTTGCGCAAGAATAGCAGAGGCAGGAGCTGGTATTCAGGAAGGGGCAGGGGTGCCGCTGAAAAGGAGGACCTCCGGTATCCTTCCTTCCTCATCTCCATGCGCGTTGCGTTTTTATTTGTTTCAACTTTTTTTTTGTCCGTGATCTGCGCCCCCCCCCCCCCCTCGGCTTGCACCCCTAGGCCATGGCCTAGGTTGGCCTCATGGGTAATCCTGGCCTGAGTTCCATGATCCTCAATTAATTCCAACCACCCACCCAAAGCCCCACCAGTGTTTTAAGCTGGACGATGAATGATTTGTGCACCATGTAGGACTCTTTGTAGATCAAACATACATATGGACTTTGACACACACACACACACACATAAATATATACAGTATATAAATATATATAAATTGGGTTGTATTTTTTACAACAATTCTGTGTGTACCCCTCACTCCTTTTTGTAATTTATACTATGTGTCTTGGATAGTTTTGGTCATTCACATGCATCCATACACTTGCTGAAATCTAATATTCCTGGTCTGGCCCAACATACATACATTTTGCGTTGTCAAAGTGAAAACTGGGAATGGTTTCTATCATTAAAAGATTGTATAGTAGAGGGGATTTTATTAGGTATTGCTTCTTCCTGGTTGTATGTCAAACAACACCAACTGAATTTTTTTCTTCCACACAACCAACAAATGAGCAGGAATTGTTTCCAGTTTTCACTCTGCCAACCCTAATATACATACACGTGCCTAAGTTCATAATGGTTGATGTGTAATATCCTATAAATGTTTTGACATTTTTACGTGTGCCTAGTATATTTTAATGGCCTGAGTTTATTGTTGGTAGTTGCAAGTCCAAACTGAGATATATCGCTAGTCGAAAGATGGTTTGAGTAGGCTGCAGGTTCCTGGGGCACATTTTTTTTTAAAGTTTTATACTTTTCAGAAGTTTCATCAAGACAGGTCAGTCACTATGTGTGCCTGCAACAAATATTTGAATTGGTGCCTTAGACATACATAAGTTGTAGAAGCCCGTTTTTCTTTTTGATGCAGTCACTGTGCGTAAAGTTCGCAAGCTGGTAAGTGTTAAGCACACTTCAAAAGCAAACATATGTTCCAAACTATGAGGCAATAAAAGAGAAAATGCCTCACAACCTCTGAGGATGCCTGCCTTAGATGCAGGTGAAACGTCGGGAGAGAATACTTCTGGAACATGGCCATATAGCCCAGACAACTCACAACAATCCAGTGATTCCGGCCATGAAAGCCTTCGACAAGACATAATTCTGTTCTCCAGAAACAAATTCAGTGTCTCCTCAATACTTTCTTTTATCAGCCCTTTTAACCCTATTGGATTGGAGATAAAACCTCTACTACTGCTCTTCTGACTGCCATGCAGTTGCACAGCTAAGGTTCTGCTCAGAAGGAAGTTATTCAAGAACTTACTCCTCCATGCCTCCTAGAGGCAAAGCCTTGTGTTTGCAGTATATGTTGCAGCTATGAGTTCAAATGCCTTGTTTCCACAAAGGAAGGGTGAATTAGTTAGCCCACATTGTTAAATATTCTCAACATCCTCTGAGCCACTTTTCAGAGGGAGCTAGCAATTATTTTTCAATGTGCCAGGTACCAGTACTATGTTTGTACAAACTCGATTATCACTGACTCTTTTTTTCCTGGAAATTCTCCAGGAATCAGCACTCTGCCCCCCCCCCCCCCAACTGCATATTTTGCATCTGCAAAAGATGCAGTGGGAGATTAAATCACAACACTGACAGTAATAAATGTGAAGTAAGTCTATGTGTATGTGTGTGCCTCTGGTGGCACGTGGGTTAAACCACTGAGCTGCTGAACTCGCTTACTGAAAGGTCACAGGTTCGAATCTGGCATGAGCTCCCACTGTTAAGCCCAGCTTCTGTCAACCTAGCAGTTCGAAAACATGCAAATGTGAGTAGATCAATAGGTAGCGCTCTGGCGGGAAGGTAACGGCACTCTATACAGTCATGCTGGCCACATGTTCTTAGAGGTGTCTACGGACAATGCTGGCTCTTCGGCTTAGCAATGGAGATGAGCACCAACCCTCAGAGTCAGACACGACTGGACTTACTGTCAGGGGAAAACCTTTTTTTTTACCTATACACACACATATACACACATATACAACACACACATATATACACATATCTTTATTATTCATCATTTTCCCTGTTTTTTTCTAGCCAAGGAGAAGGAAGTTGGGATTTAAAGAACATTGACATGCCTATCCTCAGATTTGTGACACTCTAGGACAGGGGTGCTCACACTTTTCCAGCATGCGAGCTACTTATAAAACAACCAAGTCCCAAAGATCTACCTACCCACTACTCAGAGAGCCATAAAAGCAAAATATTAGGAAATTTATTTCAGTGAGAGCCATATAATACATTTTAAGACTGAATTCAACTAAATGTGAGTATAATAAGCCCCTGAGCATTCCTCACAAATGGCATGGAGCCAAACACACTGTGCCTGCGATCTGCCTGCAATCTACCAGGACGCCCTTTGAGATCTACTAGGATGCCCTTTGAGATCTACCAGGACGCCCTTTGAGATCTACCAGGATGCCCTTCGAGATCTACCAGGACGCCCTTCGAGATCTACCAGGACACCCTTTGAGATCTACCAGTAGATCACGATCTACCTAATGAGCACCCCTGCTCTAGGATCTAGCATGTTATCTCTGTAGTCATAAGGACTAGAAACTTGCTTGCAACATGAAAGTAAAGCAAAGTGCTAATGCTGATACAGATTGGCGTATGTGTCGAAATTACACAAGAAAGTAAAACAAAGTGCTAGTGCTGATACAGACTGGAGCATGTGTTTAATTTACACAATCCTGTTCATAAGAACATAAGAACATAAGAAGAGCCATGCTGAATCGGGCCTCAGCCCATCTAGTCCAGCATTCTGTGTCACACAGTGGCCCACTAGTTGTACACAGGGATCTCTAGCAGAAAGGAGGGCAGAACCCTCACCTGCTCCCGACCCCCCACAACCAGTACCCAGGGAAAATCCTGCCTGCCTCCATCAACACAGAGGTGGCACTTGGATGTCCATTTCAGGAACTACTGATTCCCTTGGTATCCATGAATCTGTCTAATCCTGCCTTGAAGCTGTCCAGGCTGACAGCTGTCACAACCTCCTCTGGAAGTGAGTTCCATAACCCAATGACCCTCTGGGTGAAGAAATATTTCCCTTTATTAGTCCTAACTTTCCTACCTTGGAGCTTTAGGAGTGCCCCTAGTCCTAGTGTTGGGTGACAGAGAAAATATTTTTCTTTATTCACCCTTTCTATCCCATGCATGATTTTATACACTTCGATCAAGTCACCTCTTAAACGCGTCTTTCAAGGCTGAAAAGACCAAGGCGTTGCAACCTGATTTCATAAGGGAGCTGCTCCATCCCTTGGATCATTTTTGTTGCCCTTCTTTGTACCTTTTCCAGTTCCGTTATATCCTTCTTGAGGTGCGGTGACCAGAATTGTACACAGTACTCCAGATGTGGCCTCACCATAGATTTGTAGAGAGGCAATACAACATTTGTCGACCTATTTTCTTTTTAAAAAAAATATTTTTATTGTTTTATCATTATCAACACAATATTATACAATGTCTATTTACAGCAGATTCATGTTATTCATTTCTAGGTACAATACTTCAATCTTTAGCATCTGCCATTATGTTTTTCTTATACATTTTTGTATCCCTCACCGCTGTGCTCCCCTCCCCCTCCCAAGCCATTGCTTTTACATATCATTAGTCAAAATTTCATTTCTTCTTGTGGAGGTAACCGTCCTTCTTCCTTTTCTAATCCTTTTCAATAAATTTTCTCCATACCTCATAAAAATCACTTTGTTTCCATATACATCTTTTTACTTTTAATATACATGTTAACTTGTCATTTATTGCCAGTTTCCATACTTCCTTGTACCATTCCTCTATTTGTATATTTATTTCTTTTTTCCAATTCCTAGCTATAAGCAGTCTTGCTATTGTTAATAGGTTTGTTATCGCATCTTTATCCTTTTTTTCCAATTGTATACTATTATATAATGATAATAAAGCTATACTAGGACTTCTTTCTATTTTAATATTCATTATATCTTCTATTTCTTTAAATACTTTGCCCAAAATTTGCTTACATATTTACATTGCCACCACATATGTATGTATGTTCCTGTTTCTTGGCATCCTCTCCAACAGTTTTTCGAGTAGTTTTTATTTATATTTGCCATTCTTACTGGTGTAAGGTACCATTTCCATATTAATTTATAATAATTTTCTTTAATCCTTATTGATAAATTTTTAAGATGTCTTTGTCTCCACAATTGTTGCCACTCTGTTTCCTTTATTTTTATCCCTAAGTCTTCTTCCCAGACCTCCTTAAGGGTGTTATTTTTTGTTTTTCCTTCCTTTATTTCAATTATTATCTTATATATTTTACTAGTTATTCCTTTCAAGTTTTCGTTCTCTTCTACATCCCTCCCATTTTGTATTATTTGTTCAAATTGGTTAACCTTACTTCCTTTTTTATTGTTTTTTAACCAATTTTTAAACCATTGTTCTAATTGTATATTTTCGATTCCCTTCCTGATCATGCCAAGCATAGAATTTGCTATTTACACTGCTGCAGCGCACTGGGTTGACATCTTCATTGAGCTGTCCACCAAAACCCCAAGATCCCTTTCCTGGTTTGTCTCAGAAAGCTTTGATCCCATCAGTTGATAAGTGTATTTGGGGTTCTTTGCCCCGATGTGCATGACTTTACACTTGTTTAGGTTAAAATGCATTTGCCACTTTGTTGCCCATTCACTCAATTTCGAGAGATCTTTCTGGAGCTCTTTACAGTCAGTTTCATTTTTAACTACCCTGAACAGTTTAGTGTCATCTGCAAACTTTGCTACCTCACAATTTACTTCTACATCCAGATCATTTATGAATAAATTAAAAAGTAACGGTCCTAAAACTGAACCTTGGGGTACGCCACTTCTCACCTCTTTCCATCCAGAGAAGTGTCCATTTATTACCACCCTTTGTTTCCTACAGTTTAGCCAGGTTCCAATCCAGGACAAGACCTGTCCTCTGATTCCATGGCTGAAGAGCTTATTTAGGAGCCTTTGGTGAGGGACTTTGTCAAAAGCCTTTTGAAAGTCAAGGTAAACAATATCGACTGGGTCCCCTTTATCTATGTGTTTATTTACACCCTCAAAGAATTCTATCAAGTTAGTAAGACATGATTTGCCTTTGCAGAAACCATGTTGATTTTCCTTCAGCAATGCCTGTTCTTCTATGTGCTTGGTAATTTTTTCTTTAATAATGGTTTCCATCACTTTGCCTGGAACTGAGGTTAGACTAACTGGCCTATAATTTCCTGGATCACCCCTGGATCCTTTCTTGAAGATCGGAGTTACATTTGCCTCCCTCCAGTCCTCGGGTACAGTGCCTGATCTTAGAGAAAGGTTATATATTTTGGCTAGAATTTCAGCAATTTCACACTTGAGTTCCTTAAGAACTCTGGGGTGGATGCCATCTGGCCCTGATGATTTGTTGACATTTAGTTTAGTAAGGCATGTGAGAACATCTTCCTTGTTTATCTCTATCTGGTTTAATTCATTTAATTCCCTCCCTGAAAAAACTGACTCAGCTGTTCCTCTTAGTCTAGGTCAGCATTTCCCAACCTGGGGGTGGGGACCCCTGGGGGGGTCATGGGGGATCGCTAAAGACCATCAGAAAACATGGTATTTTCTATTGGTCATGGGGGTTCTGTGTGGGAAGTTTGGCCCAATTCTATCATTGGTGGGGTTCAGAATGCTCTTTGATTGTAGGTGAACTAGAAATCCCAGCAACTACAACTCCCAAATGTCAAGGTCTATTTTCCTCAAGGTCTATTTTCCATGTTCACACTTGGGCATATGGAGTATTCGTGCCAAGTTTGGTCCAGATCCATCCATCATTGTTTGAGTCCACAGTGCTCTCCGGATGTAGGTGAACCACGACTCCAAAACTCAAGGTCAAGGCCCACCAAACCCTTCTAGTGTTTTCTGTTGTCATCTGAGTGGGGAATTTGGACATCAGGTGCCTGCTTCTTTCCCATTCTCCTCAGGTGCCTTCTTCTTGTGTGCATCCTGAAGTTGTAGATGCCTCCTATGGAGACGCCCATCTTCTCCAATGCTAGCCATGGATACCTCTACCTTCTGGCTCATAATGTACTATGTCTTGCACCTCTGAGTTTTATGGCAAGATAGCCAGAACAACTGCAATTCTGCCTCCCTCTTCTTAGTTTCAGTGCTGACCATGGTAACAGTCTTGCAGGCATGTAGCCAGGGGGGGCTAAGGGGGCTTCAGCCCCCCCCCCCCCGAAATTCTCAGGGTGGTCCACGAAAAGGCCTTACTGGTACATTATTTAAACTGTTATGTTTATTCATATCATGATCTGATCACCATGCTCATTATATCCGACATTCATGGGGTTATTGGGATAACAATAGAAAAGATTTGCTAGGGTAGACCCTCTTCCACCCAGTCTCAGCCCCCCCGAACCAAACTCAGCCCCGAATCAAAATCCTGGCTACGGCCCTGCAGTCTTGCCTTGCAAAGTGCATGATTCTGGAGAGGTCACGCATGAGTTCAGATCGCCCTCACCATCACGGAGTTATTTTGGATCTTAAAACTCAAAAGTGAGATTCCAATCAGGTTGAATGAAAGATTACGTATCGGTGATTTGCTGAGATAATCCTGTTCAGGTGAATGAGAGAGCTCTCCTGTTCTACTTAAAGAGTTGCTTGCTAGCAGCCCAGTGCATTTTGCCATTGCATCGGATAAAGATTGCATTTTGCTATTATTTCGGGGATATTTCCTACTATGATGCTCTAGGTATGTTCACACTGATGAATGATTTATGTCTTATATGCTTATTTAGAATTCTGTATATTGCTCTTTATAGGCGACTATTATGTTCTATTATTGTGTTTTATTATATAGATATAATGTGGATTATATGCCGCTATTACCATATAACTCAGGAAGACTATTGGAGACGTCAAAGAGGCCTTGAAAAAGACCCCCGCAGGGTCGAAACAGGAGCAGGGTCCTGATGCATAGATACCCTCGTCGGCCGAATTCAACTCAACTATACAGTTTATCTTCATTTTGGTTTATGTCTCCGTATTGACGGATACTTTGGATTAGCCCTATTGAGTGGCGAAGTTTATTATTTACCTTTGGATTAGCTACATTTTGTAGCGAAGAGCATCTGAGTTTACTATTTGGTATCTTTGGACTAGCTACATTTAGTAGCAAAAGACTACTCTATTTCAAGCCGCAATTTATGGACAAGGATACGTAATGTGTGAGTCACACATGTATACAAAAAACTGATATTTGTGTCATATTGAATACTTATGTATGACTTCCATTGATATGTTTATGTTGATAATAATATAGAAGTTGAGTACATATTATTCCCATTCTGATTCATTATTTTGGCTTTCTGCCTATTGTTAGTGTTTAAGAACAACAACAACAACAACAACAACACTTTATTTATATTCCACCCTATCTCCCCAAGGGGACTCAGGGCGGATCACATTACACACACACAGCAAACATGCAATGCCATTTTGGATAGACAGAACAGAGACAGACAGAAACAACAAAACATAAAGGAGGTTTGTTGTGTCAACGTCCAGCCTTTTGGCGCCTTTGAGGTTGTGCTCGAGTCTAGCCACAGGGGAGCTGTGATGAAGAGCCATTAGAATTTCCTTCTTCCTTTTGATCTTTTTCTTTATGGTGTCGTAAAACAGCTCCCCTGCTTGTTTTAGTAGTACCTAATTTCTCTGCTTACAGCTCAAGCTGTTTTCAAACTGCTTAGGTCAACAGTAAGCTGAGCTGACAGTTGGGAGCTCATGCCAAACCGGGGCTTTGAACTGGCAACCTTTTGGTTGGTAGATCTCATCATTGCTGGTGATTTACCAGCTTTAGCTGTGCTAAAGCAAGATATTATCTGATGCAGTGTTTCCCAACCTTTTTTGAGCTGTGGCACATTTTTTACATTTACAAAACCCTGGGGCACATCACCAACCCAAATGACACAAAATGACACTCTGATGACATGGTGCATTCATCTGATAATATATTGCTGCAGAAATTATGTCATAAAATAGAGATAGACAGAAAAATCAGAAGTGTAGAATAGACTAGTACAGGTATGTGGAAACCTTTGCCCAGAGGCTGGATGCCGCCCCTTGGGCTTTTTTCTCAAGCCCTCCTCTCTCATATCATCCTATCCTTCTTTCCTTCTCGCTTTTCTTCCTCTTTCCCTCCCTCTTTCTCCTTTCCTGCCACCCTTTCATCCTTCCTCCCTTCCTCCTTCCCTCCCACTCTCCTTCCTTCCCTTCAACCCTTTCATCCTTTCTTCCCTCTCTCCCTTTCTCCTTCCTTCCCTTTTGTATTTCCTTCCTTCTTTACTCCCTCTCTTTCTTCCCTTCCTCTTTGTCCCTCCCTCCATTCCCTTCTACCCTTTCATCCTTCTCTCTTTCCTCCCTCACTCCCACTCTTTCATCCTTCCCTCCCTCCCTTTTGTCTTCCCTTCCTTCTCTTTCCTCCTTCCCTTCCTCCATCCCTTCCTCCCTTCCCTCCCACTTTCTCCTTCCATCTTGCCCTTCCTTCCTGTTATTCTTCCTTCCTTCTCTCTTTCCTCCCTCGATCCCTTCCTTCCTTCCCTTCGGCTCTTTTGTCCTTCCCTTTTGTTTTCCCTTCCTTCTCTCTTTCCTCCTGTCCCTCCCTCCTCTCCCACTTTCTCCTTCCATCCTTCCCTCCCTCCCTCTCTCCTTCCTTCCTTCCTTCCTTCCTTTTGTCCTTCTTTCCTTCTCTCTTTCCTTCCTTCCTTCCTTCCATCCCCAGGCAGCCAATTACTCCTATCAGGGAGTGGTAGCATTCCTTCTTTACTCCCTCTCTTTCTTCCCTTCCTCTTTGTCCCTCCCTCCATTCCCTTCTACCCTTTCATCCTTCTCTCTTTCCTCCCTCACTCCCACTCTTTCATCCTTCCCTCCCTCCCTTTTGTCTTCCCTTCCTTCTCTTTCCTCCTTCCCTTCCTCCATCCCTTCCTCCCTTCCCTCCCACTTTCTCCTTCCATCTTGCCCTTCCTTCCTGTTATTCTTCCTTCCTTCTCTCTTTCTTCCCTCCATCCCTTCCTTCCCTCCCTTCAACTCTTTTGTCCTTCCCTTTTGTTTTCCCTTCCTTCTCTCTTTCCTCCTGTCCCTCCCTCCTCTCCCACTTTCTCCTTCCCTCCTTCCCTCCCTCCCTCCTCTCTCCTTCCTTCCTTCCTTCCTTCCTTTTTTCCTTCCTTCTTTCCTCTCTTTCCTTCCTTCCTTCCTTCCATCCCCAGGCAGCCAATTACTCCTATCAGGGAGTGGTAGCATGCAGACCCCAAGTTAGAAAGTTTGCCCATGCCTGGACTAGTAACTCCCTTCGTCAATTCGACCATTGCAGAAACCCAGAGCCACAGCATTTCTGGGATCAATGCGGAGAGTATGCTGCTTGCAAAGAGATTATATGAGGAGCAAGATATTATACTCTTGAAAATATGGATGGCCATCTGTCAGGGGTGCTTTGTGTGTTCCTCCATGGCAAGGGGTTGGACTGGATGACTCTTGTGGTCTCTTCCAACTCTAGGATTCTATCCATATGTGTTTTAATATTGTGTCTTTAAAGATATGTGTTTTAATGGGCTTATGATTTGACGTATGCACTTTGACTGTGTTGTACCCTGTCTCAAGGAAAGGCAGGTAACAACAAAAATATGTTGTTGTTGTTGTTGTTGTTAGTATTCTATGTTTCCTTGCAAAAGGACAAGCAATAGAACACTGATACATTAATTTCTTTGGACATTAAAAGGTGCCACTCGTTCAGATTTAAATTTATCACAGCCTCCTTACTTCCTGGAGCAATTTAATAAGGCACGTATACTCCAATGGTTACTTTGTGCTGCAGGACAGGAGCTGTCCTTATCCTCTATTAGGGGCTGCCATAGCAAGGAGAAATGGGGTCTGAGTAGATGCCCAGCTATAGCATTTGCCAAGAGACCCTTCCTACCTGGGTAGGTGAAGCCTGTGCCTCTGTCATTTGCAGGGCTTCAATGGGGAGCATCACTCCGACTCAACCTGTAGCCTCCCTTTCCTTCCTTTTCCTTCCCTTCTTCCTCCTTCTCTTCCTCCTCCGCCCCTTTCAAGCTGACGCTGCTTTGCAACTCCCTCTGCCCCATAAAGCACTCCCACAAATATCTCACCAGCCCTCCCCTTCCTCTTCACAGACCCGGCAGCACTTCCCACTCATCCATTTTTTTCATCCCCCTCTCTTTCAAATGTGCACGCACTGTCTCAATTGAGTGCATTCACTCTGCAGCATGAATGCCGTTTGACACCCATGTAAAATATAATGGCTCAGTGTTAAACTATTGTGTAAATGCACCCTTGATCAGTTTAGTCCCCTCTGCTCCTAGTATTTGTCTAGTTCCAAGGATGCATCTACACTGGCACAACTTGAACTGCTAGGGCTCAGTATTATGAATCCCTGGAACTGCCATTTGGTGCGGCGCCCGAACTTTGACAGAGAAGGCTAAAGACCTTGTAAAACTGCAACTCCCGTGGTTAAGGCAGAGCCATCAAAAGCAATATTAGGTTTATGGCTAATGTCCCAAACTGTACTTTCATGTTTGTCATGTCTGATCACAGATATTAGTTCCATGTGCGGAGTGATATCTACAAAAGCTCATGTTATTAATGGTGATGCTAAATCCCTCCCACCTGTCCGCCCCACTTTTATGCTGCTATGGAAGAGCCATGGTGGTACAATGGGTTAAACCAGCGTTTTTCAAGCTGGGGTTCAGAACCCCTGGTGGGGTCATGAGGGGTGTCAGAGAGGTTGCCGAAGACCATAAGAAAACACAGTGTTTCTATTGGTCATGGGGATTCTGTGTGGGAAATTTGGCCCAATTCTATCTCTGGTGGGGTTCAGAATGCCCTTTGATTGTAAGTGAACTATAAATCCCAGCAACTACAATTCCCAAATATCAAGGACCGTTTTCCCCAAACCCCACCAGTGTTCACATTTGGGCATATTGAATATTTGTGCCAGGTTTGGTCCAGATCCATCATTGTTTGAGTCCACAGTGCTCTCTGGGTGTAGGTGAACTACAACTCCAGAACTCAAGGTCAATGTCCACCAAACCCTTCCAGTATTTTCTGTTGGCCATGGGAGTTCTGTGTGCCATGATTGGTTCATTTCCGTCATTGGTGGTTCAGAATGCTCTTTGATTTGGGTTGACTATAAATTCCAGAAACTAAAACTCCCAAATGACAAAATCAACCCCCACCCCACCAGTATTCAAATTTGGGCATATCAAGTATTTGTGCTAAATATGGTCCAGTGAATGAAAACACGTCCTGCATATCAGATATTTACATTGTGATTCATAACAGTAGCAAACTTGCAGTTATGAAGTAGCAATGAAAATAATTTTACGGTTTAGGGTCATCATAACATGAGGAACTGTATTAAGGGGTTGTGGCATTAGGAAGAAGAAGAAGAGGAACAACAACAACAACAACAACAACAACAACAAGATCTCCAGGAAGCACACTGAGGAATGAAGGAGTGCGACAGCTCCCCCTGGTGGCCAGATGTTAAATTGCCTCTGTCTGTCTTGTGTGTTTGTGTGTCTAAATGTAATGTGTACATTGTAATCTGCCCTGAGTCCCCTGCGGGGTGAGAAGGGCGGAATAGACATGAAGTAAACAAACAAACAAACAAACAAACAACAACTTAATTTTTCTACCCCGCCTCCATCTCCCCGAAGGGACTCAGAGTGGCTTACATGGGGCCAATTAAATAATACAATTTCATACAATTAAAAACAAACAATAACAATTAAAAACAGCATAAATAATAACAGCATCAAAAGCAACAGCAAACTAATTTTGGAGGGGGGAAGAGGACCACTATGCGAACTGGTTAAAGAATGAGGTGGTTCAATAAGGTGGATAGAAATGTATAATAGCATAGGAAATAGCATGGAAACAGAGCAATTTAACAGGATTGATTCAACTCAACTTAAAGATATATATAGTAGTGTAATATAGGAATTCAGAAGGTTGAGAAATACTGGGTTAAACCCTTGTGCTGGCTGAACTGCTGACCTGCAAGATGGCGTGAGCTCCCATCTGTCAGCTCAGATCATGATATGAATAAACATAACAGTTTAAATAATGTACCAGTAAGGCCATGCCCCCCTCGGCTACATGCCTGAACATGAGAGAAGCCTCCCATCCGGGCTTCCCTGGGCAATGTCTTTGTAGACGGCCGATTCTCTTACACCACATGCGACCTGCAGTATGTTCTCAAGTTGCTTCTGACACAATGAAAATGGAATAACATGGCTATTTGAATTTTTTAAAAACTTGGAATAACTTAAGATCTATTAGTGGATCTTCTCTGAAGTCTAACAAGTCTGAATCCAAACTACTATCTTCAGTCATCCTTGCCAATTAAGTTGTAGGAAATTATTCTTCGGACTAATTTTATGATTGAACAATGCCAGCCCTATAATTAGGCACCAGGAAGCTTTTGCCTCTGGCAGTAGGTGCAAAGGGCAGCCCTTACTACCACCGCCCATTATTCTAATTTAATGTACTGTACCATATGTTTCAAAACTGGATTGTGACCCCCAGGCAGAGTGTAGGATGTGGTTGTCTCTGCAATGCTGAAGTAAGACTTCATTTGTCGGTCTACTTTGATTATGTAAGAGGGTTGGGCAGGGCATCCTCTTTGGGTGCATTCTACACTGGGAGCTGGTGGTGCAGTGGGTTAAACCGCTGAGCTGCTGAACTTGCTGATCGAAAAGTCGCAGATTCCAATCCAGGGAGCGGCATGAGCCCAATGTTCATATAAATCCCAGTGGAAAAAGTATATAATTTCCAGTAGATATGGTACCAATCACGCTTGGTGAATGACCCACATTGGTACCATATCTACTGGAAATTATATACTTTTTCCACTTGGATGTATATGGACATCGGGCATTAACAGTTCACATTGATTACTCCGGAGCTTTACACCATAGACTCCAGTGACATTTGGGAGTTGTAAAATTGCTGGGATTTATAGTTCACCTACAATCAAACATCATTCTGAAACCCACAAACAATGGAATTGAACCACATTTCCCACACAGAACCCCCATGACCAACAGAAAATACTGTGTTCTCTGATAGTTTTGGTGACCCCTCTGACACTCCTCTGAAAGGTGGTTTTGGGGGTCCCAACTCCCAGGTTGAGAAGTGCTGCTGTAGATGCACTGCCACCACAGTTTCCCTTTCCTTCTCCCCACTCTATCCAGATTCTGTCAGCTGAAATGGTTCACTCTCTCAAAGCCAAATAGTGGTTCACACACACTGTGCTCTCTCTGAATAAAGTTAGTTTCTGTAGAATATCGGGCTTCCTTTTTTTCACCATCTGCCCATCTCAAAAGAATAGTTTTATGTCACTTGGGTGTTTTTATGATTTCAAGCATTTGTTGTTTGAATAAGCAGTGACTACACCTGTACGTAGCAGCAACGACAGCATTTTGCTTGTAGTTGTTGGAAGAACTCTGGAGCTGAGTACATTGGAAGAACCCTGTCAATAGGTCTCTTGAGTGTGTTCATTGCCTTAGCAATGACAACAACACTGTAAATGTGGAATCTTGTGAACTATGGAAGTGCGTAACCTGCTTGGGTCTCAAGCAGCTAATTGTTTTCTAAACTGCACATCTGGCTTGAAAGGTGGGAAAGTTAATGGGAAAGAACTGAGAGCTTCTGGCACTTCCTTCTACAGCAGGGGTCGGGAAACTTTTTGATTTAGAGAGCCATAAAAGCAAAATATTTGGAAATTTATTTCAGTAAGAGCCATATAATATATAAAATATATATTAAGACTGAATTCAACAAAATGTGAGTATATACGTACATACTATGAGAAAAGGATTCCCCAGGCAGAATGGCTCTGCAAAAGGCATGCTCAGGACTCTGGGAAGGAAGAAAAGATGGAAGGAAGGGGAAAAGAAAGAAAGAGGAAATAAAGGAGGGAGGGGGAGAGGAAGAAAGAAATGAAGAACGAACTATTGAAAAGGAAGAAAAGAAAAGCAGGAGAGAGACAAGGATGGGAAAAGAAAGAAGGAATGGGAAGGAAGGAAAGGAAAGGAAAGTGGGGGAAAGAAAGGAAAGGAAAAAGAAAAATAATGAAGGGAAAAGAAGAAAAGAAAGAAGGGGAGAGAGGGAAGTGAAAAGAAAGGAAGGAGAAGGAAAGGAAGACTTGGGGGAAAAGAATAGAAGAGGAGGGAAGGAAGGAAAGAAGATGGAGGGAGAATGGAGGAAAGGAAGGAGAGAGAGGGAGGGAAAAGGAAGGAGAGAAGGAGAAGGAAAGGGTGAAGGGGAGAAAGAAAGGCAGAGGAAGGAAGGAAGGAAGGAAGGAAGGAAGGAAGGAAGGAAGGAAGGAAGGAAGGAAGAGGGAGAGGGAGGTCCAGGCCCGCCTCTGCCGAGGCCCGTGGCAGAGGACAAAGAGGAAAACGAGGACGAGGCACCACCACTGGGCCCCGCCATCCCCGGTGAAGAGGCAGAAGGGCCCCGAAAGCAGCAGGAATTGAGGAAGAGGTGGCGATGGCAGCGCGGAAGCGGCAGTCGTGGTGAATTTACGTCACTCCTCCCTGCTGCATGCTAGGAAACCGAGGCCTGGGCTGCTCTGGAGAGCCAGATGCAATCATGAAGAGCCACACCTGGCTCCCGAGCCATAGGTTCCCTACCCCTGTTCTACAGGAACATGTTTAAATGCAATGCATAAAGTGCACACAAAGTGTAAGATTTGCCTTTTGTTTCTGATTCTGCATATTTTTTTAAATAACAGAACAATTAATTCCATTTTGCTTATTATTAAGTTCATCTGTATGCATTGTTAGCCTTGTTATCCTGTAACAGCTCTATAAAGTTGGCAACTTTTTATAACCCTATGTTATAGAGAGGTGGGGCTGGTTTATTGCCCAAGGAAAATTCACAGCTGGGGCAAAGAGTATAAGCTGCCTGAGGCCAAACCAAACTGTTCATTCAATACAGTATTAGGTATGGATAAGGAAAGGCAGCCTATAAGGGACGCAAGAGCAAATCAGGTGGATATAGCGTCTGATATAAATGACAAGTTATACAAAAGTATCAAAATATTGTATTCACTAGTATACAGCTATGATATAAAAATCACAGTGGAATAAACATAGCATGTATAGGTACAGCGATAACAACAACAGTGGTTGAATTCACATTGAGAAGTTCTACACAATTAAATCATATTAATAAGGTACAGTAGTCAGTGCATGTCACATAAATCATAATAAATAACAATGAGGTGAGAGAAAGCGTCAATCCTCTCACAGTCTTGTGTCTGCTAAGAAGGAAGTAACTCAGTCAATGCTAATTACGGCAGGGACAAGATAAGAGTCCGTGGCGAGTGAAAAACCAGAAGACCGCTAGTAAGCCCTTGTGCATGCCGTGCGCATCGTCAGTTCGTCCGAACCGCAAGGTATGCTGGTCTTCGTAGTTTTATGAAGACGCTAGGCTGGTAGATGTATGGAGTGGCGTCACAATGATGCTGGGCCGCAGGGACTTGTGGTCCTGGTAGTTTAGGTAAGTCAGCGTCTAAAAGTAAACAACGGCTGGCAGTGCAGCGGGGGGAACAAGCGGCCCCTTGCAAGTCTCACCGTAGTGAGAGAGGCGCAAGGGGGGGGGGTGTGCCTGACGGCAAGAGCTCACCCCCCCAACCGGCGGGGGCCGTTTCGTCAATGGACTTCTTCAGAGGCTTTTGATGGGCGTCCTCAATAGAATTCTTAGTATCTTAGTAGGCTTTCACAATGGCATGGAGGACGGACCATTCCATAGGCAGGATATAGTTTTTGTGCTCCAAAGCTAGGTTCAATTCTGTGCCACAGTAATTTCAAAAGACGAAACTTGGGAGGGTGGGCTTGGGGTCCCTTATAGGCTAAAAAAGCAGGGGGCTACACCTTAAAGTATGCAAGAGCAAATCAGGTGGATATAGCGTCTGAAAAGCAAGAGGAGGGAGCGGAGAGAAAAGAAAAAAAAACCTTTCTGGGCTGAGGCTTTGTTACACTTCAAGATGAGATGGTGAGAAGGAGAAGCCCAGCAACCATATATTATACTCTGTTAGCACTGAACAGGGTCTAAGCCCTGACAGAGGGGAACAAAAGGTAGCCAAGGAATAAAAGGGGGCGTCCAGAAACAATTTTCCCTGACCCACTTCTACTTATCACAGGGTACTGGAACTGCCAATGTGAAGGTTTTTTGTTTTTTGTTTTTTTGTTTTCCCCTTCAAAATGGCGCTCCCGCCAAAATCAAAGGGCTTGTCTTTTTCTAGTGCTGGAAAGGGATGTCCGCCATCTTGGCTCCCCCGAGGGACCAGAAAGAACTGCTCCTGGCTGGGATGATTTTTGTTTGTTTGTTTGTTTTTTATTTTCCGTCCTCCTTTCCCTCCTGCTTGGCCCCTCTCCCAGGGATCCGTCCCTCTCTTCGCTGTCCCCCTTGACTCTTCCCCCCTCCTCTTCCTCCTCAAAATGGCGTTCCCGCCAAGCTGCTCCCGTCGTCTTCCTTTCTGCCTTCTAGGCTCTGGCCGCCATCTTGGATCCCCTGAGGAGATCCAAAGTTGCCCCGACAGCCTCCGTTGCCCCCAAGTTTACGCGTCTTTTTTGCGGGGATCTGGCCCTCTCTCTGTGGGCCTTTATCCCTGCTGGGGGGGAGAGTGGAGGAGGGTGCTCCCGGAGCCGCCTGGCTCCCTGGGGCTGCAGGAGCGCGCCGCTCTCCCCCGCTGTGGTGTGGCTTCCCTCCTGACGCGTCGCCCGGAGTGAGTCCTCTTCTTTCCTCTTCCCTCCTGCCCTCGGCTTACCGGTATGGGGGGGGGGAGGGGGGGCCGGGCTGGGCTGACCGTGCTGGCGGGTCGCCGCCCGCTTCCTGCCCCTTGGCCCGTTCTTCGCTGCGGCGGTGCTCCGGACTCACACGACCTCCCCCTCTTGAGGAGGGGGGGTCCCTGGAGTCAGCGGAGCCCGCCGGGCAGCCTCACGCTCCCGCCGGACACCCCTGTGTCCGCGGGGGGGGGCGTAAATCGCCCTCCGGCCACTGGGGGAGGAGGCGCTCTGGGAGCCCTCAGAGCGCCCGACCGGTCGCCATCTTTGCCCGACCGGAACTCTCGATGGAGCACTTTCATGACCCATCTTCCAGACCTTCTTCATTCAGTGCTCTACCACTGTCTTAATCTGAACCCCCTCATCAACACAGATCCCTTATTATACACTGCCACATCATCCAGATTGTCAAAGCAGATAATCCAAAGCCATCCAGCCTCTCTTTCAAAGCCTCCAAAGAAGGAGCCTCCACCATTCTGAACAGGGGCACAGACAGGAAAACAAACACCACAGGGATGTTAACCCCTATGCTATCCAAATATAGAGGAAGAGGAAGAAGAAGAGATTGAGATATATATGGCTGGAGTTATGCTTAAAAATGTACCTGTTCTGACTTACATACAAATTCAACTTAAGAACAAAAATACAGCACCTATCTTGTTCATACCTTGGGGACTGCTTGAATGGCTGCAGTCTATCCAATACAATTTTCTGGATCAGTCCCCCAAATAACCCAGGAACAGGCCTAAAAATCAAGATACCAAGATTTTATTTTGTTGTGCTGTGTAATGGTTTACATAGTGGAGTAGGTCAGGAACAACTTGAGAAACTCACTGGATGAATCGCTTCCTTGTGTGTGAGAGAGAAACTGCGGTCGTCTGCAAGGACGTTGCCCAGGGGACGCCCGGATGTTTTGATGTTTTACCATCCTTCTAGAAGGCTTCTCTCATGTCCCCGCATGGGGATCTGGAGCTGACAGAGAGAGCTCAACCGCACTCTCCCCTGATTCGATCCTGTGACTTGTCGGTCTTCAGTCCTGCTGGCACAAGGGTTTAACCCACTGCACCACTGGGGGCTCCTGACTTGAAGTACAACACAGCCTTTCAGCATTCTCTGAATCTTGCAAAAAAACCCCCCAAAAATCAAAAAGAAAAACAACAACAACCCTATATGTTTGCCGTAAGGCATAGTTGACTTGAACTATGCAACAACAATTGGTTGCCTACATTAAACAACATTGACTATTGCCTGGTTAGATCGTGAAGGGGCTTCTCCATGTGATAAAGAACAGTCTGTTCACCTTCAGATGTATACACAATATTTCTTACAAGATGCCCCCTAGTTCATCCCCAAAAAGTCAATATGAAGAGGTTCAGGAAACATGAATCAGATTGTATGGACTTGTCTTAAGTAAATGGAAACAGGGAGCTCCTAATGGCACAGTGGGTTAAACCATTGAGCTGCTGAACAACTTGGTTACCAAAAAGTTGCAGGTTCAAATCTGGGGAGCAGGGTGAGCTCCCGCTATTAGCCACAGCTTCTGCCAACCTAGCAGTTCGAAAACATGCAAATGTGAGTAGATCAATAGGTGCCGCTCTGGCGGAAAGGTAACAGTGCTCCATGCAGTCATGACCTTGGAGGTGTCTACGGACAACGCCGGCTCTTCAGCTTAGTAACAGAGATGAGCACCAACCCCCAGTCGGACACAACTGGACTTAATGTCAGGGGAAACATTTTCCTTTACTAAATGGAAACAGGGCAGGAGGGGGGAGCAAGCACTAAAGTGAGATCGCCTGCCTTGCATTTACACAACCGAAATATATTTTTCCTAGAAATTCTCAATAGAGACGCTGCCAGCTGCTGAGTCCCCACAGGATTTGAGTGGGCTGCTTCCATGGCTACGCCTGGTCCCACCCTTGGTTTTAAGAACGAGCTGGCTGGAACACTTCAGCTACTCAAAATTTTAAAAGAAGTCTCCATGACAACTCCCCAAGAGAGAGGCTGAGTTTGCGAACCTTGGTCACTATGGAGACTTTGAGGTTGCAATGCATAGGGAGGGAATGTGTGGATATACAATCCTCTGCGGGGAACTGGGCTCAGCCTGTAGTAGAAGCAAATCCCAAAGTGAGTATTTTCTACGAGTTTGCAAAAGACTGCAGCAGATTTAGAGGCGGATTTTGCTTCTAGCCAACATTCAGTCCTAAAACCTGTTTTACTTCTAGGAATAGCTGGCCTATGAGTATTTGCAGAGTACGACTTCCTCCCAGATCTAGTAAGAATCTCACTATCTAAGAAATGATGCTGGGATCATCAGATCAGGATGTGAGTGTATAGCAGACAGTGGAGAGCCCCCTGCATTCAAGTTAATCTGACCTGCTGCAGTTCCTGGATGCCCTGTTGGGCCAGCATTGCTGGGAGTGTGGTTACAGGAGCAGCTTCAACAAGTAATTTGTCTTTACTTTGCTTTCTTCCCCTGATCCTAACATTGTAACAAACCCCCCAATAAAAGTACTTTTAATTGCAACTTTTTTCTCTCCATAGTGTTACATTGTGTCCTTTACTGTCTCTAACTCGCACAAAGCATGAACCTTTCATTTCTTGAGCCGCAGATCACTGCCGGCTTGCCCGGGATGCTCTTACAGCGCCCCGGGGAGCCCGAAACTGCGTTCCTCTGAACTGCAGATACGAAATCCCATCAGACCCCCGTATCCGCGGGTCAATGGACCGACTCCATTTTGGTGCCATATTTTTCCTAGAGTAATTCTAAGACTAACTGCTATCTCACTTTTGGCCTTTGGACCCCTATGCTCTCTGGGCAAGCCCTTTCAAATTCCTGCTCAATCTCAGGTGGAATACAGACTTTTCCCTTATGTTGCATCTACACTGCTGAAGTAATGCAGTTTCACACCACTTTAAGTCATAGAATCATAGAGTTGGAAGAGACCTTGTGGGCCACCCGGTCCAACCCCATTCTGCCAAGAAGCAGGAAAATCACATTTGAAGCACCCCCGACAGATGGCCATCCAGCCTCTGTTTAAAAGCCTCCAAAGAAGGAGCCTCCACCACGCTGCGGGGCAGAGAGTTCCACTGCTGAACAGCTCTCACAGTTAGGAAGTTCTTCCTAATGTTCAGATGGAATCTCCTTTCCTGTAGTTTGAAGCCATTGTTCCGTGTCCTAGTCTTCAGGGCAGCAGAAAACAAGCTTGCTCCCTCCTCCCTGTGACTTCCTCTCACGTATTTATACATGGCTATCGTGTTTCCTTTCAGCCTTCTCTTCTCCAGGCTAAACATGCCCAGCTCTTTAAGCCGCTCCTCTTAGGGCTTGTTCTTCAGACCCTTGCTCATTTTAGTTGCCCTCCTCTCGGCTCAATGCTATGGAATCACAGAATGTGTGATTTGGTGAGGCACACACACTTTTTGGCAGAGAAGGCTCAAAACCTGGTCAAACTACAGCTCATGGGACTCCACAGCACTTGCACAGTGCAGTTAAAGTGGCATCAAACTGCATTAATTATTCAGTGTAGATACATCCTTGCTGTCATCACATTCAATACATATTCTCTCCCATCTTTCTTCATCCATTCCCTCCTTTCTACGGCAAAGTTGAGATTGAAAGCTCCCAATGACAGGAGCTTCCTTCGTTTCTCTCTCTTGCACGTATGCAAATAATAACTGGGCTTGTTAGATCAGAAAATGGTTGGGACAAATATATTGTTAATTGTCGAACAGAAGAGGGAATTTCAGCATGTCCTGTTTGTTATGCAACTAGGAATACCTGCTGAAATTCCCTCTCTCAAAGGTATGGGACTCCTGTCCAAGTTTCAATAACAACAATAAAACTAAATATAGGCAAAAGGGAATCAACAAGCTCTCTTGTTACTGAGACTGGTGGTAAACAGGCTAGGTTAGTGGTCTTCACGCGCATCCTTCGTGACTGGCAAAGGGACAGAAACAACATACAGGGTAATCTGGGAGAGGGGGGGCTTTTCTGTGCTGTGTGGGCTACATGGAGCAACCTCTGCCCTGTGTGGGTTATTGATCCCCAGAAATGCAGGCAAAAGTCCATGATACAGTGAGAAAAAACTGGTCTGGGGGTCAAGGAAAGGCAGGGAGGCCTCTCAGCCAGATCTCTGTTATCCACAGAACAAACAATCCAGAAGCACAGGAGATACCAAGTCTAATTTTGCCCCACAAGGGGACATTCAATTGCTTTTTAAATTTTTATTTGAAGATTAAAAATAAGAGATACCAAGGATTCAGCCCAATGTTGAACTTGACATTAATTGAGATATAGGCATAAATGAATACAGATCGAGTATATCTTATCTGCAATCTGAAATTGGCTAGGGCAGTGTTTCTCAACCTGGGGGTCAGGACCCCTGGGGGGTCGCAAGGGGGTATCAAAGGGGTCACCAAAGACCATCAGAAAACACAGTATTTTCTGTTGGTCAAGGGGGTTCTGTGTGGGAAGTTTGGCCCAATTCTATTGTTGCTGAGTTCAGAATGCTCTTTGATCGTAGGTGAACTATAAATCCCAGCAACTACAACTCGCAAATATCAAGATCTGTTTTCCTCAAACTCCTCCAGTGTCCACATTTGGGCATGTTGAGTATCCATGAAGAGTTTGGTCCAGATCCATCGTTGTTTGAGTCTACAGTGCTCTCTGGGTGTAGGTGAACTACAACTCCAAACCTCAAGTTCAATGGCCATCAAACCCTTCTAGTATTTTCTGTTCATCATGGGAGTTCTGTGTGTCAAGTTTGGTGAAGTTCAGAATGCTCTTTGATTGTAGGTGAACTATAAATCCAAGCAACTACAACTCCCAAATGACAAAATCACCCCTCCCCCCAACCCCACCAGTATTCAGAATTGGGTGTATCGTGTATTTGAGCCAAATTTGGTCCAGTAAATGAAAATACATCCTGCATATCAGATATTGACATGACAATTCATAACAGTAGCGAAATGACAGTTATGAAGCAGCAATGAAAATAATGTTATGATTGGGGGTCACCACAACATGGGGAACTGTGTTAAGGGGTTGTGTCATTAGGAAGGTTGAGAAACACTGGGCTAGGGCTTCTTAAACTTTACTACTTGGGATGCCTTTTGGCCTGAGAAATGTTTTGTGACCTCAGGTGTATGTGTGTATACACACTCACGCAAAGAGCCCCCGGTGACGCAGTGGGTTAAGCAGCTGAGCTGCTAAACTTGCTGACTGAAGGGTCAGAGGTTTGAATCCGGCGAGCAGGGTGAGCTCCCACTCTTAGCCCAGGCTCCTGCCAACCTAGCAGTTCAAAATCATGCAAACGTTAGTAGAGCAATAGGTACTGCTTTGGCAGGAAGGTAATGGTGTTCCATGCAGTCATGCTGGTCACATGACCTCGGAGGTGTCTACGGACAACACTGGCTCGTCAGCTTAGAAATTGAGATGAGTAACACCCCCCAGAGTCGGACACAACTAGACTTAATGTTAGCAGAAACCTTACTTACTTACTTTACTTACACACACACACACACACACACAGAGAGAGAGAGAGAGAGAGAGAGAGAGTATAAAACTAAAGTAAATTCAGAATTTGCAATGCTTGATAAACAGGCTGATTTTAATTTTTATGAAGTACAGCTGAAGTATTTTCTGCAGAGTCCATTGAAAACATACTCATATACCCCAGGTATATATATGGGAAGAGAGCAATGACCAATCTCGATAAAATAGTGAAGAGTAGAGACATCACACTGGCAACGAAGATCCGCATAGAAAAGCAATGGTATTCCCAGTAGTAACCTACGGATGTGAGAGCTGGACCATAAGGAAGGCTGAGCGAAGGAAGATAGACACTTTTGAAGTGTGGTGTTGGAGGAAAATTCTGAGAGTGCCTTGGACCGCGAAAAGATCCAACCAGTCAATACTTCAGGAAATAAACCCCGACTGCTCATTGGAGGGAAGGATAGTAGAGGTAAAGATGAAGTACTTTGGACACATCATGAGAAGTCAGGAAAGCTTAGAGAAAATAATGATGCTGGGGAAAATGGAAGGAAAAAGGAAGAGGGGCCGACCAAGGGCACGATGGATGGATGGTATCCTTGAAGTGACTGGCTTGACTCTGAAGGAGCTGGGGGAGGTGACGGCCAACAGGGAGCTCTGGTGTGGGCTGGTCCATGAGGTCACGAAGAGTCGGAAGTGACTGAACAACAACAAAGGTATTTAAAAAACCAAGCATTGACTGATACTAAGCCAGTATTTGCAAGGCTTGCCAAACAGGCTGATTTTCCTTTTTCGGAAGTACAGCTGAAGCATTTTCTGCGAACTAATGTAGACAAACTACATCTCCCCTAAGTAAACAGTAAACACTGCACAATGTTGCTGATAGATGTCTAAAAGTGGCATTAAGAAACCTTTTGGTGCTGCCAATTTTTTGTAACCCCAACATTGAGCTAAGCCAGTGGTTCCCAAACTTTTTTGACCTACCGCCCCCTTTCCAGAAAAAAAAATCCTCCCCGCCCCCCTAGAAATTTTTTAAAAAATGTAATAGCAATTAAACAGAAAGATATATGTATTAATGCAGTGGTTCTCAACCTTTCTAATGCCGTGACCCCTAAATAGGGTTCCTCGTGTTGTGGTGACCCCCATCCGTATTTTCATTGCTACTTCATTAATAATTTTGCTACTCATATGAATTCTAATGCAAATATCTAATATGCAGGATGTATTTTCATTGTTAGAAATTGGACATAATTAAAGCATAGTGATTAATCACAAAAACAATATGTTTGGGGGAGTATGGACAATGGATGATGGGATTTGCAGTACCTTCGACCAATTCAGCTCTGACTTCCACAGCCGAGACCCCGTGAATGACAGACCTGGACCAAACTTGGCACACAGAACCCCCATGACCAACAGAAAATACTTGAGGGCTTTGGAAGGAATCCACAGTGATTTAGGGGAGATGTAGTTCGCCTACATTTGTAGAACACTCTGAACCCAAACAACCCTGGATCTGGACCAAATTTGGCACAAATACTCAATATGCCCAATTTGAATACTGGTGGGGTTGTGGGGATTGATTTTGTCATTTGGGAGTTGCAGCTGCTGGGATTTATAGTTCACTTATAATCAAAGAGCATTTTGAACTCCCAACAGCAATGGAATTGAACTAAACTTGAGCAATAGAGAATACTGGACCTTGGAAATTGGGAGCTGCTTGCATTTTCCTTTGTGCCACGGCCATCTTTCAGGAGGCGCCTGCAAATGCCACAGCGATTCAGGGGATGTTTGCAGACGTGGAGGCTTTCCTTCTCCGCTGGACCAACTGGCAGACACACACTAGCAAGTGCGCGACTGTCTCAGCCTGCCAGTTGAAATCCCTGGGCAGGCATTGCCTGGAAACCACAGCACGCGCCGCCTTCCTTTCCTTAACTCCGCCCACAGCGCAGTCCCACCTCGGAGTTGGTTGAGGTAGGCAGGATTTCCCTGGGTACTGGTTGTGGGGGGTCGGGAGCAGGTCAGGGTTTTGCCCTCCCTTCTGCTCGAGATCCCCGTGTACAACTGGTGGGCCACTGTGTGATATAGAATGCTGGACTAGATGGGCTGAGGTCCGATTCAGCATGGCTCTTCTTATGTTCTTATATCGCCCCTTCCTTCCAAGGGACCCATTGCATTAGAAGGGATGATACAGGACTGCGCCGTGGGTGGAGTTGAGAGGAAGGAGGCGTGCACTGCGATTTCCAGGCAGCGCCTGCATGGGGTTTCCAACTGGCAAGCGCACACTTGCACGCTTGCAAGTTGGAATCCCACCACCGCCCCCTTACAGGGCTTCAGTGCCCCCCAAATTCTCCTGAGCCTCCCACTGCCCCCTTGGATCACCTCACCGCCCACTAGGGGGCGATACCGCCCACTTTGGGAACCACAGAGCTAAGCGGTTTAAGAATAGTGATGAAGCTAAATTAATCCTCTTTTCTGTGTCTATCATAGGTGTGGGGAAAGTATAGTCGCTGGGCCACACAAAATCCCCTATGCCCACTTTTGTGGACCCTGTAGGACCAGCAACTGGAATTCCAACATCTTGATTCAATTCAGAGTCTGGACTGGATGAGGCAGATACATAGACCAAATCAAGCCTGGCTCCAAATTGTTAAATTGGGCTTTTGCTCAATCCAAGGGCCCAGGAACCACTGTAATTTTAGGGGAAAAAATAGTACTAGACACAACAAAATTAGACACAAAAGTGTTTTGGAAGCAGCTGTCTATTTCCTTGTATTAACAGCACGCACAGCGTCTCATGTTCCCGGCCCAAAGGAGTTCTCTTCATCGGCTTCAAAACCACAAGAAATTCTGCCAGGATTATATGGAGACAGCTAGGATTTGGAAAAAAAAATATTTCAGCACTTTAGCCAGATTCTTTGAATTGCAAGGGCTCCTTCTCCATGTCAAGATGCAGATGGGCGGAGGTATTAGTTTTCTTGCATAATGAACATTTCCCAGTTAGCGAAGACTGCTCTAGGACCTCTTCCAGATATTATTATGCTTAAATACGTACAGAACCGGTCTGGGAGATATAGACATCAGTCACTGATGGTCATAAAGATTTGCAGAACAATATAAGTTAAAGGATAATGCTTTGCCTCCAGGCATTTCCTGTCTGGAGGAGAAAACAACTGTTTTCACCTGCAGCCTCAATGCTAAACAGGCTTTCTGGGGAGTTAAACATTTCCTTCATTGTGTAGATCAGTGTTTCTCAACCTTCCTAAGGCCGCGACCCCTTAATACAGTTCCTCATGTTGTGGTGACCCCCAACCATGAAATCATTTTCGTTGCTACTTCATAACTGTAATTTTGCTACTGTTATGAATCGTAGTGTAAATATCGGATATGCAGGATATATTTTGATTCACTGGACCAAATTTGGCACAAAATACCCGATACGCCCAAATTTGAATGCTGGTGGGGTTGTGGGGGGAGATGTGATTTTGTCATTTGGGAGTTGTAGTTGCTGGGATTTATAGTTCACTTACAATCAAAGAGCATTCTGAACTCCACCAAAGATGGAATTGAACCAAACTTGGCACACAGATCTCCCATGACCAAAAGAAAATACTGTAAGGGTTTGGTGGGTGGGTGGGTTGGTGGGTGGGAGGCATTGACCTTGAGTTTCGGAGTTGTAGTTCACTTATATGCATAGAACACTGTGGACTCAAATAATGATGGACCTGGACCAAATTTGTCGTGGATACTCAAAATGTCCAAATGTAGACAATGGAGGAGTTTGGGGAAAACAGATCTTGATATTTGCAAGTTGTAGTTGCTGGGATTTATAGTTCACCTACAATCAAAAAGGATTCTGAACCCCACCAGTGATAGAATCAGACCAAACCTCCCACACAGAACCCCCATAACCAACAGAAAATACTGGAAGGGTTTGGTAGGCATTGACCTTGAGTTTTGGAGTTGTAGTTCACCTACATCCAGAGAGCAGGAGAATGGCTTTTGGTGGGAGGATTTGCCATCTGTTTCCAAAAAGGAAGAGAAGGACAGGCAGAGAGATCTTCAGCTTTTTCTGCCAAAGGGGTTCCCTAAGACCATCAGAAATATGTGTTCTCTGATGATCTTTGGTGACCCCTCTGAAACCCCCTCATGACACCCTCAGGGGTCCCGACTCCCAGGTTGAGAAACACTGGTGTAGATCTACCGCTAGACAATGTGATGAGGGCATTGTATTAAAACTTGGAAGCGTACGTAAATCAGAACCATAGAAACTCACTATGTGGCCTTGGTCACTTTATCTTTCTCAGCTTCACCTACCTCACAGGGTTGTTTGAGGATAAAATAAATTTGAGGTTAAAGCAGAGACATGCATGCAATTTTTGGAGTGCATTGCTATATACAGTATGTAACAAATAAAACAGCTAATGATAGCCTTTGGTCTTTTGGAATACCCAAATATTATGTAAGACAGAAGCATCCCAAGGCAGTTAGAACCAGCTCCAGTCAGTTGGGGAACAGAGGTTAGTATGAGAAAGGCAAGAGATCGAATATGGAAAGGGAGACATTTCAATTGCACAGTCTTCGGTTCCTTGATGTTCTTTAACAATCCTTTTCTTCCTTCTCCAAGTATTTGATGGAGAAGTCTTCTTGTGTGTTATCGAAGGCTTTCATGGCCAGAATCACTGGGTTGTTGTGAGTTTTCCAGGCTGTATGGCCATGTTCTAGAAGCATTCAAGGGTCTGGAGAACAAGCCCTATGAGGAGCAGCTTAAAGAACTGGGCATGTTTAGCCTGCAGAAGAGAAGGCTGAGAGGAAACATGTGCGGGCCATGTATAAATATGTGATGGGAAGTCATAGGGAGGAGGGTGTAGGTTTGTTTTCTGCTGTCCTGGAGACAAGGATGCAATGGAACAATGGCTTCAAACTAAAGGGAAGGAGATCCCACCTGAACATTAGGAAGAACTTCCTGACTGTGAGAGCTGTTCAGCAGTGGAACTCTCTGCCCCGGAGTGCAGTAGAGGCTCCTTCTTTGGAGCCTCTAACAACTACCATGTCAGGCTACACAGAGAAGCCATTTATGTCCACAAGCATGTGGACAATCTCAAGAGAAAGGAGGAAACCATGAAAACGAACAAAATATGGCTACCAGTATTTTAAAACACTCTAAAATCAGGACAGTAAATAAAGAACACTTGGAAGGGGAATTCCAGACAGGAAACAATTAGAGGTAGCTAACACTTCCCAACAAAGGATTCCTCCAGGCAGGAAGCAGCCAGGCTTTGAAGCTGCAAAACTATTCAATGCTAATCAATGTGGCCAATTGTTTCTTGTCCTTAGGTTGGGATTGTTTCTTGTCTGGAATTCCCCTGTTTTTGAGCCAAGCTTTGAAGCTGGAAGGCTGTTTTGTTATGTTTTTATTACGTTTATTATGTTTTATTGATGTTATTATTAATGAATTTTTATCTATCTATCTATCTATATTATTTATTTATTTATTATTTGGTATTGTATGCCGCCACTCCCCGAGGGCTCGGAGCGGCTCACAATCACATAAAAACTTAAAACAGAATAAAACATCAGTTAAACTAAATAGGTTATGATTATCAACAATCAAAAGCCAACCGGAAAGGATAGGTCTGGATTTCTGGATTTAATTTCTCTAGTGTTGTGTAGTTCACAACCACTCCGTGTGGTAGTTGGCTTACAGTTTGGTTTGCCTTCTCCTCGTGTGTTTGTAGCCACCACAGAAAAGGCTCTGCGCCAGGTAGAAGTTAAGTGTATGGATTTGAAACTAGGCACTTCGGGGAGGTTGAGTTCTTCTGAACGAAGTGGCCTCTGGGGTTGGTAGGGGATGTTTTAGCTATTTGTATATTGTTATGGGCATCGAATTGTGCCATTCCGTAAATTGCCATGAGTCGCCCTTGGGCTGAGAATGGCGGTATAGAAATATAGTAAATAAATAAATAAATAAATACATACATACATACATAATCAAGGTGGCCAATTGCAACATTCACATCTAGCTCCAACTGACAAGAGTTTTTTCTCCCACCCTGGACATTACACAGATATATAAACCCAATTTTCCTAGTTTCCAACAGGCCTCACAATCTCTGAGGATGCCTGCCATAGATGCAGGCGAAACATCAGGAGAGAATACTGTTGGAACAAAATGAACAAAATTTGGCTACCAGTATTTTAAAAACGCATAACTGTAAACAAAGAGTAACATTCAAAAAACTAAGGGAATTTCAAACAAGAATCCATCAGTGCCAACTAATCACCTCCCAACAAAGGATTCCCCCAGGCAGGAAGGAGCCAAGCTTGAAGCTTAAAGGCTATTCAATGATAATCAAGGTGATTGATCAATTGCACTTGCCTAAAGCAAACAAGAGTTCTTTCTCCCACCCTGGACAGTCCACAGATATATAAACCTCACTTGCCTAGTATCTAACAGACTTCACAACCTCTGAGGATGCTTGCCATAGATGCAGGCAAAACGTCAGGAGAGAATGCTTCTGGAACATGGCCATACAGCCCAGAAAACTCACAGCAACCCAGTGATTCTGGCCATGAAAACCTTTGACAACACAATGTTAAGCCTCCTTGTGTTGTGTGGTATTTGCCTGTGAGGGGCTGATATTAAAAAAACTTGTATTCCAAATTTTGCTGGGTATTTTATCTTTGAAATTGGGTGACCATAGCTAATGTGCACTTTGCTGCCAAAAGGGCCTTTATGTGCCAAACCTGAAATGGCGTGCCTCTCCTCAACACAATAAGCTTAAATTATTTCTCTTTGAAGAAAAAAAACACTTTTCAGTGTCATTAATACCTGTGGAATTCTTACATAGTTTGCCATTCTGATTCAGAGCTAGCCTGATTGGATTCCACTGTAATACAAATGTTTGGTTACTTTTGAATCGAGGAAAGGGTTACTAAGAAAAGGAGTCCACAGGGCTTGGAAAAATATTGTAGGAGGAGAGTGGGCAGTGCTGTTTTTTTTGCTTGAGATGGGCATGCCTTGGAACCAATCTTAGAGTCGTGTCCATGCTCCTGCAGCCAATGAGAAGCAGTGGAGTCTTGAGCATTTACCCTCTGTGCACTGGGACACCCACAGCTGATGCAACTCTGGTGCAATCGGGCCGCACTGCCTGGACTGCACGTCTTTTGCTCTTTGCGCTGGTAAAATAGTCCTGAAGGATCATCCCTTTCCTGAGCAAAGTAGGCAGGAGTAAACATGACAAGACTGGCCTCTGATCTCATGCTCACTGTAACTATGGCTCAAAGAAATATTAGCTCATCCTGCTCGACTCAAAGTTGTGGTCTGTATACTACGAGTGCCAGTCCCTGAGTCATCTCCTACCTGGAGAAAAGGAAGGAAGGAAGGAAAAAAGAAAAAGACTGATAGAAGAAAGGGAGGGAGGAAATGTAACTAAGGTAAAAGTTAAAGGTTTCCCCCTAACATTAAGCCCAGTTGTGTCCGACTCTGAAGGTTGGTGCTGATCTCCATTTCTAAGCCTAAGAGCCGGTGTTGTCCATATTTATTTATTTATTTATTTATTTATTTATCATTTTTCTATACCAACCCTCTCAGCCCGAAGGCGACTTAGGGTGGTTTACACAAGGCCAGGGGTGCCCACACTTTTTCATCATGCGAGCTACTATATGAACAATCAAGTTGAAAAGATCACCTGTTGTGCATGTGAGCGTGCGTGCGCACGTGCGCACGCTACTACTGCAGCCTTCTGTCTGCGCGGGGCTTCTTTCTTGCCTGCCCACGAACTCCCCGCCGCGCACACCCGGGAAAGGGATCCTCCTTGCCTGCGCGCTCTCTCTCTCTTAATGTCTTCGTTGCCTTCCTCCTTCCTGCTGCATGCTTTCGCGAAGCAGAAAGTCCCCATCCCGTCCTGCTTCTTGCATGCACAGCAGGCCCCTCCCACACACGCAGCAGGAGGGCATTTATAGGCGCACCCGCCAGCGCTCCGGCCAGATATGGCTTCGGCGGCGGCTCGGAAGGCACAGGGCTGGGAAGAGGGGTCGCCTGGCTGCTGCCTGGGCCAGGAAACTCAACCGAGAGAGGGACCCACGTGAGGCTGGAGCCTCCCCCCTCCCTCGAGGCTTCCTTACCTGGGCAGGAGAAGGAAGAGTGGAAGAGGTGCTTCCCCAAAGTGACAGATGCAGCGGGGGGCGCCCTTCCTTCCTTCCTTCCTTCCTTCCTTCCAAGGGTGTCACTCAGAAAGGACGCCCAAGTGGATGGCTGGCAGGAAGGAGGACCCCTCCCACTGGTGGCAGTCCATGCCCACGAGAGAGAGGGGGGGAGAGGGTGGCTCTTCCTAGCCAGCTCTGAAGAGCCACCCTCTCTCTCTCTCTCCCGTGGGCCCTCGCTGCCTTTCACCTTCGACGGCGAGGGAGGGCAAGGCGGAGAAAGGCGGCAAGGGCACAAGCAGCAGCAGCAAGTGGAGTCTCCATCCCTGCAGCCCCCTCCTCCTCGGGTTCAGCCCCAGAAACACGGCAGAGCCCTCCCTCCTCGCCCCCAACCAAGGAAAGAAAGCAGCCCCACACAGCTCGCTCACCCAGGTCTCAGCTTGGAATGGGAGTCCCGACAGCAGCAGCAGGGTTTGCGGCGGGGCTTGCTTGGCTTTGCCCTATTTTGCCCGGCCTCCTTCGCCTCTTTCTCTTTCTTTCTCCCTCTCTCCTTCCAGCGCCCGCCTGCCTGCCTGCCAAAAGGATCCGAAAAAGTTCTCCGGATTTCTTTCTTCTCTCCTTGGCTCTCTCTCTCTCACACACACACATTCCCTCCATCCCTCCCACAGCCTTGCATCTTATCCGTGCACGTGCCTTCGCCTTGCTCCCGCCCCCCCCCCAAAGCAGCAACCAATGGGTGGTCATGTCACCACACCGTGCGTGGCAAGACGAGCACCAGGGTCCGCCCACTAAAGCCTCAGTTTGGCAAAAGAAGCCCCGCAAAGGCGGCGGCGGGAGCGCACGTGCGCACGCATGGCAGGAGCGCGCCATCTGGCTGGTGAGGCCCAAAGATCACCTGGAAGAGGGCCGAAGATCACCTAGGTGCTCCCGATCACCGTAATGAGCACCCCTGCAGTCTCTGCCCTTCAATCAAAAACACAAGCAAAACCAAACTAAACAATAACCATATAGCTACAAACGAACAATTAAAAACATACAATTGCAGTCTCAGCGTCACATTGAAATCACTTTCTGTCACATCGTCGCCATTCCATAGGTCTAATTAAACCGTTATATTTCATCAGCACATGCCTGCTCAAACAGCCAGGTCTTGACTTTCTTGCGAAATGTCAGGAGGGAGGGGCCCAATCTGATGTCACTATGAAGGGCGTGCCAAAGCCGAGGAGCCACCACTGAAAAGGCCCTGTCTCTTGTCCCCGCCAATCGCGCCTGCGAAGAAGGCGGGAGCGAGAGCAGGGCCTCTCCGGATGATCTTAAACATCTCGATGGTTCATAGAGAGAGATGCGTTCGGACAGGTAAGTTGTACCAGAACCGTTTAGGGCTTTAAAGGCTAAAGACAGCACTTTGAATTGTGCCCGGTAGCAAACTGGCAGCCAGTGGAGCTGGCACAACAGGGGAGTTGTACGGTCTCTGAATGCTGCTCCTGTTATCTACCTGGCTGCTGTCCGTTGGACTAGTTGCAGCTTCCAAACAGTCTTCAAAGGCAACCCCATGTAGAGAGGGTTGCAGTGATCTATATGGGATGTAACCAGAGCGTGGACCACCGTGGCCAAGTCAGACTTCCCATAGACATCTCCAAGGTCATGTTGCCGGCATGATTGCATGGAGCACCGTTACCTTCCTACCGGAGCGGTACCTATTGCTCTACTCACATTTGCATGTTTTCAAACTGCTAGGTTGGCAGAACCTAGGGGTAACAGTGGGAGCTCGCCCCGCTCCCTGGATTCGAACTGCCAACCTTTCGGTCAACAAGTTCAGCAGCTCAGCGGTTTAATCTACTGCACTACCGGGAAATGTAACTAGCAGGGACAAATATGAATGAGTGACTGAATGAATGACAAGAGAAAGTGAAGGAAAGAAGGAAAGATGGACGAACGGAAGGAAGAGTGTGTGTGTGTGCGTGTGTGTTGATGTAACCAGTAGGCACACATATGAAATAAAGAATGGATGAAAGAAAGGAAGGGAAGAAGAAAAGGAAAAGAAGATAGATAAAAGGGAGGGTGAGAGGGTGGAAGGAAATGTAACCATCAGGTATGAATATGCAATCAGTCCCTAGCACATCAGTTGGGGAAAAATATCCCCGCGTTGGTTCTCAGATGCCGAGGGAGAGTGGAGGCAATTTTTCCACTCTGCCAGCTGACAACCAACGCAGGTTACCTTTAACCCGCGTTGGTTCTCAGGTGGCGGCGGGGGTGGGGGGTGGAGGCGATGCCCTCCACACTCCCTCGCCAGCTGACAACCAACGCGGGTTAAAGATAACCCGCGTTGGTTCTCAGCTGGCGAGGGGGCGTGTAGGGCATGCACTCCATCCCTCCTCGCTAGCTGAGAATCAACCCACGTTAGAGATATCGTGGGTTGATTCTGAGCTGGTGAAGGGGGAATAGAGGCGGGCATCCCCTGTGCACTTCGCATGTGTGGCAGCACTAACGAAATAGTAATTAATTTCGTTATTAAATACGAATCAATTTCGACATTTTTCCAAAAAAATTCGGAATAGTTTCTATTTCGAAACAACAGCGGCTCTTTCCCCCCACACGAAACAATTTTTTTTAATGTATCAACCAGCCCTAATGTCCACTTGGCATCTCTATGTCCTCACTGTGAGTAATTTTCCCTTTCTTCAATGCCACTGTGGTGCATTTGTCAAGGCCAAGCTCCATGCTGATGTCAGAGCTGAAGATTCCGCCTGTGTTGGTCAATAACTGGATTTCAGGCTGTTGTTGTTATTTGATACATAACAAGATTAGTACATAGAAATCAAGATCATTATGCTGGCTTTTGTATTTGATCACACATCAGACACTTCCCAAGTGTCTAGGACTGTGTAATGTGTCGGTAAATAATGTGTGCAGATCCGAGTAGGGTGGCCTTTTGCATCTGACAGATGGTAATTTTGTCAGTGCCAATTGTTTTTAAGTGTAGGCCAAGGTCCTTAGGCACTGCACTGCATGTCGGCCACTTCCCAAGTGTCTAGGACTGTGTGATGTGTCGGCCAACAATGTGTGCAGATCCAAGTAGGGTGGGCTTTTGCAGCTGACAGATGGTAATTTTGTCAGCGCTAATTTTTTTTAGTGCAGGCCAAGGTATTTAGGCACTGCACCCAGTGTGCCGATCACCACTGGGACCACCTTTCCTGGCTTGTGCCAGTCTTTACAGTTTGATCTTTAAACCTCCCATCATGTAAGCTTTCAATCCTTATACTGTGTTGTTGTTGTTGTTGCTGTATTCCATAAAAATGAGAGCAACATTTGATCCCCAAATGTTTTCTTTGGAAAGTAATCAGTTCCTTGCAAATTAACTGTGGACGTCTGTGGTCTTTGAACAGCTAAAAGATTATTATTACGGTAGCATCTGCATTCTTTAGCTGCTAAGAAGGGATTTGACTTTGACAGGCAAATCCCACTAGAGCAGTGTTTCTCAACCTGGTGGTCGGGACCCCTGGTGGGGGGAGAGGTTAGAGCAGTCGCCAAAGACCACCAGATAACATAAATTTCTGATGTTCTTAGGAACCCCTTTGGCAGAGAAGGCTGAAGATCTCTCTGCCTGTCCTTCTCTTCCTTTTTGGAAACAGATGGTGAATCCTCCCACCAAAAGCCCTCCTCCTGCTGTGATTGGCTGGCCTCTCATCAGAGGATGGACTGTTTCTGAGACTCCAGGTGGGGAGGGGAGAGCAGTCGTGCTTGGCACATGGCAGCATGGTATGCATGTGCGAGGCAAGGGAGAGCAGGCAAGACTGGAGGGAGGCTCGTGCTAGCGAGTCCCTTCAAGGCTTGGGAGTTCTGTGTGGGAAGTTTGGCCCAATTCTATCATTGGTGAGGTTCAGAATGCTCTCTGATTGTAGGTGAACTATAAATCATAGCAACTAAAACTCTCAAATGTCAAGGTCTATTTCCCACAAATTCCACCAGTGTTCACATCTGGGCATATTGCGGATTCGTGCCAAGTTTGGTCGAGATCCATCATAGTTTGATTCCACAGCGCTCGCTGGATGTAGGTGAACTACAACTCCCAAATAAAAGTCAATGCCCACCAAACCCTTCCATTATTTTCTGTTGGTCATGGGAATTCTGTGTGTCAAGTTTGAGTCAGTTCCATCGTTGGTGGAGTTCATAATGCTCTTTGATTGTAGGTGAACTATAAATCCCAGCAACTCATTAAGATCTTCTGGGGAGGCCCTGCTCTGGCTCCCGCCTTCCCCGCAGATGCGTTTGGTGGGGCCGAAGACAGGGCCTTCTCAGCGGTGGCCCCTCAACTGTGGAACTAGGGATATAAAATCAGCCCCCTACCTCTTAACTTTTCAAAGGAAGGTGAATAGGCTTTTCCGAGTACAGCATAGCTATCAACAAGAGGTCACTTGGAATTTCAGCATAGCTATACAAATTCACGGAACGATGAAAAACTGAATAATGACACGACATGGAGATGCTCACAATAATGTTTTTAAGCCTTGTGCGGTTTTTAATTATTATTTTTAAAAAAATTATATTGTATTTTAAATGCTTTAATGCTATTTTATGGTTGTTTTTAACTGTTATAATGGTAGTGGCATTGAATCGTTGCCAATTGTGAACCACCCTGAGTCATAAATAAATAAATAAATAAATAAACTCCCAAATGACAAAATCAATATTTCCCAACCCCACCAGGCTTATTGGGTATGTGTTTCAAATTTGGTCCAGTGAATGAAAATACATCCTGCATATCAGATATTTACGTTACGATTCTTAACAGTAGCAAAATTACAGTTATGAAGTAGCAACAAAAATAATGTTATGTTTGGGGGTCACCACAACGTGAGGAACTGTATTATGGGGTCGCGGCCTTAGAAAGGTTGAGAAACACTGCACTAGAGAATGACCTGTCCTCCCTGAGGACCAGCAAAGAGCCATGCAAGTTGGTTTTGTTTCATAATAGCCACTTATGTTTAAAGCCTGTCTGATGAAGAGTTCTGTGTGTCCATCACTCTGTGAACATTTGGTCTGCTTTCTGTTGTTGTGTGCCTTCAAGGTGTTCCTATCATGTGGCAGTTTATTTATTTTATTTATTTACATCATTTCTACCCCGCCCATATCAGCCCGATCTGATCACCATGCTCATTATATCCCACATTAATGGGGTTACAATCAAAAGGCTAGTGGCAAACAAAACTCAGCAAAAAAATTTGATGCCATATAAAACACACATCAACAGAATAAAAACATCTCATTGCAATATATCTAAAAACATCACAATCATCAAAACAATGAACAATATATATATATATTTAACTATATTGTCCTATTCAGTCAATTTTGGTTCCGTCATCTCAATCGTTCCCAGGGTCATATCCGATTCAAGTTTGTCTGATTAAGCTGAAGTTTCAAACGCTTGCCAAGTTTTTAGTTCTTTTTAAAGGTAAGGAGGGAATGGGCCGATCTGATATTTCTGGTTAGGGAGTTCCACAGCCGCGTGGCCACCACAGAGAAGGCCCTGTCCCTCGTCCCCACCAGATGTGTTTATGAAGCCGGCCGGATTGAGATCAGGGCCTCCCCTGACAATCTCAAATCCTTGGTGGGTTCATATGGAGAGATGCATTCAGACAAATAAGCAGGGCCGGAACTGTTTAGGGATTTATAGGCTAAAGCCAGCACTTTGAATTTATTTATTTATTTTATTTATATTTCGCTCTTCTCACCCCGAAGGGGACTTGGAGCGGATTACAGGTACACATACTTAGCAAACAATCCCTGCCGTTTCCACATACACACATATAGACGAACAGAGGCAAACTCTGGTCACCGGGGAGCTGACGCACTTCTAATTTCTCAGCATTCCCAACGTCCCTTGTTGTTCCTTCCGCATTCCTGGAGTTCTTTTTAATGGCCTCATAATTCAGTCAAAATTTGCCCCCCACTTAATGTGGTACCTTTATCTCCTACTTGACAGATGCAACTGTCTTTTGGGCTGCAAAGGTTGACAGCAGGCTATACTTAAAGGTTGAGCACCCACCTCGACCCGGGCAGGCCTCCAACTCATGACCTACTGGTCAGAGAGATCTTATGCAGCTGACACCTAGCAAGCTGCGCCATATTCCCGGTGCCCGGTGATTTGTGCCCGGTAGCAAACTGGCAGCCAGTGGAGCTGGCGCAACAGAGGAATTGTGTGCTCCCTGATCGCCGCTCCTGTTAGCAACCTGGCTGCCGCATGCTGGACCATTTGAAGCTTCCGAGCAGTCTTCAAAGCAGCCCCACATAGAGCGGGTTGCAGTAATCTATATGGGATGTAACCAGAGCGTGGACCACCGTGGCCAAGTGAGACTTCCCAAGGTACGGCCGCAGCTGGCTCGCACCTTGGGAAGTCTGACTTGGCCATGGCTCCTCTGTCCTCTATATTTAGAATTTTAGTCCCAGTCTCTCTCGGCATTACTTCGTGAACGAAGATTCTTAGGAAGGACTCATCCCACGCTTTTTACAAGTGTGTTGATGACTAAAAAGGCCAATCTGAGTTAGGCAAGTCCAGTTGCAGAAAGCACAGCAGAAAGTCTCCTTGGGTGATGTTGTTTTCAAGTTGCGGTTCTTTCTGCGTTGTCGTTTCTCTTTGAGACACATTTGCTGTGTCTTCTCGAAAGAGGCCGCAGCATTGTGAATAGTGCGTCTCCATGCCTCCCGATGTGAGGCCAGGGTGGACCATTTTTGGTGATCAATCTAGCTGAGCCTGAGATGTTGTTTCAGGGAATCCTTATATCTCTTTTTGGGGGCGCCTCTCTTACGCTGACCCATGGCGAGTTCGCCATAGAATAGTATCTTTGGGAGGCAGTGGTCCTCCATCCTAGAGACGTGCCCTGCCCAGCGCAGCTGTGTTCTCAACAGCATGGCCTCAATGCTGGTGATCCCTGCTTGCTCAAGGACAGCAACATTAGTCACATAGTCGGTCCAGTGTATATTTAGGATTGTGCGAAGACAGCGCTGATGAAAGCGTTCGAGGAGTCGTAGGTGTTGGCTATAAGTGGCCCATGTTTCAGACCCATAGAGGAGAATAGACAGTACGATAGCTCTGTACACGCTGATTTTGGTGCTTTGCCTCAGGTGCTTGTTGCTCCAGACTCTTTTGTGAAGCCTTCCAAATGCACTATATGCCTTTGATAATCTGTGATCTCTCTCTCTCTTTGTCAATCTTGGCGTCTGAAGAGATGATGCTTCCCAGGTAGGTGAACTGCTGAACGGACTTAAGCACAGATTTGCCTATGCTGACGTGGGGATGGTGGTGTTCTTCCTGTGGTGCGGGCTGGTAGAGGACTTCTGTTTTCTTCAGGCTGACTTCCAGCCCAAACAGCTCTGCAGCTGCTGCAAAGTAGGATATTAGGTGCTGCAGAGCTGCTTCTGAATGGGCGACAAGGGCAGCATCGTCAGCAAAAAGCAGCTCACGGACTAGATAGTTTTAGAGTCTTAGTGCGAGTCCTCAGATGGATTAAGTTGAACAAGCTACCATCAGTACAATAGCGTATATATATGCCGTCTTCTTCTTCGAGGTCTTCCGTAGCCCTTTGGAGCATCATGCTGAAGAAGATTGTAAATAGGGTTGGTGCAAGAACACAACCTTGTTTCACTCCATTAGTTATGAGAAAGGACTCCGAGAGCATCGCCGTATCTGACTTGACCGCGCTGCCCCTCATGTAACAGGATAATCATTTTGAGGAAATTGGGGGGACATCCTAGACGTTCTAGTACAGGGCTGTCCAACTTCTACGGGCCCAAGGGCTGGAATTCCGGTCACTGATCACCTGGGGGGCCAAAGGGTCTGCCTCCGCCCCCGGCTCCGCCCCCTCCCCCAGCTCCGCCCCCGCCACTCCCCTGCCTCCGCCCCCTCCCTGGCTCCAATTTACTTACAATTGACCTTGAGTTGTGGAGTTGTAGTTCACCTCCATCCAGAGAGCACTGTGGACTCAAGTAATGATGAATCTGGACCAAACTTGGCATGAATACTCAATATACCCAAAATGGGAACACTGGTGGATTTGGGGGAATGTTTCCTAATACCTTTGAGTTATTTGAGTCCACACTCAAATTGGGACACACCAAAAAAAAAAAAAAACACCTCAATGCCGTCGCCGGGCTTGATGGGGCCTCCTTTCCCAGAGGCGGGGGAGGAGGCCCAAAAGCTCCTCCCTCCTCCCTGAAGGGAAAACAAGCCGCGGGGGCAGGCGCAAAGGAAGCCACGTTGCGCCCTGCACGCGGGGGAAGGCAGCACAACAAGGGGGGGCGTGGAGGAGGGGAAGGAAGCGTCGCCAAGGAAACCACCGCTGAGGGACCCCTCCCCCCCTCACCCAACTGTTTTGAGATTGATTTATTCGAGCCAGGCCCTTCCTTAGCCATACTGCGGGAGTCCCGCCACAGGGCCGAAGTGTCAACGCCGCCGCCGTCCCCGAAGAGCCCCACTGGAGCCGAGGCCAAGCTCAGGCCGGGCACGGCGGCTCTCCCATCCACGGGGCGGGAAGCGAGGGCCCTCCACAGGAAGAGGACGGAGCCAGGAGGGGCTTTCCCTGCCTCACTCCCCTCCTCCCTCTCTCTAAGAGAATGGGGGCTGGCCTGGAAGCAGCCGTGAGGGAGGAAGAGGCGCGTGCCCAGGCCGGCCGCAAATCCTGCGGGACCCGAGATTTTGGCAGCTATTGTGAGACTACGCAGCCACAGACAGGATTTCGACCTCCCTTGAAATCCCATCTGTGGCTGGCGTAGTCTCGCGATGCTTGCCTAAACCCGGAAGTAGGGTTTATTTTATTTTTTAATTTTATTTTTTATTTGTATTTTATTAAAACAAGTTAGGGGGCCGGAGGGAAGGGGCGCGGGGGCCGTGTATAGCCCCAGGGCTGCCTGTTGGACAGCCCTGTTCTAGTACTTTAATTTAAAACTCTCTGCCTTGGAGCTTCTTTGGAAGCTTTCAAAGAGAAGCTGGATGGCCATCTGTCGGGGTTGTTTTGAATGCAATTGTCCTGCTTCTTGGCAGGGGGTTGGACTGGATGGCCCTTGAGGTCTCTTCCAACTCTATGATTCTGATTGGTCAGCTCCTGCCTAACTTTGCCTCTCTCCCTACCCAGAGCAAGGATGCCTGAAGGACAACAGAGGCACTTTCTCTTTGGCGCGTGCGTAAAGTTGACCAGAAGCAGGCGTCGGGCGGAGCAAGAGGCGGCGGATGGATCCCTCAGAAGCCTGGCTGGGAGAGAGGTCTCCGGCTTATAGGGAAGCTCCTCCCCCGGTGATTCATTCCCTTCTCGACCCAGGTGCGAAAGGGATCAGCTGGGAAAGAGCTGAGAGCGGAGAGATGGCCCCTCTGTAGAGCTGCGCGGATCCCGAAGCGAAACAGCGTGTCGTGCGCGCTGCACCCCCCAAACAGCAAGATGGAGTGAGTAGATCCCGATCCCGGGGTGCCTGTGTCCTTGCGAGAGATGGGATCCCCCCTAAACCCCACCCTAAGGTTTAGGAGAAGGCGATCTGTCAGTCGAGTCGCCTAGGGCTGCGGATACTGGCGGCAGAAGGAGGCTTTGGTCACCAAAAGTGCCAAGTGCTGCAATCTCCATTGTGGAATGAATGCTGTTTGGCATCACTTAGATTGATGGCCATGGATGCATCCAAAGACTGCTTTTTGCCCCTCCTGTTGCTCTCCCTTTCCTGCCCATTTGGGGCTGGGGAGAAGCTCAGGGATCCCCCAAGGAAGGAGGGATCAGGTGCACATGCCAATCCCGCTGGGAGAAGCCACAACACAGGGTTGTCATCTGCCCTTGGCAGCATGAAAGACACGCAAAGGGTATGTGGCACCACTTGTTGATGCCACACCTCTTGGAAACCCAGTGGGAGAGCCATCTGGATTGAGCTCAGTGCTGCCTCCAGCTCTTTGGGACTGCCAACTCCCATCAATCCCAGTTGGGCACACTTTAGCCCTCCAGGTGTTTTGGACTTCAACTCCCACAATTCCTAACAGCCTTAGGAATTGTAGAGTTTGAAGTCCAGGAGTCCCGTAGAAGTGAAATACTATAAAGAAATTGCTATTTTTAACATTTTCTCTAAGAATTTCTAGGTTTTTCAGTATGACTTTATGGTCAACTAATGTTGGAAGTCAACAATATAATCATATTGGAGGACCAAGGAATTTTGAGACAGGTGTTAATAATAACAACCATTATTTATATTATAAATATAAATATAATTTATATTTATATTTACGTTATTATAATTCATATTATTATATTACTATTATATATAATATGATTTATATTATGATTATAATTAATATTATATTATTATTCATATTATTAGATCATATTATTATAGTTTATATTCTAATTCTAATATAAATATATTATAAATATAAATAGCCACTATTTATATTCTGCCCTATTTCTCCGAGGAGACTCAGGGCAGATTACAGAGTACATAATTTATGTTGGAAGTTGACAATAGAATCATATTGGAGGACCAAGGGATTTTGAGACAGGTGTTAATAACAACTATTATTATTTATATTATAAATATAAATATAATTTATATTATAATTTATATTATTATAATTCATATTATTATATTACTATTATATAATATGATTTATGTTGTGATTATAATTCATATTATATTGTAATATTATTTATATTATATTATTATAATTTATATTATAATTCATATTATTATATTACTATTATATAATGATTTATATTATGATTATAATTCATATTATATTATATTATAATTCATATTATATTATTATAATTTATATTATAATTTATATTATTATTCATATTATTATACTATTATATATAATATGATTTATATTATGATTATAATTCATATTATATAATTATATTGTATTATTATTCATATTATATTATTATAATTTATATTATAATTCTAATATAAATATATTATAAATATAAATAGCCACTATTTATATTCTGCCCTATCTCTCCGAGGGGACTCGGGGCAGATTACAGAAGACATATATGGCAAACATTCAATGCCGTTATACAATTAACAATGACAGACAATACGTAAACAGAGGTAAAGGCTTCCCCCATCTTTTCCATCTCCGGCATCTGGAGGCTGCGCTCAACTCCGGTCACGGGATGGTGCTGTCGCTCCGTCTTCCATGCAGAGGAGCTTTGTTGTCCGTAGGCGTCTTCTGTGGATCAAATCACCAGCATGTTCTTACAGGCGCCTTTTATTACCTCCCCACCAAAAGCGGTACCCATCTATCCACTTACACTACTGTCCTTGATCTGCTAGGCAGGCAGAAACTGGGTTAATGGTGGGAGCTCACCCCAACCCCAACCCGAGCCCAAAGCACTGACTTCAGCTTAAAGTATAAAGTGATTCATCCCTTTTGCTGCTTTCTGAGAAAACTGCACAAATCCATGACCCATTTTTCGGTGTCTTCATATTTCAGGTCTTTTGCCAGCACCGCCATCACTGCCCGCAGGAGCCAAGCCATTCCTTGCCTGCCACGTTCCAGTCCTGCCTTGAGGAATCGCTACCATGTCCCTGCTGGCGGCATTGACTTTGGACCCAGACCTCGACCTGACCATGATCCCAGCTAGCAGCATGTCCCGCAGGCCGGAGCTGCTCAAGCACCGGCTGCCCCACGCCGGTCATTGTGAGCCGCTAGCCGGGCCTGTAGACGAGGGCTTTGCCCTCAACGTGGAGCTTTCTAGGCTCACAGGTGAATAAATGCGAAGGAGCTACACCCTTAAAGACGGGAGGGATAGTTGTTTGGTACAAGGTGGTTCAAGTTGTTTGGTTCAAGATGGTCTCTTGGGGTCTTTGAGCAACCAGTATTTGCACAGAACTGTCAGTGGTGCAGTGGGTTAAACCATTGTGCCGACTTGAGCTGCTGACCTGAAAGTCGGCGGTTCAAATTCACAAGATGGGGTGAGCTCCCATCTGTTAGCTCCAGCTTCCCATGGGGGGACCCGAGAGAAGCCTCCCACGGGTGTCCCCGGGGCAACGTCTCTACAGACAGCCAATTCTGTCACACCAGAAGCAACTTGCAGTTTCTCAAGTCGTTTCTGACACGATTTTTTTTTAAAAGCTGCAGCACCATTACCAACATAAGCATCAATTTAGGAATTATTTTAAACTCAGGTTGCTTTATTCCCCTTGAGATATTTTTTATTCAGACACACATAGACACCTTTTATTTATTTACTTACTTCATTTCTATTCTGCCCTTCTCATCCCACAGGGGACTCAGGGCGGATTACAATGTACACATTACATTTAGACACAAACACACAAGATAGAGGCAATTTAACATCTGGCCACCAGGGGGAGCTGTCGCACCCCTTCATTCCTCAACGTGTTTTCTGGAGATTTTTTATGGCCTCGTAAATCAGTTAAATTTAGCCTCCCCACTAAGTGGTAAAAAGGTTTACAGATGCAACTGTCTTTCGGATTGCAAAGGTCAACAACAGGCTACACTATAGGTCAAGAGCCCACCTCAACCTGGGCAGGCCTCAAAATCATGACCTTCTGGCCAGTAGAGATCTTATACAGCTGACACCGAGCCAGCTGCGCCACAATCCCGGTGCATATCTGAAATGATACCTTGACATCTGGGAGGCAAATAGCGACCAGTTTCAAAACCAATGACTGATTAAGTTTCCCATAAATTCAGGAGATGTGGTTCATTTATAGCTTTCCAGACTACAAAGTTGTTGTACACTGCAAAGTCCATTTGCCCTAGCTGGTATAGTCAGTGTTTCCAATCCAATAGGTGGTGGGCCATTAGAATTATAGAGCTGGAAGATACCTTATGGGCCATCACATTCAAAGCACCCCCAACAGATGGCCATCCAGCCTCTGTTTAAAAGCCACCAAAGAAAGAGCCTCCACCACACTCCAGGGCAAAGAGTTCCCCTGCTGAACAGCTCTCACAGTCAGGAGGTTCTTCCAAATGTTCAGGTGGAATCTCCTTTCCTGTAGTTTGAAGCCATTGTTCCATGTCCCAGTCTCCAGGGCAGCAGAAAACAAGCTTCTCCTCACATCTTGATCCATGGCCCTCATCATGTCTCCTCTCAGTCTTTCTCTTCTGTGGACTAAACCTACCCAGCTCTTTAAGCCACTCCTCATAGGGCTTGTTCTCCAGACCTCTACTCCTTTTAGTCGCCCTGCTCTGGACACATTCCAGCTTGTCAACATCTCCCTTCAATTGTGGTGCCCAGAATTGGACACAGTATTCCAGATGTGGTCTGACCAAGGCAGAGCAGAGCGTTAGCGCGACTAGGACTCAGGAGGGACTCAGGGCGGATTCCAAACATAAAAGGCAAACATTCAATGCCCAAACACAATACATCCATAGTAATGGAATTTGGCAACCCAACATATAAAAACAAATTATGACTTAACTAAAATTAAATTTTAAAAAATGAAATCTGTTATATCAGACGCAAGACAAAACATCAGACATTGAACAGAAGCATCCCTTTTCCAGTTCCTTGGAAGTAAATAGATTAATCATTGCTCAAGATATCTATTGATCTGGTGGAGTGAACTGGGCACGGATACGGATGGTAGCTAGCTATTAATCAGAGGTATAATGGTAGTATTACCAACTTAACTCCTCCTCCTCCTTGTAAGCCAGTGAGCAAAGATACGTCTTCAGCTGTTTCTTGAAGGCAGGCAGGCAGGGGCCATCTTTAACTCCTTAGGAAAGGAGTTCCAGAGCTGGGGGGCAGCCATGGAGAAGGCCCTTTCTCTCCTTCCCACCAGCCACGCTTGGGACGGGGTGGGACTGAAAGGAGGGCCTCCTCCAATAACCACGAGTTGGTCTATAGTGGTCTATTCAGTTCACCAAATATTCTGGAACCAAGCCATCTAGATCAGGGGTGCCCACACTTTTCAGCATGCGGGCTACTTATAATAAAACCAAGTCAGAAAGATCTACCTACCTCCTCAAGGCTGGTGAGGGGAGGGGGGGCGGGGCTTGGCCTGGCTCCGCCCCTGGCTCAGCACCCAGCTGGCTTCAATGCCAAGCCAGTGGTGACATATACCAAGGCTGGCTTGGCATTGCCATCCAGGCTTGAGGATGGCAAGGCCAAGCCAGTGGTGACATAGCAAGCACAAGGCTGGCTTGTCACCACTGGCTTGGCATTGCCATCCTCAAGCCTGGAGAAGCTGCTGGTAGAGCGGAAGCCAGAGGGGGCGGAGCCAGGCCACACCAAGCATTGCCCCTCCCTCTGGCTTTGGAGCTGCCAGCAGCTTCTCCAGGTTTGAGGATGGCAATGCCAAGCCAGCCTTGTGCTAGCTATGCCACCACTGGCTTGGCATTGCCATCCTCAAGCCTGGAGAAGCTGCTGGGAGTGCCGGCCGGGGAGGGGCTTGGCGTGGCCTGGCTCCGCCCCCTCTGAGAAGCGCCTCATCCGGCTGGGATCGACCTCCTTCGGTCCCGGGATCGACTGGTCGATCGCGATCAACTTCCTGGGCAGCCCTGGTCTAGATTTTATATTTTGCAGACTGCTCCTTCTGTGATTGATTGTATGTGTACCAGTGGCCTAGAACCACACAACGTAGAAGGGTTCTTGGCTCCCGGTCCATCTAGTCTCATGCTTAGAAGTTGACATGGTTTGCATTTCTGGTCAATCTCATTGTTTCTTGCTTGCTTTGCTTCACCCGTCTGTAGGCGATGGCTTCTCAGACTGGATGATGGAGCGCACAGACCTGGCCACGCTCCTGAGTGTGTCAGAGGAGCCCTCGCTGTTCTCACTGCCCTCCCCTCCTGCTCCAGACCTGGAGGCCATGGCCTCTCTCCTCAAGAAAGAGTGGGAGCAGACGGAGGATTATTTCTTGGAGGAGTCACTCTCACCAGAACAGGTAGCACCCAGCACCTCCCCCTCTGATAGGAACTTCCACTTTCCCTTTGTGGATGGTTTCCAACCCCAGGACCATCCCTGCATGCCCACTCCCCTGCAGACCTTGGATTCAAGCTGCTTGGAGTTGCTGGAGCTCTATGGTAGGGATGCACCAACTGGGCTCCCACTTCAGGGCAGTGACGTCCCTGTCCTGGTCGAAGAGCCACTTGCCCCAGCGCCCAAGGGGGACCGGCGCCAGAAGAAGCGAGACCAGAACAAGACAGCAGCCCTGCGCTACCGTCAGCGCAAGCGGGCTGAACATGATGCGCTGGGGGACGAGTGCCAGATCCTTGAGGCACGCAACCGTGAGCTGCGCGAAAAAGCAGAGTCTATTGAGAGAGAAATCCAGTATGTGAAAGACCTGCTCATTGAAGTCTACAAGGCACGAAGCCAGCGCTTGCGCATCACCCCCGAGATGCATGGATCGGTGCCTTAATTCTCTCTACCCCAAAAGACTTAACATCAAGGAGCCAGAGTGACAATGGATGAAGATAAGGAGAGTGCAAGCATGTAGGAAGAGAGTTTGGGAAATGGTTGGGTTAGTATCTTGCATGATACTTTGGAGGGCAGGCCTCGTGGGTGGAAGAATGTTTCAGAGTTGTGGGGCTAATGGACTCTGTGTATGTAAAAGGTAGAACGGATCCCATGGCAAAGGCCTGAAGGAGGTGGTTACTCTTTCTGCTGATAGTTTCAAGATTCCTGATGTAGATTTTATCAGGGTAGGACCTCTTTCACTTCTCTATTGCACATCCCCTCCTTCCCACAAACCAAGGAAAGCAAAGTCTCCGATATTAGAAGTGGCTTTTTTGTATGTGTACTTCGTAGCACTTGTTTCTTGAGCTACCTTTTCCAATTATCCACCAATAAACATTTGTTTTAAAGACTTGCTATGAGTCAAACTGCAAATCGAAATCTAAGCAAGGCATTTCAGGCTAAGCAGGTAGTCACACTTCTGTTACTTTCACAAGGTTTATTAAAGCAGAACTAGATTCAGTATACACTCCCTCCACAAAGTGGCTGAGGAGATCCATAAGAGCATCTTTCAGAGACCAGAAATATTCTATGTTCAGTCCAGGAGAGAAGCCAACAACACGTTAAGAAGACAAACAGAAAAACTAGTTAGTAGAAATCATCATTTCCGTTTTCCACTGACTGCTGATTCTGGATCTGTTGCTGTTTCCGGTACAGCTCAGCCACCTGCAATCAGAAAAAAACACACACATTATGGAGAGGTGTAGTTTCTCCCCTTGCATCTTAACCCACGAGTCCTGCACAATTGTTCTTGTCTTACTCCTAATGGCTCTCCCTGTTCGCGCTAGCTTCTGCCAACCCAGCAGGTTGAAAACATGCAAATGTGAGTAGATCAATAGGTACCGCTCCAGTGGAAAGGTAACGGTGCTTCATGCAGTCACATGACCTTGGAGGAGTCTATAGACAACACCGGCTCTTCGGCTTAGAAATGGAGATGAGCACCACTCCTCCTTTACTTTTATTATGAATGACTTTGCACCCCATTTCAAATGCAATGGAGTCCTCATGGGAGTTATAGTTTCCCAGGGCCCATACCCTCCTGGGTGCATCTACACTGTAGAATAAATGCAGTTGGGACCCATTTTAAATGCCACCACCACCACCATTATGCCATGTCTCCATGCTGTGCAGTCCTGGGAGCCATAGTTTTCCAAGGTCCATACCCTTCACTTGGTACATTTACAATATGGAATGAATGCCCTTGTGGAGGCCCCAGTGGCACAGTGGGTTAAACTGCTGAGCTGCTAAACATTCTAACTGAAAGTTCAGTAGTTCAAATCTGGGGAGCGGGGTGAGCTCCCGCTGTTAGTCCCAGCTTCTGCCAACCTAGCAGTTCGAAAATATGCAAATGTGAGTAGATCAGTAGGTACCGCTTCTGCGGGAAAGTAACGGCGCACCATGCAGTTGTGCCGGCCACATGACCTTGGAGGTGCCCACGGACAACACTGGCTCTTTGTCTCTTTGTCTGACACTCTCCAGAGTCAGACATGACTAGACTTAGTGTCAAAGGGAAACCTTTACCTGTTTAATTCCTTATCGCCTTAAGGTTTCGCTGTTCTGGTTCCTAAAATCCCTATGGACTAAATTCATTTCAAACCAAGCAAGGCCAATTGTTTGCCATTATCAATTCACAAGAAGGACTGAAGGGGATCCCCTTCCTTCCCATTGACAAGCCTTAATACTATGGCACTTAAAATTTCTGCACACTCTACAAAGAGACAGCAACTGTCACATTCCTCCCCACCTTAACCACACAAATATATATATAATGTCCTCCCTCGTTCTGTACCTGAGTGCTGGTAGTGGCTTCCTCTGCTTTCTTATCATCTCGGAGGCGTAAGAATCTGGGGAAGCGCAGGGAGATGCCCTTCTCTTCATCCACCTGCAGGGGATGGACAAGTTGGCTATGAAGTTGGGATGGGTCATTCAACACCCCATTTCCACATTGGCCATCAAACGCGCCATTTTTCCATCCCACCCCTCTTCCGAGCAGACATTGTCTACAAACTAATCAGACAACATGACTTTCTAGTTATTCCTCTTGACTTACTAGTTATTATACTAAAAGGGCAGGACATATGCTGCTAGTACAGGAAGCATTTGCGACATCTGGTTTTTATAGGGGCTTTATGTAAGCGGTGTCCTCCCCCTTGTCTCTTTCCTCCATTAAGTTTCTGGCAGTGGTAAATGTGATTTTCCTGCATCTTGTCAGGAGGTTGGACTGGATGGCCCACAAGATATCTTCCAACTCTATGGCTTCAAACTGAACATTAGGAAGAACTTCCCAACTGTGAGAGCTGTTCAGCAGTGGAACTCTCTGCTCCCGAGTGTGGTAGAGTCTGCTTCTTTGGAGGCTTTTAAACAGAGGCTGGATGGCCTTCTGTCAGGGGTGCTTTGAATGTGATTTTCCTGCTTCTTGGCAGGGGGTCAGACTGGATGGCCATCAAGGTTTCTTCCAACGCTTTGATTCTAGGGGGTGGGTTGTGGTGTTTTCCGGGCTGTATGGCCATGTTCCAGAAGCATTCTCTCCTGACGTTTCGCCTGAATCTATGGCAGGCATCCTCAGAGGTTGTGACCTGTCAACCTCCAAGGATGCCTGACATAGATGCAGGCAAAACTTCAGGAGAGAATGCTTCTGGAACATGGCCATACAGCCCGGAAAACACACAACAATCCAGTGATTCCGGCCATGAAAGCCTTCAACAATACATTCTAGGGGCTCCTTTGGTGTGGCTTGGTGAGCACTGGATCTGTGGTTAAACGTCTTTCCCCATTGCCTCTCATTTAGTATGTAACCAAAAAACCCCAAACAAATCACAAACCCAAAAACATTTGGCCCAAACATTTCAGATAAAGGACACTCTAAATGTAATTCTTTCGGTCGTTTGTGCATTGCCTTCAAGGCCTTAGCCATTATTATTATTATTATTATTATTAGGCTAAATGATAATAAATATTTATGCAAACATCCCTACTTCTTCATTTTCTCACACAGCAGCTATCATTCACTCACCAATCCAACTGCTGCTCTGTGAACGGGAGAAATGGACAAGTCGGCGCACTTCACTTCCCAGACATGATTTGCCTCCAACCAGTGGTCAGGCTCCGCTGTGCCACCCCAGCGGTAATATGGTCGTGGCTGTGGGATCACATGGTCCTGCAATATAGATGCTAGGATGAATGTCAACATTTGCATTCTAATGGAGGCATTTATTTACCATATTTATACCCCGTCCTTACCCCAAAGTTTATAAAGACTTAAAATAGTGTATAACTACTAAAATAATGTATAAATATTAAAATAGAGCATCCCTACATCGCGGTTTTTCACTTATTGTGGTAGGTCCAGCAATAAGTGAGGGAACACTGTATATACATATACACATAATATTTATTTATTTATTTACTTTATTTATACCCCGCCCTTCTCACCCCGAAGGGGACTCAGGGTGGCTTACAAACTACAGCAAAAATTCAATGCCGCATCATGACATAACAATAAATATACCATATAAAATTATAAAACAGTTAAAACATATAAACAGTTAAAACATATAAAACAGTAATACAGATTAAAAACATACAAAGTGCAGAGTCATGATTTTCAAACTTCTTCGTTTTCCCCTAGTTATTTATTTATTTATTTAAATTAAATATAGGAAATAAATAAATAAATATTCAGACTGCTAGGATAGATAGGCAACAATTCAATGGCATATAAAACAACCAGTCAATTAAAAAAAACAATTACATTAAGAACACAGAAGTAAAACATCTTAGGGCGCTTCCACACAGCACTAAATCACGGGTCTTAGTGAGGGGCAAAAAAATCCCAGGACTTCAGGAGAGGTCCACATACAGACCTGTTGGTCCCAGGATTTCTGCCTCCGTTGCCCAGACTTGATGCTTTGTTCTGAGATTTAGAGGCTCTCAAGAGGGCCGCCGTGGGACTTCTGCTGGAAACCAGCAGGTTTTTTTTAAAGCTCATGAGATGCAGATATCCGCATATCATGCGGATCACTGCAAAAGTTCCAGTCTATGTGCAGGCCAGAGAAACTGTGCCCTCCACACGCTTCATAAAGTTTCTGACACACAAACGAAGTTTACGGGGTAGGACTACTTCTGTCCAAGTCAGAACTAGCTACACAATGAAACAGGAACACACACTTTTAAGCCAGGAACATAACTTTGTCATTATCTATTATTTTTAGAGCCTGGCTGCCTGGCCATCTGTCCAGGCAGATTTGGTTGTGTACTTGTGGCATCAAACAACAGGGTGCTGTTCCTGGGTTGTACATGTATGTTCCTGCTCATATTGCGAAAAGATGTGCAATGTTGACTAGGGGGCCACAACTTTGTCCTGTCCAGAGAAAATGTGCCCTCCACACGTTTCATGAAGTTTCTGGCACACAAATAAAGTTTTTGCCTTCTACTCAAGTGTCACCTTCTTGTTAGGAACCGACCAATCAGGAACAAGCATCTAAAGCCTGGGAACAAACCCAGATAAAAATCCTGAGATTTTCAATTGCAGGGACATTCAGACAGGCGAAGATCCAGATATTTGGCTCAAAACTGTGATATTCCCACACCTGGAAATCTTTCGTTTTTTGCCTTTTACAGTGATTGCTTCCAGATTGACAGGGAATGGCGTCTGGTCATCCTTCTGTTTGCTGTGGAAGCTCCTGGGATAAAGGTACTGTCTGGATGGGCCCTTATTATTAACATGCATGGGCAAACTTTGACCCTCCAGGTGTTTTGGACTTCAGTCTACCAAATGGGATCACTATACTGATTGTTTGCCCATTACGGTATGGTTCTTCCCCTTGGCTAACCAGGGTGAGGGCAGTCTTATCACCTTTGGAGCAAGAGAGTCAGTATTGATTTCTCTTACAGAATGGAGAACAGCTGGCTAGTGCTACAGGTTAGATCCAAGGATGCTCCATCTACAGACATTTCCTGCAAAAGAAACACTGGAGGAGAGAAAGCATACACATCTTCTGTTCCTCTGCTCAGAGTAGATCAAAGAAAGAAGTTCCTACCTTAAGAGAGGTATGAAGTTTCTCGAGGTCCTCATCTGTAAATCCAGTGCCAATCTAATAACAGGGCAGAGGGATGACAGTGAGAAATTACTGTATATACTCGAGTATAAGCCTAGTTTTTCAGCCCTGAAAAAGTCCCCCTCGGCTTATACTTGAGTCAAGATTATTTATTATTTAACTCTATTATTATTATTATTATTACATTTATTATTTATCTATTTATTATTACATTTATTATTTTACTTTATTATTACTGTTATTATTACATTTCCATTACTTTATTATTACATATATTATTTTACTCTCTTTATTATTATTGGAAGGATACGCAACCACATTTATACTGAAAAAGGTTGGTATAATGGTTTAATCAGAGTTGGACAGTCTTATCTTAAATTACAGTTTTATGTAAATATTTATTTATTTATTATTTCGATTTATATACCACCCTTCCCAAAAAGGCTCAGGGTGGTTCACAGCAACGAACAACACAATCACAACATACTTAAAAACAGAATAAAACAGATTAAAACCAGAGTAGAAATTACAGCCTTAGAGATTGAACACCTGTCGGAACAGATTACATTAAACATTAAACCTACTGATGCCTCAATTAATGTAATAGTATTAGAATCTATTTTTATTTTGGAATTTACCAGTAGCTGCTGCATTTCTCACCTTTGGCTTATACTTCAGTCGATATGTTTTCCCAGTTTTTTGTGGTAAAATTAGGTGCCTCGGCTTATATTTGGGTCGGCTTATACTCGAGTATATATGGTAAATAGCTATTACTGCATCACAAGGCAAACTATCGTAGAAATGCAAAAACCACTCGTTTAATTCCAAAATTTGGGTAGAAAAATCCGTCTAGCTCATTGGTTTTTTCCTTCCAAATCAGGCACCAAGGACAAAATGACAGCCCCTAATTTTGTAGGTTCAGTTCATGCAGGCTGTACTACATTCTCCAAAGGCACAGAAAGCTTCCAAATGACCCTGACAACTGCTCTGGGGTCGACAGTATTTCCAAGGGTTTTTATGGTGCAAATGCAAATTTTATGGGGCAAATGCAACTGAAGTCGAAGTGTACAAATGTGACCTGTCTCCCGCAACCAAGAGAATTCTCCAAGCCAGGTTCGCAAGAGAGAAAAATCTATAATAATAATAATAATCTTTATTTATACCCTGCCATCATCTCCCCGCTGGGGACTTGGGGCGGCTCACATGAGGCCAAGCCCAAACAACAAATTACAACAAAACAAAAATCAAAACATCAACAATAAACACAATGTAAATGCATACACATAAATAAAAAAGCAATATACAAATAGATATCAAAAATCACAAATGACAACTCCCTTATTTACTCCCTTATCTGTACTCAATCTTCATATCTTTTCCCATCTCAAAGTGCAAAGCAAGTACAAAAAAATATACAAGGTCATTTATGCAAGTTAGCCCTCTTATGGCACTGAGCAACTGTTAATGTTTGACCATGATGCTAACATGAAGTTTAAACCTGCCTGGTGGGAGAAGCCCAGCTTACTTAAAGCCTGTGGATCATTACCTTGCAGATGCTCTGGAACTCCTCGCTTTCGTCATCATAACAAGCCAGAAGGAAGCCGCCATAGGCGCCTGCACGCTTTCCCTTCCCCAAGTAGGCGCCAATCACCACCAGGTCCAGTGTGTCCCCCACACCATCTAGATAATCTTTTTTCAGCTAGTGTAGAAAACACAGTTACCATGAGTTAAACGAAGGAAGACGCAGTTCCACCATGTCTCCTGTGTCATTAGTTCGGAGCCCCTCCACTCAGCAACAATACAGTAATATATAATACTAAAATGGTGCTATGCTAATAATATAATGTATTGTATATGCATATAATATTGATAATATTATAATGTAATACAATACTAATAATACAATATAATAATTGTATATCATATATTACATGTAATATTACTAATAATATTGTAGTATAGTGGTATAGTACAATATAATAATATATAGTATTAATATTGTGCTATGCTAATATAATATATTGTATGTACATATAATACTGATCATAATATTGTAATACAATATAATACTAATAATAACACAATATAATAATATAATAATTATATGTATTACTAATAATATTGCAGTATAGTGGTGTAATATTATGTAGTAATATAATACTAATATTGTGCTATGCTAATATTGTACATACAATATAATAATATAATATATTGTATGTACATATAATACTGATCATAATATTATAATACAATATAATACTAATAATAATACAATATACTAATTATATGTATTACGAATAATATTGCAGCATAGTGGTATAATATTATATAGTAATATATAATACTAATATTGTGCTATGCTAATAATATAACATATTGCATGTACATATAACTTGTAAGCCGCTCTGAGTCCCCTTCAGGATGAGAGAAGCTGGGGTATAAATATAGTAAATTAATTAATGAATTAAACCTGTCTAAGTAAAAGCAATTTGTCTTGAGATTTTCTAAGGAATGCAAGCTTTGATGCGGTTATTTGTGGGAACCAAACACACTGTTACTGATGTAATTGTTTTTGTCATTGGAAGTCATTATGGCCATTTTACTCAAACCAATAAATAAGAAAAATAATTGACCCTCTCCTTCCCTCCCTCAACTGCAGTCATTCAGGGGAAAGAAAAAGGCACTACTTTGTTTTTCCTTATGTTATTGTAGCTCAATCAACATTGTTCTGACAGATGGCATTGCAAGCTGAAGAACTACATTCTTACCTTCAGCCAGTTGTGGGATCTCTTTGCAATTTCATATGTGGCATCCACTTCCAATGTTTTTACCATTAGCCCCTCACAAGAGTCTGAAGGAGGCAAGTTATCTTATTAGTAGCCCATCCCATATAGCAGGTCATTAATCCTGCTTCTTTATTCAAGGAGTGTAGGGTAGAATACACTGCACCTCTGTTTTTCTCCTTACACATACTATGGGCCTTGCGTAATCTATTGGTTTTTCGGAAGGCCTGCAAGTCGGCCCTATTCCGACAGGCCTTTGAGTTGTAATGTGCTATCCCCTAGGATTTGTGTTATCTCTTAGGAATGTTTTATCCTTGTGGTTTTATTGCTGTTGTAGATTTGTTGTTTAATTGTGGTGCTTGATGTAAGCCGCCCCGAGCAGGCTGGGAGTGGCGGCCAATAAATCTAACAAATCTATTATATAAATGGGTTCACGTCATGTGATGTATACCTCAAACAAAGAAACCATACAACGCAGAAAAACAATACTTGCCAACAGAAATAGGCCTCAAGCAAGGTACGTTTGTAGCAAAGAAACTCCCCCAACCTAAAAGCCCCCAAAACAACGAGTAAAAAATTAAAGTACATTTCCCAGTATCCTCCGGGGCAGCCAACGACTCACCCAGCCTCTACATTCTGAACAACATGATTGGCTGCCAATAAGGGTGGATTTGCATAACTGCTGTAACCATAGCAATGCTGGCAAGAGCCATCCAAGGCTAGGATAGAATGGTGAGAGATTTCAGTTGGTGTTTGAGAGTTAAACTGCCAAAACCAAACTCTGAGGGAGCAATTCTCCAGCAAATTCCTACCCACACAACACAACACAACACAACTTCAAAACACAACCCATCCCACCAACCTTACGGGACCCCGTACACACAACACCTACAAACACCACAAACTAAAACCATTCCTTCCTTCCACACAGACATAAACTGACCCAAAAGACAAGCCATGCCTTATAAAAATAACAGCATCGGACGACACACTCACAACGCTACATACATCAAACAAAAAAGGGCAGAACACACGCCAGAACAGAAACACACTGCGCAGCAGAGACACAGACAACAGGTCACTGCACGACGCACAGCTGAGAACCAAATGCAAAGAACTGCACAACAAGAAGAAGCGTGCAGCCAGGAACAACAAAGACGCAGAAATGCAACACAACAGCAGCACGCAAGGAGCGCAGAAAAACGACGTCGCAACACAGAAAACAAACTTCAAAAACACCACAACCAATTCCACCACTTAGCCTTCAGATACAACGCTGCAGAAGACTACAGCATGGTGCCAGAGGCCGACATTGGCACCCTAACGCACATCTGCACACACTGCAAAGCCCTGAAATACCCAGCAGAAACAACAGGAATGTGCTGCCTAGCCGGTAAAGTCTCTCTACCACCACTTGCCACTCCTCCACAACCACTACAGACTTTGCTGAGTGGACACACTCCAGAATCAAAACACTTCCTCCGCTATATAAGACAATACAACTCATGCTACCAGATGACATCATTTGGAGCACACATAGAAAGTGCGCAATTCATGCCTACATGACCCCACCAAGACCGTAAGTAACATCATTTCCAACCCTTACATCTCGCATCTCCTAAATAGGGCACAGCAACGCGTGCCGGGTACAGCTAGTAAATAATAAATAAAATGTAGAACAGGCATGGGCAAACTTCTTCCCTTAAGGTGTTTTGGACTTCAACTCCCATAAGTCTTTGGACTTCAGTATTGGAAATAAGTGCACACAGTCTCTAGGGAAATATCCTTTTGGAAATAAATGGGATTCATAACCTTACTGAAAAAGTTTATCCGTTTGGCAAATGAACATGTGGAGACCACCTATTGGAAACTAGTAGTCAAGAAAAGCATGACCTTGTTAGAAGTCAACCCTTTTGAACAAGTGATGTTCATAAGCATTCATGTAATGGCACACAGGTAACTCAGTTGTTAAACTGAAGAACCATGTCTTTGAACTGCCAAGGACAAAGACATGCCACTACAAAATATATTTGGTTAGCAGAGGATGGCTGTTTCTTTGAAACTGAAATTGCAGTTGCACTTGCCCAAAACATATACACTCATTTTAAAATATGCACTCAGAGATTGAAAAATAAACCAGGAAAGGGATCTTGGGGTTTTGGTGGACAGCTCAATGAAGATGTCAACCCAGTGTGCTGCAGCAGTGAAAAAGCAAATTCTATGCTTGGCATGATCAGGAAGGGAATCGAAAATAGGTCAGCAAATGTTGTATTACCTCTCTACAAATCGATGGTAAGGCCACATTTGGAGTACTGTGTACAATTCTGGTCTCCGCACCTTAAGAAGGATATAACGGAACTGGAAAAGGTACAGAAAAGGGCAACAAGAATGATCCAAGGGATGGAGCGGCTCCCTTATGAAACCAGGTTGCAATGCCTTGGTCTTTTCAGCCTTGAAAGACTGCGTTTAAGAGGTGACTTGATCGAAGTGTATAAAATCATGCATGGGATAGAAAAGGTGAATAAAGAAAAACTATTTTCTTTGTCACAAAACACTAGGACTAGAGGGTACTCCCTGAAGCTCCAAGGTAGGAAAATTAGGACTAATAAAGGGAAATATTTCTTCACCCAGAGGGTCATTGGGTTATGGAACTCACTTCCAGAAGAGGTTGTGACAGCTGTCAGCCTGAACAACTTCAAGGCAGGATTAGACAGATTCATGGATACCAAGTGTATCGGTAGTTACTGAAAAGGACATTCAAGTGCCACCTCGGAGTTGGTTGAGGTAGGCAGGATTTCCCTGGGTACTGGTTGTGGGGGTCGGGAGCAGGTCAGGGTTTTGCCCTCCCTTCTGCTCGAGATCCCCGTGTACAACTGGTGGGCCACTGTGTGATACAGAATGCTGGACTAGATGGGCTGAGGTCCGATTCAGCATGGCTCTTCTTATGTTCTTATGTTCTTAAGTCTTCTTTGAAAAATAACCTATCTTGTTTACTCACAAATATCTTGTATTAATTCACACATTTCTTATTAAAGTTCAGTAATAGATAGGATGTAGGTCTCTGTGTGTTGAGTAACCAGTGTATCATTCTTAATCAATAGTCCATAGTATTTAGGTATAGTTGAACTCACTGAAGTTCATAAACAAACATGCATTCACCTCCACTGAGGTCTAAAGCAGCAACATGCATCCACCTCCACTAAGGTCTGATGCAAACTGCTAACACTGAAGTCCAAGAACATACTTCTCCATGTAAGTCCAAACAGCAAATGAACACAAAATCGAGCCTTGAGTCTGAACATGCTCAGTACAATCACATGTCTATAACCCCTCCCACACAAAAGAGGCACAGTCAAACTGGCAAATCAACATACACATAGAATAGTAAAGGTAAAGGTATTCCTCTGACATTAAGTCCAGTTGTGTCTGACTCTGGGGGTTTGGTGCTCACCTCCGTTTCTAAGCTGAAGAGCCGGCGTTGTCCGTAGACACCTCCAAGGTCATGTAGCCTGCATGACTGCATGGAGCGCTGTTACCTTCCTGCCAGAGTAGTACCTATTGATCTATTCACATTTGAATGTTTTTGAATTGCTAGGTTGGCAGAAAGCTATTTAGCAAATATATACATTAACAAATGAATAGTGAAAGGCTTGGGAGGTTGCTATTTCCAACATTCAATTCCCACAAATCCTACTGGCTATTATGAATTGTAGGAGTTAAAGTCCAAAACACCTGGAGGGCCGAAGTTTGCCCATGCCTGATGTAGAAGGTAGCTAAATCTGTTTCATTTAAACCTACATGGCCTTATGTCCTAATTCAGTATCCTGAACATTACTATATTTCACAACTACAAGGCTGGAAGTCAAAAGAGGCCTGGTCTTAAGAAATATTACATCAACTGGGGAAACTCAATCAAATAATTGCTACTTACCTTTGATGGAGCGTTCCAGGAACTCTGCTATCTCGTCTGTGTTACTTGTTTCCATGGAGGTGGCAAAGAGGAATTGACCTTCAACCTCAGTGAAGGAATTCCGCAGTAGAGTCCGGCGCTGGGATAAGGGTTCCCGGACCAGAGACTACAAGGACACAAGATTGCTCATTCAACAGGCAGACAAAGAAAAGGCAACAAGGCAGGGCAATTAGAAAACAAGAGTAAACAATGCAGGGTGAATGGTGTTGAACAGTGATGCGCGAAATAAAAGCATCAAATGGTCAGTTGTATAACGGAACCAGAAGACTTACCTGCCCGTTGAGGTAGAGCATGTCAAATGCATATACGCAGACCTGCACTCTGATATCCTCAGCATCCACATCCTGGAAGAAAAATGGTGGCCTTAAGGAAAGATTAGACATTTGAATACTGCTCTGGCCTTTGTCTTCCCCAAAGAATGTTTGTATTTTCATACTTTCCAGCAAATAGTTGCCAGTGCGTTGTCGAAGGCTTTCAGGGCCGGGATCACTGTGTTGCTGTGAGTTTTCCAGGCCGTATGGCCATGTTCCAGAAGCATTCTCTCCTGACATTTGGCCCACATCTATGGCAGGCATTCTCAGAGGTTGTGAGGTCTGTTGGAAACTTGGCAAGTGAGGTTTATATATCTGTGGAATGTCCAGGGTGGGAGAAAGAACTCTTGTCTGTTAGAGGCAAGTGTGAATGTTGCAACTGGCCACCTTGATTAGCATTGAATGGCCTTGCAGCATCAAAGCTCGGCTGCTTCCTGTCTGGGGGGAAATCCTCTGTTGGGAGGTGTTAGCTGGCCCCGATTGTTTCATGTCAGGAATTCCCCTGCTTTTTGAGTGTTGTTCTTTATTTACTGTTCTGATTTTAGAGGGTTTTTTTTTTACTATTGGTAGCCAGTTTTTGTTCATTTTCATGGTTTCCTCCTTTCTGTTGAACAGGCATGTGGACAATTTTAACAGAAAGGAGGAAACCATGAAAATGAAAAAAACTGGCTATCAATAGTAAAAACTTTTAAAATCAGGACAGTAAATAAAGAGCAACACTGAGCAAACAGGAAGAACCCCCAAGGAAGAACAAGCCAGCCTTTGAAGCTGCAAGGCCATTCAATGCTAACCAAGGTGGCGAATTGCAACATTCACATTTGCCTCAAACAGACAAGAGTTCTTTCTTCCACCCTGGACATTCCACAGATATATAAACCTCACTTGCCAAGTTTCCAACAGACCTCACAACCTCTGAGGATGCCTGCCATAGATGTGGACAAAACATCAGGAGAGAATGCTTCTGAAACATGGCCATACAGCCCAGAAAACTCACAGCAACCCTATTGCAGCCTTCTTCAATTTCCAGTAATTCTCCTTCTAAATGCCCCACAATTTGTTAGTAAACAATACACCAGTGTTTCCCAACCACTGTGACGCGGCACAGTAGTGTGCTGTGACGGACCTCCTGCTATGCCGCGAGAAAAGCTCTCTGCCTCCCTTCGTTCCCCCCTCCTCCTGCCGAGCTCTTGCTGCTTGGGGGAGGAGGAGGAAGGGCCGGGCAGCGGCGAAGAAAAAAAAGAAGGGATCGGGGCGCCGCCTCCTTCGGCTGTTTCCCCATCCAGCCTCCAATCCGCCATGACACTCGCCCCTCGCTCGCTGAAGCCGCCCCATGCCCTGCCCCCTCCTCCCGGCTTCCGCTCTCCCACAGCTTCTCCAACCTTGAGGGGACAGTGCCAAGCCAACATTGTGCTGGCTTTGCCACCGCTGGCTTGGCATTGCCCCCTCAAGGCTGGAGAAGCTGTGGGAGAGTGGAAGCCGGGGGGAGGGGGCATGGCGCGGCCTGGCTCCACCCCCTCCCCTGGCTTCCGCTCTCCCACAGCTTCTCCAGCCTTCAGGGGACAGTGCCAAGCCAGCATTGTGCTGGCTCTGCCACCACTGCCTTGGCATTGCCCCCTCAAGGCTGGAGAAGCTTTGGAAGAGGTGAAGCTGGGGGGAGGGGGCAGGGCATAGTGCAGCCTGGCTCCTCCCCCGGTTTCGGTACTCCCAGCAGCTGCTCCCAGCAGGCCATCATCCCCCAGCTGTTCTTTACTGTGTTAGAGTGTCATTTTGTGTCATTTTGGTTGGTGGTGTGCCCCCGGATTTTTTTAATGTTAAAAGTGTGCTGCGGCTCAAAAAAGGTTGGGAAACACTGCAATACACTATTACACAGTCCAACTATTTTTTTTCTTGGTGTCTTGATTTTCAGGCCTGTTCCTGGGTTTTTTTGGGGGGGTGCTGATTCAGAAAATTGTATTGGACAGACTGCATCAGCTCTAGTTTCTTTGATATGTTTTATTATGATTCTTTATGGGTAGGCAGATGGCTACTAATATATGGCAATATGTTCTGTAGCTCAAAAAAATAGAGCGGACGGGGGGAAAGTGGCATCGATTTTTAAAACCAACATATCAAATATACCCATAAGCAAGTCTAACGTTTGAGGCCCCAAAATGTGTGTTGGCCGATGTTGTCGAAGCTATATAAAATATTCCTACTTCATCTACCAATGAATAATCCATTTTATTCCAGTTGTGTTCTTTCCCATAAGAAAGGAAGAATCAAGCAAAAGGGATGCTGGGCAGGAAGCCCTTTAAACCCAGTAAAATAATCCAGCTTACTTTACGCTTCCGGGTAGTCAGCACTTGGAATGGCTGGATCTGTTTGAAAACAGGATCCCAGGCCACAGCTTCTGCATCCAAGATACACGACTGTACAGTGCTCTTCTTTACCTGCAAAATCATGAGGGTTTAGGTTAGTTCCTCTTTATCCCAAACTCTCTGCATAACAACTGCTCTCTACCAGGTCATCCCCAATTTTATTTATTTATTTATTTGGAACATTTATACCCCATCCTTCTAAACGTCCATAGAGGGACTTAGGACGGCTTCCAACAGGCAACTATTCAATGCTGACACAATATAACAACATAACATAAAATACAATTAGCATACATTAAAAATAGTTATAAATATACATTAAAACAGTTTGCCGGTTCAAATTGTCATCCAAATCAGTCAACTAAAACCTTATATTCACCAGTAAATCAGTCTATTCTACAAATGCTTGATCCCACAGCCAGGATTTGAGTTTTTTTCCTGGAAGATCAGGAGGGATGGGGCAGATTTAATCTCATAAGGGAGGGAGATCCACAGCCGAGGATTTTATCTATTCACAAATTTATTTATTTATTATTCAAATTTGTATGCCGCCACTCCCCGAGGGCTCGGAGCGGCTCACAACATCCAGTAAAAAACATCATAATACAAAAAAATAGCCATTTTTTAAAAACAAAGTTAAGATTCAAAGGCCAGCTGGAACAGATGGGTCTTACAGGCCCTGCTGAACATCGATAAGTCTCGTAGGGCCCGAACTTCGTTAGGCAAAGTGTTCCAGAGCCATTTCCAAAAACCACTGTACCTTGGGGATACGGCTCACAATATCAGGATACTTGGTTGTGTTGTTCTCTTGGTTCCGGCTGTAGATATGCACTTCTCCATTCTCCAGGATGTGGATCTGTGAAGAAGGAAAATCCACCCTTGAGACTCAGGCTCCTTCTACACTGCTATATAAAATCCAGATGATCTACTCTGAACTGATTATATGGAAGTGTAGACTCATATAATCTAGTTCAGAGCAGATAATGTGGATTATCTGCTTTTGATAATCTGGATTATATTTATTATGTATTTATTTATATTTATTTACTTCATTTGTATACTGCTTTTCTCACTTCCAACTTATTTATGGCAAAATTTAATGCCTCACATACATATGAAACCTAACATATAACAACATTACGATATAACTATCCAAGAAGATCATGAAAACGTAACAAAATTTAAACATTAAAACATGGAGTTAAAAACATATTAATATAAACATTATTAATATATTAAAAACATATTAATATAAAATCACACAATCCATTATATGACAGCGTAGAAAGGGACTCGAATACAAAGGTGAAGGGAGGACCTACTCCAAGCATCCTTACCTGTGCTCGCTCCCCATCATATTTATATTCACAGGTAAAAGCGGCTTCTTCAAAACGCTTTAATACTTCTCCAATTCCTTTCGTTGGATGAGCCAGCATAGGCTTCAAGGGGATTCCTGTGGGAGAAAATATGTACGGCTATAATTTATATTAATTATTCATTTCTGCATCTCGAGAAACAGCTTCCTAAGATCTACAGAGACACTTACAGGAACACCTCAGCAAGTGAGAGGCCAAAAGTGGCAGGTCAAAGAAAATTTAGCATAATGCCAAGTTTTAAACTTTGTGGTTTAAAAAATATATTATAACTGTATTCTCAATTTGCTTCTGATACGATAAATAAATAAATATCTGCATCACTAAAAAATAAGTCAAGTGTTCCCAGTTTAGAAAAATGAAGGATTACTTATAATACTGATTAGGAAGAAATGTGCAAGAAAAAAACCCCCCTCAACATTTCCTTACCACTTTCTATATACCCTTTCGAATCTCAGTAAAGAGTTTTCTAGTTTTTGAAATGCAAAATGTGTGCATTTACAAATATACTGTCAGGATCACCATATGGCTGCTTCGGTTCTCTGCCATAAAGAAGGGAGGTGGGGGAGGGAGGCTGGGTGCAGTTGGGGAAGGTAGTGCAGATAAGACATCTGTTTTGTGAGGGAAATTGAAACTGCAGTTAACAGACTGTGGGCACAGTGTTTGGCCACTAGGGGGCGGATGGGAGTTGGGGCTGATATGTACAGGAAGTTTGAACAGGAAAACTTTAGAACTGTCTTTTTAAGATTGTGGAAAGAAGGAATAAACCACCGGTCTCCAGCATTGTATTGTCGTGAGCTTGATTTTAACTTCAAGATCATCCAGAGTCTAACGCATATTTTCAGTATACTGTATACATATATGTATCAAACACACACACACACACACACACACTACATCAGGGGTGCCCACACTTTTTCAGCATGCGAGCTACTTATACTAAAACCAAGTCAGAAAGATCTACCTACCTCCTCAAGGCTGGAGAGGGGAGGGGGCAGGGTGGGGCTTGGCCAGAGGGGGGCAGAGCTAGGCCGCGCCAAGCCCCGCCCCCTCCCCTCTGGCTTTGGCGCTCCCAGCAGCGTTTCCAGGCTTGAGGATAGCAATGGCAAGCCAGTGGTGACATAGCTAGCACAAGGCTGGCTTGGCACTGCCATCCTCAAGCCTGGAGAAGCTGCTGGTAGAGCGGAAGCCACAGGGGGCAGAGCCAGGCCGTGCCAAGCCCCGCCCCCCCTCCTGGGCAGCCCTGCACTACATTATCAAAACACATTTGATAATATACAATATACCGTAAATACTCTAATATAAGCCAACCCGAATATAAGCCGAGGCCTCTAATTTTACCACAAAAAACTGGGAAAACCTATTGACTTGAGTATAAGCCGAAGGTGGGAAATGCAGCAGCTACAAGTCAGCTTCAAAATAAAAATAGATACCAAAAAAGTTACATTAATTGAGGCATCCATAGGTAAAATGATTTGGAATATTTACATAACACTGTAATTTAAGATAAGACTGTCCAACTCTGATTAAACCATTATTCTAACCTCCTATGTAAATGTGCTTACGTATCCTTCCAATAATGATAAAGAGAGTAAAATAATAAATGTAATAATAACAATAATAAATAGGGGAAAATAAGGAACATAATAATAAATAGAGTACAATAACAAATGTAAAATAATAAAGTAAAATAATGTAAATGTAATAATAGAGTAAATAAATGTAATAAAAAATACTAATAACAGAGTAAAATAATAAATAACCTTGGCTCGAGTATAAGCCGAGGGGAGCATTTTCAGCCTAAAAAAGAGGCTGAAAAACTAGGCTTATATTCGAGTATAATTATGTAATTATGCATAAAATATGTCAAATCTACATATCTGCATGTGGGCACACATCTGAATTATTGCGTAAAATGACAACACAAATAAAAAGTGGATAGTTAAGGAAAGTCATAGTCATCTGTGACATAGAAAAAGCAGACTTTATTGGAGCCTGTACTTTAAAAAAAACTTGTCAAAAATGGGTTGCTCTTTATAAAAAAAAAAGCCTGAGTTTTGCAGAAATCCGTGTTCTGCACTGGGTAACATTTCATGCGCATAGGTTGCATTTACAGAACTGCACAAGATAAATAGTTCTAGGAAACAGACACTAGCATGGCATAAACAAGATATTCCTGTTGTATAGAACGCCATCCCTCCGGAAAAAAATTCTGCGGATACCTGGTGTGATTTTGCAGTGCTGTGGCAGGCTCTTCACGCCGTGTTCAAGGAGGACAGGCACAATGATGTCATAATTTGGCAGCTCACTGGAGAAAAAAAAGCAAGAAAGAATGAAGGGGAACAGTTTGATCTGATCCTTCGAAGTGAGGAATGGGCAAAGTGTGGCTTGTGAACAACATGTCATTTTTGTGGTTTCCACGAGTCAAAGAAATTGCCTCGTTCTAGGGCAGGTGCCGGGAACCTATGGCTCGCGAGCCAGGTCTGGCTCTTTTGATGTCTGCATCTGGCTCGCAGGAGAGCCCCCCTCTCTGTTTCTGTCTCTCTCTGGGGTGCCATTGCCGGTCAACTAAAGTGAAGCCCCGCCTCTCTATGGGTCTTCTGCCCGCTGCCGCCATTTTTGTTGAGGCCTCCATTTCCTAGAGAGGCGGGGAGGCTCAGGAGGGGAGGGGCCGGGCGATGCCTTTCCCTGTGAGCTCACTTCCGGAGGAGGAGGCGGAAAAGAGGAGGCCTCTCGGGGGAAGAGAGAGAGAGCAGGGGAGGAAGAAGGAGGGTAAGGTAAGGAATGGCGGTCATTGGGCCCTGCTTTTCCCTCAGAGTTCTGGCTCAGGGTTCCGGGCTTTGGGGCCGAGGAGGTTCCGGGGTCTCCTCATCCTCTCCCGCCTCCTCGGCCTGCGCAGGGGCCCGTTTGTAACGGCTCTGCCTCTGCTGTTCCTCTCAGGCCTCCTTCCTTCCTTCGTGGCCAAGGCTTTGGAAGGTAGTGAAGGTGTGCCAAGGGAGCACACCGTCATTCTGCCAGGGGAATACTTTTCTCATAGTATGTACATATATACTCACATTTAGTTGAATTCAGTCTTAAAATATATTATATATATTATGTGGCTCTTACTGAAATACATTTCCAACTATTTTGCTTTCATGGCTCTCTGAGTCAAAAAGGTTCCCAACCCCTGTTCTAGGGGATGTGCATGCATGTAGCTTGGGGGGGGGGGGGGGGGCTTGAGGGCCTTCAGCCCCCCTGAAATCCTCAGGGTGGTCTGCGAGAAGGCCTTACTGGTACATTATTTAAACTGTTACGTTTATTCATATCATGATCTGATCACCATGCTCAATATATCCCATATGCATGAGGGTATTGGGATAACGATACAAAAGGTTTGCTAGGGTAGACCCTCTCTCACTGACTCATTTTGCTATTTTTGCCCTCCTGGATCATTTTAATTAATACAGGAAAATCCTTTCCCTAAAACAGGAAGTTCCCCTAGGTCTAAAGTTGCTCTAAAGAGAGCTTAGAGGGCATTTGGGGACAAAAGTAACGCTTGTCAGGGGCAGATGGCTGTCCAGTCTCTTGAAGAGGGTTAATATAGCCCTTTATACTTTCAGAGGTGGCTACCTGCATTCTAAGCCGAAGGCCTCCCTGAACTGTGGGTACTTAGAAAGTACAAATCCAAGTCCAGCACTTACAAATAGCTGCCACTGCTCTCCTCCCTAGAGCCACTCTGATAATGTTTCCTAAGGCTATCATTCTGTTCTCTTTGGCTCTTTTTGCATAATTCAGATTGAGGGTAATAGGCACAGCGGGTTAAACCACTGAGCTGCTGAACTAGATGACCAAAAGGTTGGCAGTCTGAATCCAGGGAGTGCGGTGAGCTCCCACTCTTAGCCCCAGCTTCTGCCAACCTAGCAGTTTGAAAACAATCAAATGTGAGTAGATCAATAGGTACTGCTTTGACGGGAAGGTAACAGTACTCCATGCAGTCATGGAGGTGTCTACAGACAACGCCAGCTCTTCAGCTTAGAAATTGAGACGAGCACCACCCCTCAGAGTCAGACACGACTAGACTTAATATCAGGAGAAACCTTTACCTTGGCAAATACAGGAAAAACGCAAATAGAACTTGAAACTATTTTCCAAAGGAGAAGATGTAGCTATCTATCTAATAAGTAGTGGTATAAGAGCACAATTCCCAAAACTTACCCTCCTACTACCCACTTGATTTACCAGAAAAGATCCACATTGTCATGGCTGAATACAAGGTGAGATTTTCCTAAACTCACCAATTTATTTTCTCGGTCTAAGCTAGTGAGGCCTCTGAAGATAAGGCTCCTGGTCACAAATAGGAAAAAGCTAGCACAGGTCATTAAGTAGGGAGTTACTCACCAGAAGGCTTGCTTAACAATCAAGGCTCTCTCATCTAGCCAGGATTTGCGGGCCTCTGCAGATTTGCCTTTTGAAGCATCCAGAATTTCTTGGGGGAATTCTATAGACGGGGAATATAGGCATAGCAGGTTGTTTACATATAAAATGCCGGGGTCTCTGTGTGGCTAGAATGTAGGTGAGTTTGGAAAGACACTTTCTCGGCCCCAGATAGGGGCAAAGGCAAATCCCCTCTGTACAAATCTTGACAGGAACTCCCCTTATGACCTTTGACACATAACAATAACAGAGCCTTTAACAGCTTTATATTTCTATTTCATAGCAACCATCCTCTCTTTCAGTAGAAAGGCTAGCAAATCTTGGTTTTCATGTCCTTCTATTCTTGTCCTTTTGGTTCTACAAATTCCACATTTTCAGAACCAAGTGACTCCTTAGCTTCATCATGGACTCACTTTGTCCTGGAGGAGTGAGTGATGCTGCCTGGGCCAGGGCTGACAGGACAGATTGTTCTGCTAAACCAATTCGCAGCTTCCCTTCCAGTGATCTGAAATTAAAACAAAAATATAAAACACAAAAGTCCACCTCATTACAAGGATAAAGCTGACAATTAGGGAAAATACGTTATCAAAGGCATTCATGGCCAGAATCACTGGATTGCTGTGAGTTTTCTGGGCTGTATGGCCAGCGTCTTTCACATATCTGCCATCAGAGACCACCAAGATCAGCTCAAGAAAACCTTTTGTCTATTCCTGGTCCCAGGGAGGCTCGCCTGGATTCCATGAGGCGCAGGGCCTTTTTGGTTCTTGCCCCAACCTTGTGGAATTCCATACCTCCATACATTAGAGCTATGCCTGATTTGCGGTCATTCTCCCAAAGCTCTCAAAACCTGGCTCTTTGTCAAAGCTTTTAAACTGTGATTTATTGTTGATATGCTTGTTGTATTATTGCTGTGTAAGTCGCTTGGAGCACTCCGGTGGAGAGCAACTCAACAAATAATAAATTGAAATGAAATGAAATGTTCCAGAAGCATTCTCACCTGATGTTTCTCCCACACCAACCTGGACACAGCATATTATTTGAGAACACAGAAATGCTGAACCACTCTAACAACTACTATGTCAGCCTACACAAAGAAGCCATTGAAATCCACAAGCATGTAGACAATTTCAACAGAAAGGAGGAAACCATGAAAATGTAAGGCTACCAGTATTAAATAAAAACTCTAAAATCAAGACAGTAAATAAAGAACACTCCGAAAACAAGAGAATTCCAGACAGGAAACAATCAGGGCCAGTGAACAACTCCCAACAAAGGATTTCCCCAGGCAGGAAGCAGCCAGGCTTTGTAGCTGCAAGGGTATTCAATCCTAATTGAATCCAACTACCGACCCTGGATGGCGAGACATTATGCCCGTCATCATTAGTAAAAAGCCTGGGAGTCCTTTTGGACCCTCTGCTGTCAATGGAGGCTCAGGTCCCCAATGTCAGCAGAATTGCGTTTTTCCATCTTCGACAGGCGAGGCATCTGGCTCCCTATCTGTCCCAGAACAACCTGGCCACAGTAATCCAAGCCACGGTCATCTCAAGACTTGACTACTGTAACGCTCTTTACATTGGTCTACCCGTGACTCTGATCCGAAAACTGCACTGGTTACCAATCGAATACCGAATTACATTCAAGGTGTTAGTTCTTACTTTCAAGGCCTTACATCAGGGGTGCTCAGAAAGTCGATAGCGATCGACTGGTCGATCTTGGGACCCAGGGAGGTCGATCCCAGCTGGATGGGACGCTTCTGAGGGGACGGAGCCATGTCGCGCCAAGCCCCGCCCCCTCCGCCGGCTTCAGCATTTCCACAGCTTCTCCTGGGTAGAAGGATAATGCCAAGCCAGTGGTGGCTATCTATGCCACCACTGGCTTGGCATTATCCTCTTCTACCCAGGAAAAGCTGTGGAAATGCTGAAAGCCAGAGGGGGAGGGGGAGCTTGGCGGGACTTGCTCTGCCCCTTTTCTCTGACTTTAGCATTCCCTGCTTCTCCTGGATAGAAGACGATAATGCCAAGCCAGTGGTGGCATAGATAGCCACCACTGGCTTGGCATAACCTTTCTGTACCCTGGAGAAGCTGTGGAAATGCTAAAGCCAGAGGAAAAGGAGGCGGAGCTAAGCCCCGCCAAGCTCCGCCCCCTCCGCCAGCTTCAGCATTTCCACAGCTTCTCAAGAGTAGAAGGAGGTAATGCCAAGCCACTGGTGGCTATCTATGCCACCACTGGCTTGGCATTATTCTCTTCTACCCAGGAGAAGCAGTGGAAATGCTGAAGCCAGAGGGAGGAGGGTAGGATTGCCATATGTCCCGTATTATACGGGACGTCCCATATTTCGGGCCTTTTTCAGGTGTCCCGTATTTCCAGCTGCTGTCCCTTATTTTTGGCTCCTCCTGGCCTGCCCTCTCTCTGGCTGGTGCTGGGACAAGAGGGGCCGGCTCCGAGCCGGAGGCTCGGGCGCCGCTGCGCGTGGCCAGCCTTCCTTCTTTCTCTGGCTTGGAAAGGGAGGCGAGGCAGCCCTCCCCATGCAGGCAGCCTTCCCCGCCCCGCCCCTCCGTGTGGCCTGGCTTGGAAAGGGAGAGCAGCGGGGTCAGGGGGCACCTACCTACTTTCAGACTGAAAGTAGGTAGGTAAGTAGGTAGGGGGAAGGAGGGCGTCCCCTGGCCCCGCTGCTCTCCCTTTCCAAGCCAGGCCGCACGGAGGGGAATTCGGAGGGAGCGAAAGGCAAGTGGGGAAGGCTGCCTGCATGCTCCGCGAGAGAAGGCTCTGCCCCTCGCCTGCTTCAATTGCTTTCAGGCGAGGGGATTGTGATCATTGGGCCAACAAACCTCGCCATGCAGGCAGCCTTCCCTCCTTGCCCCCTTTCTTCCTTTCCTCCTTCCTTCCTTCTTTCTTTCCTTCCTGCCTGCCTGCCTGGCTTTTTCCCCCTCCCTCCTTCCTTCGTTCCTTTCCTTCCTGGGGCTTCTGTGTGGGGCAGAGGCTGCTGGGAGGAAGGAGGTCTCCCACGTGGGCTGCCTGTTCAGGGAGCCTTTGCCTCCGAGTACAAGCACTCTGCAATTCCCAGGAAAACAGGTCAGTTCCCCTCTTCAGTATTTTCTGCTGGTCATGGGAGTTCCTTGTGGGAAGTTTGCCCCAATTCTGTTATTGGTGGGGTTCAGAATGCTCTTTGATTGTAGGTGAAAGAACCATACATCCCAGCAACTCTCCAACTCCCAAATGTCTCGTCTATTTTCCCCAAATTTCCCCAGTGTTCACATTTTGGCATATTGAGGATTTGTGCCAAGTTTGGTCCAGAGCCATCATTATTTGAGTCCAGCTTTCTGGATGTAGGGAGAACTACAACTCCCAAACTCAATGTCAATGGCCTCCCAGCCCTTCTAGTGTTTCCTGTTGGTCAGGGGACTCCTGTGTGCCACGTTTGGCTCAATTTCATCATTGGTGGAGTTCAGAATGTTCTTTGTTTATAGGTAAACTGTAAATCCCAAAAAACAGGGTACTATATCAATACTTATGTTGCAAAATAGAGTACTAATGCTGATATTGATAGTAATGCATTAAACATGTAGAAAACCATATATGTTGATTTTTAGTATAATCCAGATTATACAGATATATAATCAGGATTATATTCCACTATAAATTTATAATTGTTAAAATAGAGTACTCTACTTATGCTAATATTGATGCATTAATGCATTAAACATGTAGAAAACCGTATATTTGATTTTTAGTATAATCCAGATTATACAGATATATAATTAGGACTATATTCCACTATAAATTTATAATTGTTAAAATAGAGTACTCTACTTATGCGAATATTGATGCATTTTGGAAATCCTTATTAAATTTTTCCATATTTAATTATTCTAAATTTTTGGAAATCCATATTTAAGTTTGGATTTCCTTAAAGGACCTCGTTAGAAGCATATATCTGCATGCATACCATAGATCTGGGCAAAATGACAGGAGAGAATGCTTCTGGAACATGGCCATACAGCGGTGAGTTTTCCCAGGCTGTATGGCCATGGTTCCAGAAGCATTCTCTCCTGACATTTTACCCACATCTATGGCAGGCATCCTCACGTTCGATTTTCAAGTTTTTATTAAGTGTCCCTTATTTTTGCGAAAAATCCCGTAAATGTCCCTTATTTCTGCTATCAAAATATGGCAACCCTAGAGGAGGGGGCGAAGCCAAGCCCCACCAAGCCCCGCCCCCTTCCCCAGCTCCGCCCTGTTATCTCTTGGTAGATCTTTCTGACTTGGTTTTAGTTTAAGTAGCTCGCATGCTGAAAAAGTGTGGGCACCCCTGCCTTACATGGTCTGGGGCCAGTGTACCTAAGGGATCGCCTAATCCCATATAATCCCCCGAGATCGCTACAGTCAGAGGATCAGAACCTCTTAGACATCCCCAGCTTAAGATCTTTTTGTCTGACGACAACTCGGTGAAGGGCTTTTTCAATCATTGCCCCCGTGTTGTGGAACGCCTTGCCGCCTGAGACTTGAGCTCTGCACAATCTGGACACCTTTCGCAGAGCATGCACGACTCATTTATTCAGGCAGGTTTTGGGTGATGTTGGGAACTTTTTAATTCTCTTGTTTTATCAGATAATGTTTTATTCTATCTTGTATGTAAACCGCCCCGAGCCTCCGGGAGTGGCGGTCAAAAATAAAAATAAATAAAATAAAAATAAATAATCAGGGTGGCCTCAAGCAGACAAGAGTTATTTCTTCCACCTGGACATTCCACATTCCACTTGCCTAGTTTCTAACAGACCTCACAACCTCTGAAGATGCCTGCCATAGATGTGGGCAAAACGTCAGGAGAGAATGCTTCTGGAACATGACCATACAGCCTGGAAAACTCACAGCAATCCAATCAGGGAAAACTGTGCCATAGAGCTGGAATTTAGTGCCATTTAGTCCAATATCCTGAGCAGTACAAGATCCCCAGCTAAACTATTCCCAGCAGATAACTGTCTAGCTTCTTTCTGAAGTTGTTCCAGAGGAGACATCTCTCTAGGCAATTGTTCTATTGCCAAACTGCTCAAGTCCTTTAACCTTTCTTCATATGTCCTCCATTCCCCTTCTTATCCTCACTGCCTTTCTCTGAACCTGGCTCCTTCTTAAAATGAGAGGCCCAGAATTGAACACAATACTCCAGTTGGGTCCTGATCAGTGCAGAATATAGTAGGCCTATGACTTGACTTGGAAACTGTGCTTCTGTTAATGCAGACTAAAATAGAATTTGGCTCCCTTGGTGCAGGAGTGTATGAGCCATAACTATAGCCATTTATTTTTAGGAGGAAGTCTGTGAAGATGAAAAGATAAGAATCTAAATTGTTGACGTGAAAAAACAACAGCAGTATGGTAAACAGCAGTATGGTTCTACTTACCGAGCAATGTAGCGAGCCTCTGAGTGGCGACAAGCAACAAACAAGGACTTAATTATATCAATTTTCTTGTTCATGGCCTAAAATGGAAAAAAAGGAAATGCATGTTATCTATATTCTTAGGGGCTCGGGAGAGGGAATAATAATCTAAAGTGAGGAGAGGGAAGAATAATCTCATGGAGCTGCCCCAAGTCCCCATTGGGGAGATGGAGGCGGGTTATAAATAAAGATTATTCTTATTCTTATTTTTAAAGAGCTAGATAAGGATAGCAACAACACTCACTGTTGGGGAATTCTACCCTAAAATACAGCAGAGCATCCAAAAACAAACACGATACAAAAGCTGAGACCAGCTCATTAGCAAGTTGAGCGTGAAGTGCCGTGTGATATAACTGTAAAGAATCCAGAGTTTGGAGGCAAGCATGCAGAGTCCAATCTTAAAAATCACAAAAGGTTTATTTACAATAATAAACAATGACTGCATTTCTTAACAATCAAGAACTGGGTCTGAGCTACTCTAACGCCCATCTCCTCTAAGGTTTCTTTTAAAAAATGTTTTTTTATTATTTTATCATGGTTCAATACATTTGTTATACATTGTTTATTTTGCAGCAGATACATATTATTCAATACAACCTATCATACTATAACTTTTAGCATCTAGGGTTATTTTTCTGCTTATACATGTTATCTATCCCTCACCACTGTGCTCCCCTCCCCCCTCCAAAGCCACAGCTTTTACATCTCATCTGTCCAAAATTTCAATTTTTCTTGTGGAGGTAACTTTCCTTCTTTCTTTTTAAATCCTCTTTCAATAAATTTTCTCCATACATCATCAAAATCACTTTGTTTCCATATCTCTTTTAACTTTTAATATACATGTCAGCTTAGCATTTATTGCTTATTTCCATACTTCCTTGTACCACTCCTCTATTTGTATATTTATTTTTCTTTTCCAATTCTTTGCTATAAGTAAGCAGTCTTGCTATTGTTAATAAGTTTGTTATTGCACCTTTATCCTTTTTTCAATTGTTTATTATTATATAATGATAATAAAGCTATACTAGGACTTCTTTCTATTTTCATGTTCATTGTATCTTCTATTTCTCTAAATACTTTCCCCATAAAAATTATTTACATATTTACATTGGCACCACATATGTATGTATGTTCCTGATTCTTGACATCCTCTCCAGCAATTTTTTGAGTAGTTTTTATTTATATTTGCTATATTTCCTGGTGTTAGGTACCATTTCCATATTAACTTATAATAATTTTCTTTAACCCGTATTGATAGATTTTTAAAAATGTCTTTGTCTCCATAATTGTTGCCACTCTGTTTCATTTATTTTTATCCCTAAATGTTCTTCCCAGACCTCCTTGAGGATGTTATTTTTTGTTTTTTCTTCCTTTATTTCAATTATTATCTTGTATCTTCTAAGGCAGGGGTGCCCACACTTTATCAGCATGTGAGCTACTTATAATAAAACCAAGTCAGAAGGATCTACCGAGAGAGAAGCAGGGTGGAGCAGGGGGAGGGGGCAGGGCTTGGTGCGGCCTGGCCCCGCCCCCCTCTGGCTTTAGCTCTACCACAGCTTCTCCAGGCTAGAGGAGGGTAGTGCCAAGCCAGTGGTGGCATAGCTAGCCACTACCGGCTTGGCACTACCCTCCTCAAGGCTGAAGAAGCTGTCGTAGCGCTAAAGCCAGAGAGGGAGGGGCGAGCCATGCCGCAAGCCCGCCCCCTCCCGGCTCAGCGCTACCAGCTTCTCCAGGCTAGAGGAGGGTAGTGCCAAGCCAGTAGTGGCTAGCTATGCCACCACTGGCTTGGCACTACCCTCCTCAAGCCTGGAGAAGCTGTGGTAGCGGTGAAGCCGGGGGAGGAGGCGGGACTTGGTGCGGCATGGCTCCGCCCCCTCTAGAAGTGCCCCATCCGGCTGGGATCGATCTCCTTCGGTCCTGGGATCGACCAGTCGATTGCGATCAACTTCCTGGGCAGCCCTGTTCTAAGGTTTCAAACAGGGGAAAGCATCAATCACTACATCTCCCCTGACACACAAGCAGAGAGAGATCTCAAAGCATACAGCACATACTCTCCATACTGAAGTGTAAGAAGGCAGCAGTCAGATTAAAAAAGGCTTGCAGAAGAAAAGTGTCCATTTTAAACAATCAATCTGAATGAGAGCAGAAACAGAGAGGAGAGAAGAAATTAGATACATTCCAACTATCATACAGGAGACATGGGAAAAGGGAAACCCTCAGCCTATACTAAATTAACTGCACTTCATTGAGGACTTGAGACTTGGGCAGTGTGGGGTTGAATTCCAACACTCACAACAAAGTCTTTCTCAAAAACAAAAAAACAAAAACAAAGTCTTTCTCTAAAGATAGATGGCATTCTCAGAGGGTTCAAGAAGACATTGTGCAATTCTGTCCTCGACTGCTCTAATGGTATCACAGAGATCTCAATTGGTCAGCAGGAAAGGGTTGTGAGAAGAACCAAAATGCAGAACTATCCACTTGAGTTTGATTTGGACAGCTCTGTGCTAATATAAAATTAAACTATATTGAAAAGACAATGTCTGGTATGTTATACCAAGTAGACGGCAACATTAACACTGCTGCAATTGGAAGAAATGCTTACCTGACCCTAGCCTTGCCCTGTTCCCTGACACCCCAATCAATGGTGTTAGGGAAAACTCCTCTATGCTATAGCAGAGCATCCAAAAACAAATAGGATACTAAAAGTTTGAGCATCAGCTCACAGCAAGCAAAGAGTGAAGTGCCATGTGATATGGCTGTAAAGAAAATTTAAAATGTAATTTTAAAACTTTTAATAAAAAATATTTTTTTAAAAAAGAATTAAGAGTTGGGCAGGCAAAGATCCAGAGTTCAATCTTAAAAATCACAAAAGGCTTATTTACAATAACCGGGACTGTGGCACAGCTGGCTGGGAGGCAGCTGCATTAAGATCACTACTGACCGAAAGGTCATGAGTTCGAAGCCAGCCCGGGTCGGAGTGAGCTCCTGACCAAAATTGTGTAGCTTGTTGTCAACCTTTGCGGCCCGAAAGACAGTTGCATCTGTCAAGTAGGAAATTTAGGTACCACTTTGTGGGGAGCTAATTTAACTGATTTACGAGGTCATAAAAATCTCCAGGAAATATGCGAAGAATGAGGAAGCAACAGCTCCCCTGCTGGCTAGAAGCTGGAATGTTAAATGGCCTCTGAGTGTCTGTCTATATATGTTGTGTGTCTATGGCATTGAATGTTTGCCTGTATATGTACATTGTAATCCGCCCTGAGTCCCCTGTGGGGTGAGAAGGGCGGAATATAAATACTGTAAATAAATAAATAAATAAATAAATAACTGTGTTTCTTAATAATGAAGAACTGAGTCTGAGCTACTCTAACACTCATCTCTTCTGACGTTTCGGGGGGACTCAATTACTATATCTTTCCTGAGACACAAGCAGAGAGATCTCAAAGCACACACAGCACATTCTAAGATGCAAGAAACAGAAGTCAAAGAAGAAAAACCCTCAGACTATTCTAATACTAACTAACTTCTTCCCGTTGAGAACTTGAGCAGTGTGGGGTTGAACTCCAACAAATGGCACCCTCTTGGCTCTGCTCTCTGACCTTCAATGCCCACTCACCCAGTACTTACAGAGCTTCCCATCATGCGCCCAATTGCTTGCAGTTTGCCAAAGACAGCAGCAGCACCAAGCTTCGGTGGGGCAAACATGGTGCCTTGTGTGGTGCGGCTGCTTTCAGCAACTAATCCCAGATCTCCTTTCTCAGCTGCCTCTGCCTTGATCTGATCCAGCTGCCGACCTGAAGAAATATCAAATGGTTATTAACCCAAAAAATGCAATGCTTTCACTGACTATGAAATTCTAAAGACCGAGGCACCCATTTCAAAGTAATACATGCTATCGTAAACCCGGGACCGAAGACTGGAGACCTCGGTACACTCCTTCTATACCTGGGACGTCGTCCTCTTCCACCGAGCACGCAGCTTCGGGAGGGACGCACATGGAGCGGTGAGGGAGGAAGGGGACACCCGCCTAGCCAGCCAGATCAGCCGAATCAACCCTGGCGATCAATGGGGTGACAGATGTCGCAGCCAGATCGCCCTCACATCCAAGTAATACATGCAGATTCTCTCAGTTGTCTTATACGTCGCAACTGCCCACAAGTATCTCAGAAGCAATTGCAGTTAACCAAACCTACCTGTGGCCTGAGCCAAAGCTTTCATGAGGATGGTTTTGCCAATACCCAGTTCTAGACCCTCGTATGCTGGGCCTAGCCGATTCAGACAAAGGTAGACACAGGGCAGCAGGTCTTCAGGAGAGAGGGCAATCACCGAGCGAAATAGATTGCTCAAAGTCTCTATAATTTTCAGCCTGGAAACAGAGAGGAGCAGGGTGTTGTGTGGGTTGGGGATCAGACTGGAGTGCTACGGCTTTCCCCTCTCCATTCTATTGGTTCTGTTCAGTCACCTTACCGGGCAGACTCCTGTTCAATCCACTCAAAGGTACGAGCCACAGCCAGGTATGGTACTCTGTCAGAATGAAAATGATTCAGAAGCATGAAACCAAGGCACCCAGATCAGTAGAGGTAAAATAGAGACATTGTCACTCCTTATGTTGACTTGTTTTGAGAGAAGAGTGTTATGACAGAATCAGAAAACCGGAAAGTCTTCAGAAGAGCAATCTGATGTTCAAAAGCCAGGAGCAATATCCTCCCATTCTCTACAACTCAAGAGAGTAGAATGGCATCAGCAAAGGTCAGGTCAAAACAGTACTGTACTGTAAGAGAAAGACATCTCTGACCATCAAAAGTAAAGCTGCTCCAAGACAAATTCGGTAAAGGTTTCCCCAGACATTAAGTCTAGTTTGTGTCCAACTCTGGGAGGTTGGTGCTCATCTCCATTTCTAAGCCGAAGAGCCGGAGTTGCCCGTAGACACCTCTATGGTCATGTGACCGGCATAACTGCATGGAGTGCAGTTACTGTCCCACCGAAGCGGTACCAATTGTTTTATGTAATTGATTGTTAGTTTTTTAAATTGATTTTATTGTATTGTTGTGCTGTTGGGCTTGGCCTCATGTAAGCCGCTCCGAGTCCCCATTGGGGAGATGGTGGTGGGGTATAAAGTTTATTATTATGATTATTAATTGATCTACTCACATTTGCATGTTTTTGAACTGCTAGGTTGGCAGAAGCTGGAGCTCACCTTGCTCCCTGGATTCGAACCTGCAACCTTTCGGTAAGCGAGTTTAGCAGCTCACCGGTTTAACCCACTGTGCCATCAGAGTCTCCTCCAGAGACCAATTAGTCACCCACAAATAACATATAAAGCATAGCAATGCAGACTCTTCTCTTATGATAGAAATCAAACTAAGGATCAGTTTCAGAGCCATTATACTATAGTGAAGCTTAGGATGAGGCTGATTTCAAAACAGTTAAGTCAACACATCTATGTCTTGCTGTACTGGGATAAAACAGGCATGAACATAAAGAGAGTATAGAAGTAAGGGTTGAGCTGCTCAACAACTTTTTAAAATAGAGAACTCCACATCGGTAGCATTCACCTCTGACCAGGACCCCAACAAGCATCATGGATTGGATGATAATTGCTCTTTGCTGAGTTGTATTCTGAAGGCTCAAGTGTGGGAGAGGGCTTTGGAGAACTGTAAAAGCAGGAAGGATACATGGACTTAGTTAGAGAGTAATGCATGATTTCAGGCAGCCTAGCAAGTAAAGACATGAATGATACTAATCCACATGTTTAAAAGAATCCGCCACTTGCTCTGTATCCTGTTGCAAGTCCTTTGGAGCACATCGGTCTCAGTACAGCAGTAAGGGCAGAAAAAAAATCATTACATATTAGCTAGTATACCACAACTTATTTATCCCCTCACCAAAAGCTAATTTTTGCTCACCATAGGCAATTGGGTACTTTTAAGCCAGGTTGCTGTGAGTTTTCAAGGCTGTATGGCTATGTTCCAGAAGCATTCTCTCCTGATGTTTTGCTCACATCTATGGTAGGCACCCTCAGAGATTGTAAGGACTGCTGGAAACTAGGCAAGTGAGGTTTATATATCTGTGGAATGCCCAGGGTGGGAGAAAGAACTCTTGCCTGCTTGAGGCAGGTGTGAACGTTGCAATTGGCCACCTTGGTTAGCATTTAATGTGGGTCCCCTGGTATTTTGGCCTACAACTCCCAGAAATCCCAGCCAGTTTACTATATATTAGGATTTTTGGGAGTTAAAGACCAAAACATCTGGGGACCCACAGGTTCAGAATCACTGGTTTGCAGCTTCAAAGCTTGGCTGCTTCCTGCCTGGGAAATCCTTCATTGGGAGGTGTTAACTGGCCCTGATTGTTTCTTGTCTAGAATTTCCCTCTCTTCTGAGTGTTGCTCTTTATTTACTGTCCTAATTTTAGAGGGTTTTTTAAAATACTGGTAGCCAAATTTTGTTTATTTGCATGGTTTTCTTCTTTCTGTTGAAATTGTCCACATGCTTGTGGATTTTAACTGCCATGTCAGACTACACAGAAAAGCCATTGAAATTGTAGGTTTTTGGGCTCTAACTCTTATATTCTCTCACCACTGGCAAGAGCCCAAGAGAGCTGCAGTTTTGTAACATCTAGATGCCTGCAGTTTCCCTACCCCTGCCTGCCTGAGTCAAAACTATACTTTAATCTAAATACCTACAGTATATGCTATCTGCATCAATTGTTACAACTGTACCTCTGTTCTGCAATTGACTCCAGTGATATACTTTCTCTCTTTATTTTCTGCCCAGGTTTAGAGCTACTCATTTTTGAAAAATAAGCCAGATGATAGTGTAGTGAAGTGACAAAATGGCAATGTGTGCCCCCCCCGGAAATGTGTTCATTGGCTTTGATGTGTGTAAGTATGGAAAACAGGGAAATGTATAAGTATTTGAATGTTTATATATGGTGTGTTGATGTAAACTTGCTTTGAAATTGTTTTATTTAAAGATGGGCGTATGTAACGAAATGCTCGGTTAAAGTATAAGTTTTAGATAGGTTTATTAGTATTAGCTGAGAATTTCGACAGAGGTCACAAAAGTTGCCATAGCAACCTAGCTCCAACTGTCACCGAGGAAAAAAGAACGTTGGTTTTAAAAAAAAGAGTCAGTTGGTGACGGAATGAACCAGAGGAGGGTTGATTCTGTTTGTATGCAGTTCGTCGCTGGAGGAGTTTAAGGATAGTTAGTTCTAAGACTGTGGGACTAGACTAATAAGATTTAGACTCCTAAAAGTTAGTCAGGAAGTGAAAGGTGGCACTAAATAGTGAGTTAAGGTCTAAAGAGGAAAAGCTGAGGAGCATCTGGGAGGTTGATTAAAGAAATCTGTTCTTCTGTATCTACATAACAGTCTTGTATGAAGGAAATCCATTTTGAAACGTTCTGCAAGTAATTGATCTCATGTAACCAATAAGCATACACAATAAGAATTACATAAATAAAAGAAGATACGATTTCATCTACCAGCAAGCCTCTCTCTCATTCCGTCTCTTCATAAATGGTGGCAGCAATAACACAGTAAAACCTCCTGAGAGGAATTAAGGATTTCACAAGAAGTGAGGTCTCCACAATCATTTATTGCCATAATAATTGGTTTTAAGGGTTTAAATGGGTTATTTCTAATACTGTTCATGTTTAATTCCATTTCAATGTCCTAACAGCTGGTAAACTGGTTGGGATTTTTGGGAGTCGTAGGCCAAAACACCTGTGGTCCCACAAGTTGAGAACTACTTCTCTAAATACTACTGTTGAGAGAATTTGATGACATGCAAGGCAAACATAGGATAAGCTGTTTCCCATCCCATCCTCCAAATGGCACAAAACACTTACTCTGTAGCCACACTGTTTGGTCCATGTTTTTTGCCTTCATTTTGACTCTTTGCTGGAGGTACATTTTCTTCCGAGACAGGTTCCTGCTTTTTGTCTGCTTTCACAGAGGATTTCCTTGGGGCTGTAAAGAAGAAAAAAGACAAATGTGACACTATCCCTATATGGGCTGTGATACAATTATTTTGGATTGATGGTTCATGTATGGGAGTTATCTCAAAGTCAGAGGCACGTGTACAAAGCCTAATTTTGAAAAAAAGGAAATACTGTTTCCAGTACTCTAAACATCATTTAAAGTATTAAAGGGGAAGACGGATGATCATCTCATTGGTTTTGATGTGTGTAAGTATGGAAAACAGGGAAACGTATAAGTATTTGAATATTTATATATAGTGGGTTGATGTAAACTTGCTTTGAAATTGTTTTATTTAAAGATGGGCGTATATAATGAAATGCTCAGTTAAGGTATACGTTTTAGATAGGTTTATTAGTATTAGCTGAGAATTGGACAGAGGCCCCAAGCGTTGCCATAGCAACCTAGCTCCAAGCTGAGGAAAAGGGGCGGAGCCAGCTGTCACTGAGGAAAAAAGAACATTGGTTTAAAAAAAAGGGGTCAGTTGGTGACTGAATGAACCAGAGGAGGGTTGATTCTCTTTTTGTGTAGAGTTAGTCGCTGGAGGAGTATAAGAATAGTCCTAAGAATGTGGGACTAGACCAGTGGTTCCCAAAGTGGGCGGTACCATCCCCTGGTGGGCGGTGGGGCGATCTAGAGGGGTGCTGGAAGGCCCAGGAGAATTTGGGGAGCACTGAACCCTTGTAAGGGGGCGGTGGCGTGAGCCAGGTGACAGGCTACCATCCATCTTTGTGTGTGTGTGTCTCTCTCTCCTTCCCTCCTGCTGCTCCCTCCTCCTCCTCTCGCCAAGCAAAAGATAATAATAATGATACCTTTGGGGTTCCCTTCCAACTGGTTGAGTCTTATAACAATAATAATAATGTTCTTCAACATATTTAATGGAACATAGATTCAGTGCGGTAACCAATTCATTAACAAAAAAAGAAACCGAATGCAAAATAGTCAATCGCGATGATTTGAGATTACTGCTGACGAAAATAGAGTCGAGGATTACTAGATTGGTAGCAGCATACCAGGTTCATCCTTCTCATTAAGATGATTTTGAAGGTTTTAACTTTTTTTGTATTACCTTTCTATTCTAAGTTCAATAAATAGTTTCATAATTTCAAACTTCAATGTTTCTCATTTACAACTTTATTATATTTTACGGAAAAGGTAGAAATATTAATACATATATCTTTCTGTTTAATTGCTATTAAAAAATTTTAAAATAATTTCTAAGGGGGGGACGGTGAGTAATTTTTTTTCTGGAAAGGGGGCGGTAAGCCAAAAAAGTTTGGGAACCACTGGACTAGACTAATAGGATTTAGACTCCTGAAGGGTAGTCAGGAAGTGAAAAGTGGCACTAAATAGTGAGTTAAGGTCTAGAGAGGAAAAAGCTGAGGAGCAGCTGAGGAGTTTTGTTCTATCAGTTTTGGCTACTGGTACTGAGTCATGCTGCTGCTAATAAGTTACTCTGTTCTACATTCATGAGGGGAAGGGTCTTTTCATAATTAGCCCACTAGCCCAACAGGCATCTCTTCTTATACACTTCTAAAACATTCCATAATTCTAAATTAAAATTTGATTTAGTCATATTGACTAACTGTATTATTAAGTGTGTGTGTGTGCACCTCTATGTTAACCCATCAAACATGTGGCCATCCTACACTGTATTCTTAGTGTGGTTTGTGAGATGCACATATTCCAATACAAATGGGTCTCTCACATGCTTACCAAAAAAGCTAGAGATGGGCTTGTTGGCAAGCTTAGAGGATGTAAGCATCTTCTCTTCCTCCGCTTCTGTCTCTTCTTCACGCTCTACTGATTCTGAATCCTCTTCTTTCTTGATCTTCACTTCTTCCACTTCCATGGGTTTTGCATCCGGCTCTCCATGTGAACCTATAAAAGATGCAGGATCCATATATCCAAGGGACTTTTAACAAGAGTTAACCTCTTCCTTAAAACAAAGCTGCCCAACTCAGTCTTGGGGTCACAAGAATATTTTGACATCTCCAGACAGGGCCGTAGCCAGTATTTTGTTTGGGGTGTGTGTGTGTGAATGTGAGTGAGAAAGGATCTACCGTAGCAAACCTTTTTTAAAAAAAGTTTTGTATCTTTATCACAATCCCCCCATGCATATGGGATATATTGAGCATGGTGATCAGATCATGATATCAATACACATAACAGTTTAAATAATAAATGTTATTTATTTACTTTCATTAACAAAATGTTTAGAATACTTTTTAAACTTATTTTTTACTTTACAGCAACAGTCTTCTTTTCTTCTCCAGAGCCATTTTGTCAATTACTTTTTCTGGTTTGATAGTGAGGTCCTGATGGATGGAAATCATTACTAGTCCACTAAGTCTCTGGTCTGTCATTAAATTTCTAGATACACTTTTTACTCTCTTCATGGTTGAAAACGATCTTTCCACACTGCATGTTGTTACTGGGAGAGTAGCTAACACAGTCAAAAGGAAATTTATTGACCGATAGTAGGTCTGGAGTGGCGGCTAACAAATCCAATAAACAAACAAATAAATAAATAAAAATGTCTGCAATTCCTGATTGTTGTTCTTCATTTACTGTCCAGATTTTAGAGTTTTTAAAAATACTTGTAGTCAGATTTTGTTCATTAACATGATTCCCTGCTTTCCACTGAAATTGTCCACATGCTTGTGGATTTCAATAGCTTCTCTGTATAGTCTCACAGCAGCAACCCAGTGATTCCGGCCATGAAAGCCTTCGACAACAAATTGTATGTTTTATATATCCATGATTGTTCTACAATAATTTATAACTTAAATGTACAAAGGAAGCTAGTGAAGTATGGGTTGCTTACCTGTAACCATATTTCTTCGAATGTCAGGTCTGTGAAATCCACACACGGGGGGCTTGCTCCTCAGTCCGTTTCAGCGAAAACGCAGTACGAAAGGAGGCATGACCGTGGGGAGGATGGGCGGGTTCCTGTGGATTTCACAGACCTGACATTCGAAGAAATATGGTTACAGGTAAGCAACCCATACTTCTTCTTCATGTGGTCTGTGAAATCCACACACATGGGTGAGTAACAAGCTATTTACCTGGAGGTGGGTCATGCCACACGAGAAGAGAACGGCTCTGCCAAAGGCTGCAATCCCTCTTGGCGAGGATGTCCAGCTTGTAATGGGATGCAAAGGTGGAAGGAGTTGACCATGTTGCCGCTTTGCAGATGTCATGAACTGGAACTCCCCGCAGAAAGGCCTGGGAGGTAGAAACTGACCTCGTGGAATGTGCCTGTAATGTCGGGGAGGATCTCTACCTGCCAATTGATAGGCCAACCGAATTGTGGAAACTATCCATGACGCCAGACGCTGCGAGGAGACCGGAGTGCCTAGGGCATCCTTCCTATATTTAAGGAAAAGTCTGGGTGACTTCCTATAACTGGCAGTCCTGTCAATATAGAAGGAAAGTGCCCTTTTGACATCCAGGGAGTGTAGGGACACCTCTAACTGAGAGGATGGCTTAGGGAACAGGGCAGGGAGAGTGATGTCCTGGGACATATGAAAATGGGACACAACTTTAGGTAAAAAAGTAACATCGGTCCGAAGAACAACTTTGTCTTCGTGGAACCTTATAAACGGGGGATCAGCCCTGAGGGCTGTTATCTCGCTAGCTCTCCTGGCTGAGGTAATAGCAACCAAAAAAACGCTGTTTTCAGGAGAGGTGGGAGATATCAGCATGAGCCATGGGCTCGAATGGGGGTTTAGACAACTGGGAAAGAACAAGTTCAAGGCTCCAGGCTGGAGGTGGTGGGGAAACTGGGGGGTGGATCATCTTATAGCCCTTTAGGAACATGTGGATAATAGGATCTTGAAAGAGGGACGGGAGTCCACCTCTCCTCCTATACCACGATAGGGCAGCTAGATAGCACTTTATCGAGGAGAGAGAAAAATTAAGGGATGAAAGATGAACCAAGAAGTCTATCACCACCGGAATAGGGGCTGAAAGGGGAGGGTGGCCCCGGGATTCGGAAAAAGTAGCAAACTTTTTCCATTTGTAGGTATAGGACTTCTTAGTCGAGGCCTTTTGGGCCGCCAACAGGATGAGGCGTGCCGCATCAGAGATGTGGTCTAAGGGGTTATCCTCCAAGCCGTCAGGCGGAGGGTTGGGAGGTCTGGGTGTTGATGTAGGCCGTCTTGTAGCTTCAGCAGGTCCGGGCTGGATCGCAGGCACAGAAAGTTGCCCCTGGCTGCATGGAGGAGGGGGGCAAACCATGGTTGCCTGGGCCACCATGGCGCTATGAGGATGCAATCGGCCTTGTCTGAGACAATCTTTGCCACCACTCTGGAGAGGAGTGGGAGGGGTGGAAATATGTAAAGGAAACCCAGGGACCACTGGAAAAGGAAGGCATCTCCCAGGCAACCTGGGGATGCGCGAGGGTCTAGCCTTGCGCAGAAAAGGGGGCACTGAGCATTGTCGGGGGATGCAAACAGGTCCACCTGTGGGTGGCCCCATCGGCGTGTTAAGAACCTGAACTCTCTGGGGTGAAGATGCCACTCGTGAGTGGTCAAGGATGTCCGACTGAGGGAGTCTGCTAAGGTGTTGTCCTTGCCTGGAAGGTGAACTGCCACCAGGAAGATGTTTTTCTGTTTGCACCACTCCCAGATGCGAATTGAGAGGGTCAGAAGGTTGTGTGAGCGCGTCCCACCCTGTTTGTCGAGATAAAACTGGACAGAGGTGTTGTCCGTGATTATCTGGACGGTGCGGTTGTGAACTAGGTTCGAGAATGCCCGAAGGGCTTTCTCTACTGCCAACAGTTCGAGTGAATTTATGTGGAGTCACATCTCCTCCGGGAACCAGCGGCCGCTGATCTGGAGGTGTAGCGTGTGGGCTCCCCAGCCTCCCTCGGAGGCATCCGTGGTCACTGACAGGGACGGGTGAGGGGGAAGAAAGGGCATGCCCGAGCACACATTGGACTCCTTTGTCCACCATATGAGTGACCGGAGGACAGGAGAGGGGGGGTGGAGGATGACAGACTGACTGTCTGCAAGGGGATTGAAGGCAGCAAGGAACCAAGCCTGAAGCGGGCGAAGCCGGAGCCTGGCAAAGGGTGTGACACTTGTGGTGGAAGCCATGTGGCCCAGGATGGACTGAATGGTCCATGCAGAGGCATATCCCTGGGAAAGGAGGCCAGTGATGGCCCGCTTGAGATTGAGGAACCGGTCCTCTGGAAGGAATGCCTTCTGGGCGTTGGAGTCTATCATGGCACCTATGAAATGAATGTGTTGTGTAGGAGTCAGTTGAGATTTCTCGAGGTTGACAATGAGTCCAAGGTCCTGTAAGAGAGATAAAGTATATGATATGTCAGAGAGGAGCTGATTTCTAGTCTGAGAAATCAGAAGCCAGTCGTCAATGTATGGAAATACGGAGATTCTGCGTTTCCGCAAATGAGCCGCCACAACCGCGAGACACTTAGTGAACACGCGGGGAGCTGTGCAAAGGCCAAAAGGTAGGGAGTTGAATTTGAAAACTTGTCCTTCTAGGGCAAAACAGAGGTATCTACGGTAGTCTTGGGCAATAGAAATGTGGAAGTAGGCATCTCTCAAATCAATAGTGGCCATCCAGTCTCCCCGTTTGATAAACGGGAGGATAACCGCTAGGGTAACCATACGGAACCTGCGGGGCTTGATGAACTTGTTGACTCCCCTGAGATCAAGGATGGGCCGCTGGCCACCGTCTCGTTTGTCTACCAAAAAGTAGCGAGAAAAAAGGCAGTTGGCAGTATCATCTAATGAGACAGGGGAGACGGCTCCCTTGTGCAGCAGGGAGTCAATTTCTTCCCATAGGGCAGGTGAAGGTGTAGTGAATAGTATGTGCCCAAGTGGGGGGCATGAGTCAAATTCAATAGTGTAGCCGTAGTGAACTATGTTAAGGACCCACTTGTCAGTAGTGATGGAACGCCAAACTGATGCAAAAGGCAGGAGTCTATCAAGGAAGGCGAGGTGTGGGATGGTGTCACTATGATGTAAGCGTTGAGAGTGTAGAACAGCAGGGGGTGTGGGTGGAGGGGAGGGAGGGGGAGAAGGTGACGGGTTAAAACCGCCGTCTGTTATTGTAAGGAGGCCTGGAGCCACGTGACTGTCCTCGAAAGGGCAGAGGGGGGATGCCCTAAGCCAAGCATGCCTTCTCAAGGCCACAGATCCCGCAAATCAGTTTCCCCGCGTTATCAGCGGTATTTTTAGCTAAGTCCTTTTGGAGCTTAGAAAGAAGGGAAGCCTCTTGGGCAAAGGCGGTAGCCATGGCTTGTTCAGCCGGTGGTAACAACTCAAGGTAGGGAGTTACCTTATTCCAGATGTATGTATGATAACAGCTCATATATACCCCATAATGGGCCATTCTAGCGAATAGGCAGGCTGAGGAATAAAACTTTCTTGACATGTTGTCAAGCTTTTTTCCTTCCTTATCGGAAGGGGAGATTTGGTTCCTTTGTATTGGTCTCGGCTGAGCGTCCGTCACCAAAGAGTTGGCATTAGGAAGTTTAGCAAGCCTTCCTTAAGGTCAAGCTTGTAAAGATTTTCAGCCCTTTTGGAGGTTTTGGAGGTTGCTGGAACCAGGCCTGGTGCCACACCTGTGGTTTTTAGTATTTGTAATAGATAGGGCAATGTTGGTAACACAGCAGCCATAGGAGGTCGCTGTTCTGAGGTGGTAAAGCATGGATCCTGAACAGCATTGGGTGGGGGAGGGGTTGCCAAATTGATGGCTCTAGACAGGCGGATGAGCAATGCTGCAAATGCCTTATATTCCTCTGCTTGGAGGGGATCAGGATCAGCCTCTTGTTGAACTGAGGCAGAGGCGGTGGGGTCAGAGGAAGGTTCAGTCGCAGAAATATCAGCCTCTTGAGTTTCTGCCTGAATAGGAGTCGAAAGAGAGGGAGGCACTGCCACCTGGTGGGGAGTAGCTGGTGGTTCGGGAGGAGGGGAAGCAACAGTGGCTGTAGGCGGAGGACGAGCCTGAGGGCGGGGGGGTGGTTCCACAGGGCTTTCAAAGCCTTCCTGGTAATGATAGGGAGGATAATAAGGGAAAGGCGGGTAAGGGAAGGGAGGAAAAGGGTAATCCTGGGGCCAAGCACGGTGCGAGGGGCGGCCGCGCCGACGTTTAGGAGGAGGGCTGCGGGACCGGGAGGAAGAGGAGGAGGAGGAAGGAGAGCGGCGCCTCGAGGCTCTCTTGGAGCGGCGCCGCGTGGTTGGGGAAGCAGCTTGGGCAGCCAGTACCGGGGAGGGAGATCGCTCAGGCACTGGAGCCAGCTGAGCTGGTTGGAGAAGAGGGGGGGATAAGGCAAGGCTCGGGTCCACCTGGGACGTGAGCACATCAATGGGGAGCAATTGAGGAGGCTCCTGGAGCTGCAGGAAGGACGCTGTGTCCTGCTCCATTTCAGGCAGTTCAAGGAATACTGCTGGCGGTTCAGCCATAGGAGATCTCAAGGCCGGTTGGGCAGTGAGGTGTCTTTTTTTGTTGCCTTTCTTTTTCCTTGTGCTTGGTCTTTTGGGCTGCCTTCTTGGGAGGCTTTGCCTGCTTTTTTGGTGGCTCGCCCTGGGAAGGAGAGGGGCCTTCCAATGGGTCGTCTTCTTGCTGCGGAGGAGGTAGTAAGCTCTCTCCTGCAAGGGAGGGGGGAGGCGGCAAAGGCTCAGGAGAAGGCTGAACGCCTTGGCGAAGCTGTTCTGGCGCCAGAGACTGATCGTAGAGAAGCGCCTTAAGGCGCGAATCCCGGCTCTTTGGGCCCTGGTAGTGACGCTCCTGCAAATATTGCAGGCTTGTTTTAGATGAGCCTCCCCCCAGACACAACAGGCATTTTAGATGTTTATCAGCCTCGGGTAAATTAACCCCACAGGCTGAGCATTTTTTAAAAGTAGGGACAGACATAGCAAGTCTAAAAAGGGTCTGGTCGAGAATGAAAAAGGAAAGAAAAAACCTGGTCAGGAGGAAAAGCTAGAGAGAGCAATCCGAGATGTGTCCTGCTTCACGCGGAAAAATGGACTGAGGAGCAAGCCCCGCCTGGGCGCTGGGGCTGATGGGAAGGTGGGCGGTGCTTGTATTTAGATCTTTCTAGTAGAGTATCCGAGAATCTGCGCAAGCGCTGGGAAAACCCATGTGTGTGGATTTCACAGACCACATGAAGAAGAAATTACTGTGTGTACTCAGTGCTGCTCTTGTGGCAAAACAATGAACTTCAATAGGGAGAGATAATTTGAGGCCTACTAGGCCTCAAATTTTATCTCTCCTATTGAAGTTCATTGTTTTGTACTAGCCTAATATATATAAATGCTATTATAATATTTTAAAAGATGCATCAAAATCAGGATACCTACAAGTTTTAAAAGAAAAAGGATTGAGCAAGCAGTGTATTATACATAGTTAATTTAGTGTTATTCTGAATAAAACATGTTACCTTTAACTTTAGATGAAATGTCTTCCTCTCTGGGCTTTTTAAAGAATGAAGCTATGCTTTTTTGGCTTCTTTTCATTTTAGCTGTTCTTCTTTTCAAGCTAACTCTCTCTGCTAATTCTAAACTAACCAGAAATCCCCACTCCAAAACCCAGAGTTCTAAAGCTAGGGCTCCTAACACCTCCCCTACTAAGGCAACAATATCCTGTATTTTAAAATATATTTTTATACTGATTTCTAGTCTGATTTTAAATAACTGTTTACTGGGGAGTTGTCCTTCTCCTCTTAGGGTGCTTGTGCCCGCTTTGTGCTGGTCTGTGACGTAATAAAGTTTTTGATTGGTTTGACCTCCCCTACTCTTAAAGATACAGGCTCTAAATTGCATATTCTGCCCTTGGAGGCAAGATATTAGTAGCATAACTAACTTCATTTTAATGTAGAATAACTGTTTTTAATAATAACAACGGCAACAACACAAGGCATTGAACCGAGCCAATGCTGGATCTGGATCAAACTTGTGCATACAGGCAGGAATTGGGGAATGATTGCCTCTTTCCAAATGGACCACCCTGAAAATTTGGGGCTGAAGCCCTCTAGCCCCCCCCACTACATGAGAGCGAAGCTGTTTATCTGCATGAGAAAGAAGCCCAGTGTGAAAACAAAGAAGGAAGTATAAAGAACTTTGTTTATGTTATGGAAACCTTGTTTCTGTAAGTAAATAGTGCACCCATATTATTTTGCTATAAAGAAAAGTCTCCTATGGAAGAGATAACATTGGTCTCTGTGTTTTTGTTCTTTTTATCACTTTTGGCTACTGGGTCATGCTGTTGCTAATAAGTTACTCTGTTCTACATTCATGAGGGGAAGGGTCTTTTGTTAATTAGCCCACTCGCCCAACAGGCATCTCTTCTTATACACTTCTAAAACATTCCATAATTCTAAATCAAAATTTGATTTAGTCATATTGACTAATGATATTATTAAATGTGTGTGTACCTCTATGTTAACCCATCAAACATGTGCAATCCTACACTGCATTCTCAGTGTGGTTTGTGAGATGCACATATTCCAATACAAATGGGTCTCACACATGCTTACCAAAAAAGCTAGAGATGGCCTTGTTGGCTAGCTTAGAGGATGTAAGCATCTTCTCTTCCTCTGCTTCTGTCTCTTCTTCACGCTCTACTGATTCTGAATCCTCTTTTTTCTTGATCTTCACTTCTTCCACTTCCATGGGTCTTGCATCCGGCTCTCCATGTGAACCTATAAAAGATGCAGGATCCATATATCCAAGGAACGTTTAATAAGAGTTAACCTCTTCCTTAAAACAAAGCTGCCCAACTCAATTTTGAGGACACAGAAATATTTTGACATCTCCAGACATAGAGAGATATATTGCAATGGAACAAGAGTACTGGAAACAATGAGCTTGTAGGATCCAGAGAAGCTTGCTTCCTAAACATACATTTCCCTTCTCCAGACCCCAACAAAGAAAACTGAAAATACTCACCATTGCCATCATTTTCTCCTTTCTGCCTCTTGGCACTAAGAACCTCTTGAGAGCTATTATGGCTGTTGACTTCTTCCTCTGCTTTACGTTTAGGGAGCTGCTTGCGAGCTGAAAACAAAGAGACTAAATGATACCATATTCATTTAATAAATAATTTCAAAGAAAAAAGCATTTAAAATTATCTATAGCAGAGAAGCTACACCAAAAGGAACAGATGTGAGCAACTACACCAAAACTGGGGGGGAAATATTTGCCCCTGCAGTCTCCCCGCCCTCTCAAATGAATTAAAATTTAAGATTAATTTTTGGCTGATATTTTGGTAGTCCCTCTGCTTCATTTTTGGGTGGATGGGGGAGTATTGTGATAGACCAGCTATGGGTAAACCCAGTCCCGGGGGCTGGATGCAGCTCCTTGGGCTTTTTTCCTCAGGTTCTACTCTCTCTCACCATCCTATCCTTCCTTCCTTCTCCCTTTCCTTCCTTACCTTTCTCTTTCTCCCTGCCCCCTCCTTTCCTTCCACCCTTTCGTCCTTCCTTCCTTCCCTCTATCCTCCCTCCTTACCTCTTTCTCCTTCCTTCCTTCCCTTTTGTCCTTCCTACTCTCTTTCCTCCCTCCCTCCCATTCTCCATTCCCTTCCATCCTTCTCTTTTTCTTCTTTCCTTCTCTTTTTTCCTTCCTCTTTTCCTCTTCAGGGATGTTTAGCTGGGAGAAGAGAAGGTAGAGAGGGAACATGAGAACCACATTTCAATATTTAAAAGGGTGACCCATTGAGAAAGAGGGGGGAAAACAGACTTTCTGCTGCTCTAGAGACCAGGGAAAGAGATTAGGAAGAACTTCCTGAGTGTAAGAGCTGTTGGAGAGTGGCAAAGGCTGCCTTGGAGTGTGGTGGAGTCTCCTTCTCTGGAGGCTTTTCCGCAGAGACTGTCTATCAGGAGTGCTTTGATTGTGCCTTCTTGCATGGCAGGGGGTTGGACTGGATGGCCCCTAGGGGTCTCTTCCAATTCAAGGATTCTATATCAGGAGTAGGCAATAAGGGATCTAATGGATACACTTTCCCTTTCTTATCCACCATCTCATCCTGATCAAGGCCAACCCATTTGGGATCTAAATGTTTCCCGTCTTTCCTTCACTTTCTGCCTCCGAAAGAGATGAAAAAGGGGAGGGAAAGGCAGGGAGGGGACTTGGGGAGAACCACCTCCCAGCTTGCCCACCTTGCTCCGGCCTGCAATGTGCCCCCCCCCTCCCAAGTTATAAAGTTTGCCCATGCCTGTGATAGACAAATACAAACAACTGTGCATTTTTATAGTGGTTTGGACACTTTGGAAATCATTTTTCACTCATTTTTAAAAACTAAGACAAGGATTTCAAACTTTTGGGGAAAGCTGAGAGCATAAAAAAGAACCGAGGACTGCATGACACTCGAAGACCACATTTTTCCCACCTCTACACCACAAACTCACATGTAAGAAAGATGGACACTTACCAGTTTTGCGTCGCGGGATGCCAGAAGGTGAGGGTGAATTTGATGCAGCTGGGCTGGTACTTGAGGAGATGTTCTCAACAGGTTTACTTTGCTCAGGAACACAGGCAGATTCCTAGAGAGGTAGAGCTATTATGTGAAAAGGTCTAGTGGACAGAAGGAACTATGTCAAATTAAGGTATCATATTCTTGAGGCTGGAGAGAGCAACAAAAAAAAAAAACCAACTGGGGATGATTATCTTCTGCCAGAACTTGCCATGTCTGTAGCCCTCCATAATGATGCTAAGCATAGCACTGACATCTTACTAATGTATTGATGGTAAATGGCATAGCACAGGAGTAAAACGCATAGAGTAGAAGCATTCCAGCATAGTACAGAAGCATTTTCTTAACAGGGCCTGAGGCTGTTAGGAATTGTGGGAGTTGAAATCCAAAACACCTGCAGGGCTGAAGTTTGCTCGTGTCTGGTCTAGCATTTCCTAACAGCCAATGGGCAAACTGTTCCCACAAACCTTTTCTACCCAGACTATCCCCATAAATCAAATTCAGCCACCATTACTGGCTATATGGACTGGGATGCACTCTTAGCAGATGAAGCTAATGAAAGACGGACTCCTAAAGATTATATAGTACAGAAGTAAACAAAGAAATTACATGTGCACCAGTGTGACCTATCCCTGCTCCATTAACAATGTCTACTGTGCAAGTAGGCTGGCAACAGAAGAAAATTAACTTTACTAAGCTGTTTATATATTTCCTGTCTTTTCCGAATCTTTGGCTGCCAAGCTAAAGCGCAAAGTATCAAGGAAGGTCTCTAATATAAAGTACATTGACTCTTTCATGCCGTATACCTGCTGGCAGAGCAAAAATAATATAATGACATCTTATGTAGTTTCTACAAACAGGGAACAGAACAAGCCTTTAACTCACAATCCTGAATGAGGGCTCTGTGAATAGACCATGTTGTTAGACACTAAAATTATACAGAAGGGAACAAATGTATAAGAAAATCAGCATTATATAATGGAAAGACAGGATGGATGCGAGCGTAGTTTATTAAAGAAAGTTCTGGAAATTAGGGAAATAGCCCTACCTGCTTGCTCTCATCAGACCGGGTATCCTTTTCTTCTGATTTCACACAATTGCCTTCAGCTTTTTTGGCTGCTGAATTCTCTGGGATGTCTGTAGAGAGTGCTGTACCATTTACTGGCTTTTCAGAGTTAACTGGTTTCCTAAAAAGAAGCAGAGAACTAAGCAACAGAGCCGTTGTATCCCAGTCCAAACATCTCAAGGCAGAGAATATGACTCTCCCCACAGGCATTTTATGCTTACAGCTACCCTGTGAGTTAAAGATTAATTGAAACCCAGATAATGATGGATTGAAACTCTTCTGTGAGCTTTGTGGCAAACTGAAGGTCTGACTGCCCCCCCTCGGGCCAATGTTTGCACACTACACTAATGATTCCAACATACTGCCTCTTGCTGTACGTATATAAAAGCCATCCCTAATGCAATTTATTTGCACTAGAATGGATCTGAAGCTTTTTCTTCATTTGTCATCAGCAGAGAACAAGGCCAAACATCAAACTTTAGTACTGTTTTTAGGTAGCAAATTGGCTTCAGGCAAAATGAAGAAACTACTAGAAACTGTAACAAACCAATCAATATTGGACAACTAATGTCTTATCTAATACACATATATTTCTTTGACGACATGACATTGATGCAATCAACAATGTTTAGAAAAATGGGGTGGGTATGAAAAGAAAGAGAAGGTATCTGTACCATTTGCCACTATAGTATCTAACTCTGAGAATGAACCAACAGCTTGCCCAGTCAGCCTTTCAGAAAGCTCACCAGCATAAGACCACTGCAATCAATGTTACATCTCTAATTGTAGGCTTCTGATATGGTACTTTGAATCTCAGAGCTTAGAACAAGTCTCAGTACAACAACAACAACACGCTTGGGAAGTGTTCGACTTGTGATTTTGTGATACGAAATACAGCATATGTATCTCATTTGCTGTGGCATACTGTGTTTTTGTGTCAATAAAATAATAATAACAATATTATTATTTTTTTTATTTATATCCTGATTTAAAACTTAAACAGGACCCAAAGCAGCTACAATAACTAATGATGAATGTACTGAATAAATCACACCAGATTTTATAGTGTATATGGATAATGGAAATTCAGTGAATATTTAACATCCTAAATTCAGCAAGAGCCTCCAGTGATGCAGTGGGTTAAACTGCTGAGCTGCTGAACTTGCTAACAAAAAGTTTACAGGTTCAAATCCGTGGAGCAAGGAGAGCTCCCACTGTTAGGCCCAGCTTCTGCCAACCTAGCAGTTCGAAAGCATGAAAATGTGAGTAGATCAATAGGTACCGCTCCGGTGGGAAGGTAACGGTGCTCCATGCAGTCATGCCGGCCACATTACCTTGGAGAGGTCTACAGACAATGCCAGCTCTTCAGCTTAGAAATGGAGATGAGCACCAACCCCAGAGTTGGACACGACTGGACTTAATGTCAGGGGAAAGCCTTTACCTAAATTCAGAAACTTCCATGCTCCAAGATAACTCACTTTTTGGGAATGGATTCTTCTTCAAGGTTTTCTGCTACTTCTTTTCCAGGCTTTGCCCGTGTTACGGGCTGGAAGAATGATCTGTCCACATACAAATAAACAGAATTATACACATCCTCCTTTACATAGGGGTGGAACGTTAATCGTCACTTTTGCAACAACGTGGTGAGAAGAGCTTCTGGCAGCCCTATAGTTTAAAAAGACAACAGTTTTCTTAATAGCACCAATCAAAGCACAACTAATAAAACAGTGGTCCTGGAAGATGGTATCATGAGCAACCTTTTCCTCCCCCTGGTAGTGGAATAGGAGGGGAGGATGCAGGGGCAAATGAAAGAGTTGAAAAAGCAGCTTGCTTTATTCATTCACGGTTGGCATGGGGCCTCCCTTCAGGGATTGTGGCCCTCAGCAATAACAAAAAAACGTTCCCCCATTGAATTTATTATTTATTTATTTAAAACTTTTATATCCCGATCTTCTCTATCTCTGTCGAGGGACTCAGACCGGCTAACAGCAAAATTCAATGGTAACAATAGGAACACTTTAAAACATCATACAATCAGTTGAAATACATATAAGATAAAATGCATATAAAACCATTCACCAAGATAAAATCATATCCAACTCAGTTCGCACATTGTGGTCAATATCTTTGGTCATAACCGGTCTCAGCCATCACTCTGCAAATGCCTCGTTCCACAACCAGGATTTCACGAGCTTCCTGAAAGTCAGGAGGGAGGGGGCAGATCTATTTTCCTTCGGGAGAGAGTTCCATAGCTGGGGGCAACCACAGAAAAGGCCCTGTCTCTTGTCCCCACCATACGCGACTGCGAAACTGGTGGGGCCGAGAGCAGGGCCTCTCCGGAAGATATTAACGCTCTTGATGGTTCATAGGGGATAATACGTTCGGACAGCTAAATTGTCCGAACGTAAACTGCAGCTGCTTTGCTCCTGAGGGATTAAACATGCTACAGAAAAAGAAAGCACTACTTCAAGTGTTGCATTTCTGGCATGAAGTGTACTGTGCTTCTATGTTTGGTGGTGTGAAAAAAATTTGAAGGATCTAAATAAAAACACTCATTTGAATACCTGTCCTTAAGAATTATTAACAGTGTTCAACTTGGAAGGAGGTGAGTTCATAAGCAAATGCTTGCTTTCAAAATGGCTGTTTTCCATGTTTCACACACTAGGAAAAGAAAAGAACTTCCAAGGTTTATTAGGTGGCCTACACACCTATATATACTGTACATGTCTTTACACACCTATATATGTGTGTGTGTGTCAGCATATATGTCTTTAAGTTTGAAGAACTTTATATTAGTAACTTGTCCAATTTAATCTTAACTGAAAGACAACTTTTTCAGATTTTCTTTAACCCCCACCTCCATTCACATAATTCCTTAGAATCCAGTCCTAAAGATCTCAATTTGTCTGTCTATGATTGTTAAGTAACAAACTGTGACTATGTAACCTGTTTATTTTAATTGTGTAAGTCACCCAGAGCACCTTTGGAGGAGGGCGACTCATAAGAAGTAAAGTTGAGAAAGTTGAGAAAGTTGTCTACCCATTCACTGCCTCTACTGAAAGAGCCGTACTAGTTGCCAATTAAAGACGAATAAGAAAGAATAAGATACATCTCAAGATGCTTGAAATATGATCTATTATTAGCTGTAATGTCCAGTGCATTTCAATCCACGTATACTCTTAAGGGTTTTTCAGATGATATTTAAAATCACAAAAGCACAATACATAAAAGCATATCCTCATACTACATAAACTCATTATTTCTGCACATTGCTCCTGACCTGTTGATATCCACTTTGAATTAAAAGTGCAGAGTTTTCTGAATAGGGCTAATAAAGACTATGAAAGAAAGAACCACGGTATTAGTAAGGCCACTACATGTCATAGCACCAGGAATGTGGCGCAGCTGGCTAAGTGTCAGCTGCATAAGATCTCTCTGACCAGTAGGTCATGAGTTTAAGGCCTGCCCGGGTCGAGGTGAGTGCTCGACCTTTAAGTGTAGCCTGCTGTCGACCTTTGCAGCCCAAAAGACAGTTGCATCTGTCAAGTAGGAGATAAAGATACCACATTAAGTGGGGAGGCAAATTTTGACTGAATTATGAGGCCATTAAAGAACTCCAGGGACACTGAGGAATGCGGAAGGAACAACAAGGGACGCTGGGAATGCTGAGAGATGAGGAGTGCATCAGCTCCCCCTGGTGGCCAGAGTTTGCCTCTGTTCGTCTACATGTGTATATGTGGAAACGGCAGGTATTGTCTGCTAAGTATGTTTACCTGTAATCCGCTCTGAGTCCCCTTCAGGGTGAGAAGAGTGGAATATAAATAAAGTAAATAAATAAATAAATGTCATATAGATAAACTTAGTCTTTAAATTCTGAGGATGGAGTGAGTTCTGTGGCGGGATATGAAAAAGGGAAAAGTTATGTTCTTGGACTACATCTCACAAAATCCCATGGCGAATGCTGGCTAGAAAATTTCAGGCAATGTAATCTAAAATCACATTTTCAATTACAAACTGTAATTAACTGGCAAGCAGGTTCATAAGATTATTGTTATTAAAATACTTTTTTGTAATATTTTAAAAATGTTAAATTTTATATTGTATTTTAAATGTTTTAATGCTTTTTATGGTTGTTTTAAACTGTTATTCGAGTGGTGGCATTGAATTATTGCCAATTGTAAACCGCCCTGAGTCGCCCTCGGGCTGAGAAGGGCAGTATAGAAATACCATAAATAAATAAATAAATAATGCCTTCTAAAATTCAGGTACGGCGCTGCTTACCTTATTGTGCTCTGCATTGTAAAAGCTTGTATAGAAGATGTGGTAGATCCTATTTCATTGCAGGCCACATCTGACGGCGAATAGGAGAGAGGACACAGATAAGCAACGGCAGTTCTTCTGTCACTGCAAGATCTCACCTAGAGGAATGTAAACAAAGGACAATTTAAATGAATTACAGAATGTACAGGCAGTCCTCAAGTTACAAGTAGTCCCAAGTTGTCCCGTATAGACTACTGCAATGCTCTCTACGTGGGGTTGCCTCTGAAGACTCCCCGGAAGCTCCAATGAGTCCAATGCTCAGCAGCCAGGCTTTTGACGGGAGCAGGGTACAGGGAGCGCACAACGTCCTTGTTACATCAGCTCCATTGGCTGCCAATTAGCTTCTGAGCACAATTCAAAGTGCTGGTCTTAATCTATAAATCCCTACATGGTTCCGGCCCAGCTTCCTGTCCGAACGTGTTTTCCCCTATGAACCATCAAGGATGCTGAGATCTTCCTTCGCAAGTGCGTTTGGTGGGAACAAGAGACAGGGCCTTCTCTGTGGTGGCCCCTCGGCTATGGAACTCTCTCCAGAGCGAGATCAGATCTGCCCCCTCCCTCCTGTTCTTCAGGAGGCTAGTAAAATCCTGGCTCTGGAAGGAAGCCTTCCCAGAATAAGGTCCGAGACTGTTTTTAGATGAAAGTTAATGACCACACATATGGACTGAGTTGAATGTGATTTTATCTGGTGATTTGGCTCTAATGTACGTATGTTATTTATATGTTTTTTATCTATATGTATTTTTACTGAGTATTGTTATATGATGTTTTCAATTTGTTTAAATTGCATTGAATTCTTGCTGTAAGGCCAGTCTGAGTCCCTCTTTGGCGGTGAGAAGATTGGGATACAAAAGTTTTCAATAATAAATAAATAATAAATAAATAAATACGAATAACATAGGCTTTGTAGGTTTGTTCATAATAATAAACTCTCGGCATTAATTCGCGAACGAAGATTTTTAGGAAGGACTCATCCCACGCTTTTTACAAGCGCGTTGATGACTAAAAAGGCCAATCTGAGATAGGCAAGTTCGGTTGCAGAAAGCACAGCAGAAGGTCTCCTTGGGGGATGTTGTTTCCAAGTTGCGGTTTTTTCTGCATTGTCGTTTCTCTTCGAGACCCATTCGGCGTGTCTTCACGAAAGAGGCCGCAGCATTGTGGATAGTGCGTCTCCATGCCTCCCGATGTGAGGCCAGGGTGGACCATTGTTGGTGATCAATCTGGCCGAGCCTGAGATGTTGTTTCAGGGAGTCCTTACATCTCTTTTTGGGGTGCCTCTCTTGCACTGAGCAGTGGCGAGTTCACCGTAGAGTAATATCTTTGGGAGGTGGTGGTCCTCCATCCTAGAGACATGCCCTGCCCAGCGCAGCTGTGTTCTCAATAGCATGGCCTCAACGCTGGTGATCCCTGCTTGCTCGAGGACAGTAACATTAGTCACATAGTTGGTCCAGTGTATATTTAGGATTGTGCGAAGACAGTGCTGATGAAAGCGTTTGAGGAGTCGTAGGTGTTGGCGATAGGTGACCCATGTTTCAGACCAATAGAGAATAGACAGTACGATAGCTCTGTACACACTGATTTTGGTGCTTGTTGATGGTGTTCTTCCTGTGATGCGGGCTGGTAGAGGATTTCAGTTTTCTTCAGGCTGACTTCCAGCCCAAACAGCTCTTTTTATTATAAAAATTATATTATATAATTGTATTATAAATTATATTATGATAATATAATAACACATAGTAATAAAACGTTTTTTACACCCCGCCACCATTTCCCCAAGGGTACTCGGGGCGGCTTACATGAGGCTAAGCCCAACAACACATTATAAACAACACAACAGCAACTAATAAAACAGTACAATCACCATAACTTACAATATAACTTCTTAAATTCAATCTGTTTGGAAGCAGGTAAATTTTATAAGCTGTGCTGGGTGGGGGGTTCTATGAGTTGCAGTAGGCTGTTAGGAATTGTGGGAGTTGAAGTCCAAAACACCAGGAATGGCCCAAGTTTGCCCAGGCCTGGTGGAGAGGCACCCTCTCCCTCCCTCTCCCTCTCACACACACATAGACTACTTGGTTCCTAGATGTGTGTTGGGTGTAATTGTGTTGTATGTGCGGCCTAATAGCAATGACAAACCAACCATGAAGGCCTCACCTGCGCCAGGGGCCTCCTTTCTCCGCCTCTCCCACAAGCCTCTTTTCTGTTTTTCCCGCGAAAATCCAGCCCAGCCTCTGACTCACTGACAGGGCCAGCCACCAGGCAGTGACGTCACACCCGCGACGCTGAAGCATGCCGGGAAACCGAGTTCTTGCTAGTAGTTCTGTGTGACTCACTCACTGGGAAGAAAAGGAGGAAGTGTAGTCTCCTGCATGTGAGTGCATGTGTTTATACACAGGCACACCTCTATCTATCCATGCAGATGGCTGTGTTTATATTCTATACAGTCCCAGGTGCTGGGAAAAATGTAGTTTCTAGTTGCCTGAGTTATTATACATTTTATTTATTTAAAATATAATAATAATAATAATAATAATCTATTATATAAATGGGTTCACGTCATGGGATGTATACCTCAAACAAAGGAACCTTACAACGCAGAACCACAATACTTGCCAACAGAAATAGGCCTCAAGCAAGGTACGTTTGTAGCAAAGAAACTCCCCCCCCCCCCAAAACCTAAAAGGCCCCCAAAACAACGAATAAAAATAAAACTACATTTACCAGCATCCTCCGGGGCAGCCAAAGACTCACCCAGCCTCTACATTCTGAACAACATGATTGGCTGCCAATAAGGGCGGATTTGCATAACTGCTGCAATGGCCAGCTAACATGAAAATTCCGAACCATAATAAACTGCCAAAACAGAATAAGGAAAAGGCCTGAGCCAATCCCCAACACAAACACCCAAATCACTTCCAACCGAAAATTTACACCCCAAAAAATCACAGACCACGCCCAAAATTGACAGTAAGGCTTCATTAACTTGATTTCCCTAACTAGCCCTCACTTACTGGGAAGCTGTTTACGCTCTGAATTGACAGTAAGGCTTCATTAACTTGATTTCCCTACCTAGCCCTCACTTACTGGGAAGCTGTTTACGCTCTGAATTGACAGTAAGGCTTCATTAACTTGATTTCCCTAACTAGCCCTCACTTACTGGGAAGCTGTTTACGCTCTGAATTGACAGTAAGGCTTCATTAACTTGATTTCCCTAACTAGCCCTCACTTACTGGGAAGCTGTTTACGCTCTGAATTGACAGTAAGACTTCATTAACTTGATTTCCCTAACTAGCCCTCACTTACTGGGAAGCTGTTTACGCTCTGAATTGACAGTAAGACTTCATTAACTTGATTCTCCCGACTAGGCCTCAGCTCATTGGACATTGTGTATGGCCTGAATTGACAGTAAGGCTTCATTAACTTGCTGTTCCTAACTAGGCCTCAGCTCATGGGACATTGTGTATGGCCTGAATTTACAGTAACCTACCTTGGCACACAGAGCCCCGACCATGCATGATGGGACTTGAAGTACCACCATGGAAAATGGGATTTGTAGTACTTCAAAACCCATCATTCCCCACAGACCACTGTGGCCCAGAACCAAGACCAATAAAGACCCAACTTGGCACACCATGCCCCCCATGACCCACACTCCATCCAACTGCAGTTTAGAGGAGGGCACACCGTGGATGATTGAACTTTCTCACATCTCCTAAAAAGGGCACAGCAACGCGTGCCGGGTACAGCTAGTAATAATAAAATAAAACTCACCTCCACAGAGGGACTCAGACCAGCTTACAGCAAAATTCAAAGCTATACAATTTAAAACATATTAAAATACATAAAAAGCCCAAGACATAAAAACCAAATTGCCATTAAAACAATTCCACTTGGCTTGTAAACGTGGTCATTCATTCAGACTATAACCAATCTCGGCCTATTCTGGGAAAGCTTCGTTCCACATCCAGGCCTTCACCAGCCTCCTAAAGGACAACAGAGAGGGTGCAGATCTAACCTCCCTTGGGAGAGAGTTCCACAGCCGAGGGGCCACCACAGAGAAGGCCCTGTCTCTCGTACCCACCAGTCGCACTTGCGAAGATGGTGGGACTGAGAGCAAGGCGTCTCCCCGGAGGATCTTAATGTCCTTGATGGTTCGTAGGGGAGAATCCGTTCAGACAGGTAAACTGGGCTTTGTAGGTTAAAACCAGCACTTTGAATTGTGCCCGAAAACTAATTGGCAGCCAATGGAGCTGGTGCAACAAGGGAGTTGTATGCTCCCTGTACCCCACTCCTGTTAGTAACCGGAGGTTTAATACAGGGTTAAACGACAGCTGCTTCAATCCGAACGTTCCAAGTTTGAGACCCCGGGCAGGCCTTGGGCAGGCAGCTGTAAGCCTAACCCACTGTTAACCTTAGCAGTTGAAAGCAAAAGCAACCTGCGAATAGAGAACGAAGGTACCGCATAGCGGGGGAGATCTTTTAAGACTTTATAACACCAATAAAATGAAGATCGATTGCCGAGGAAGCTGCAAGCGAGCAGGCAGGCTCGCCGTCATAGGAGGAGGAAGCAAGATGTATGGAGCAGCAGCACCGAGTTGAAATCTGGAAGACCATGTTCAACCAGGAAAGATCTGCCTACTTGTATGTTGTCTGTTTTGTATGTACTAACGGCAGGGATTGTCTGCTTGTATATGCTCTGCAATCCACTCTGAGTCCCCTTTGGGGTGAGAAGAGTGGAATAATAAAATAAAATAAATAAATAATAAATAAATAAGTAAACCTGGCTGCCATGCGTTGGACTAATTGCAGTTTCCGAGCAGTCTTCAGAGGCAACCCCACATAGAGAGAGTTGCAGTAGTCTATTCAGGATGTAACCAGAGTGTGGACCACCGTGGCCGAGTCAGACTTCCCAAGGTACGGGCGCAGCTGGCGCACAAGCTTTAATTGTGCAAAAGCTCTCCCGGCCACTGCCGAAACCTGGGGCTCCAGGCTCAGCAATGAGTCCAGGATCACTCCTAGACTGCGAACCTGCGTCTTCAGGGGGAGTGTAACCCCATCCAACACAGGCTGTAACCCTATGCCCTGTTCGGCCTTGCGACTGACCAGGAGTACCTCTGTCTTGTCTGGCTTAAGTTTCAATTTGTTAGCCCTCATCCAGTCCATTACAGCGGCCAAGCACCGGTTCAGGACTTGAACAGCCTCCTGGGTAGCAGGTGGAAAGGAGTGAAAATACAGCAATACAGTTTTATTATAAAACAGCTTTGTGATCTAAGCCTTAATTTTAAATACTATTTCTTCAATATGTTTTGTTAATTGCTTGAGTTCTGGTTAACCGGGAGTCTAATATTCTGTCTCTCTCTCTTTGGTGGGCATTGAGTTTTGGAGTTATAGTTCACCCACATCCAGAGAGCACTGTAGACTCAAACAATGATGGATCTGGACCAAACTTGGCACGAATACACAATATGCCCAAATATGAACGCAACTGGAGTTTAGGGGAAATAGACCATGACATTTGGGAATTGTAGTTACTGGGATTTATAGTTCGCCTGCAATAGCTGCAGAGCTGTTTGGGCTGGAAGTCAGCCTGAAGAAAACGGAAGTCTTCTACCAGCCCGTACCACAGGAAGAACACCATCATCCCCACGTCAGCATAGGCAAATCTGTGCTTAAGTCCATTCAGCAGTTCACCTACCTGGGAAGCATAATCTCTTCAGACGCCAAGATTGACAAAGAGATAGATCACAGATTAGCAAAGGCATATAGTGCATTTGGAAGGCTTCACAAGAGTCTGGAGCAACAAGCACCTGAGGCAAAGCACCAAAATCAGTGTGTACAGAGCTATAGTACTGCCTATTCTCCTTTATGGGTCTGAAACTAGCACAAGGCACACTAGCACAAGGCAGCACTTTGGGCTGGATTTTAATGGCAAGTTGGTGGATATGGCTCAATGCTTTTTTATGGACGGAACACTGTTTTTAACTTAAATGAATGTGTGTGGTGTGTTAATATTAATTGTATTTTAATGTATTTTAATGCTGAATGTTTTTGGGTTTTTACATTGTATTTTCCTGTGTTTGTTAGGCCGCTCTGAGTCCCCCCTCGGGGGTTGAGAAGAGCGGGGTAAAAATGCTGGAAATAAATAAATAATGAAACATGGGTCACCTATCGCCAACACCTACGACTCCTCGAACGATTTCATCAGCGCTGTCTTCGCACAATCCTGAATATACACTAGACTGACTATGTGACGAATGCCGCTGTCCTTGAGCAAGCAGGGATCACCAGCATTGAGGCCATACTATTGAAAACACAATAGCAGGGCACATCTCTAGGATGGAGGACCACCGCCTCCCAAAGATACTACTCTACGGTGAACTCGCCACAAGTAAGCGCAGGAGAGGCGCCCAAAAAAAGAGATATAAGGACTCCCTGAAACAGCATCTCAGACTCAGCCAGATTGATCACCAACTACAATTCCCAAAAATTGTGGGTCAATCACCCCTAAATCTCCGCCAGTATTAAGAGTTGACCATGTTGGGTCTGTGTGCCAAGTTTGATCCAGATCTGTCGTCGGCTGGGTTCAGTGCTCTCTGGATGAGGGTGGACCACAACTCCCAGATTCCATGGTCATTCACCCCAAACCCCCACCAGTATTCAAAGTTGGCAATATTGGGTGTGTGTGTCAAGTTTGATCCAGATCCATCATTGGTGGGCTTCAGAGTGCTCTCTAGATACAGGGTGAACTATAACACCCACATGGATGGCTCAGCCCCCCGCCCCAAGCCCCTTTAGTATGTTCTGGGGGTTCCGTGTGCCAAGTTTGGTCCTGGTCCATCATTGGTGGGGTTATATATATACTGTATATACAAAACAGAATCTAAAAAGCAAACCTTGCTATTATCATTATACAAACGAAACCATTGTACATAACACAACTTGATTTTGGTATTCACTGTGAGCCCTGGCACAAAACCCAATGGATACCAAGAGCTCACTGTATTTAAAAATGACCACATCGTATGGCGTTTCCAGACAAATAATTCAAAAGCTAACTAAAAAATAAGAACATAAGAACATAAGAACATAAGAAGAGCCATGCTGAATCGGACCTCAGCCCATCTAGTCCAGCATTCTGTATCACACAGGGGCCCACCAGTTGTACACGGGGATCTCGAGCAGAAGGGAGGGCAAAACCCTAACCTGCTCCTGACCCCCACAACCAGTACCAGGAAATCCTGCCTACCTCAACCACTCCGAGGTGGCACTTGAATGTCCTTTTCAGTAACTACCGATACACTTGGTATCCATGAATCTGTCTAATCCTGCCTTGAAGTTGTTCAGGCTGACAGCTGTCACAACCTCTTCTGGAAGTGAGTTCCATAACCCAATGACCCTCTGGGTGAAGAAATATTTCCCTTTATTAGTCCTAATTTTCCTACCTTGGAGCTTCAGGGAGTGCCCTCTAGTCCTAGTGTTTTGTGACAAAGAAAATATTTTTTCTTTATTCCCCTTTTCTATCCCATGCATGATTTTATACACTTTGATCAAGTCACCTCTTAAACGCCGTCTTTCAAGACCAAGGCGTTGCAACCTGATTTCATAAGGGAGCCGCTCCATCCCTTGGATCATTCTTGTTGCCCTTTTCTGTACCTTTTCCAGTTCAGTTATATCCTTCTTAAGGTGCGGAGACCAGAATTGTACACAGTACTCCAAATGTGGCCTTACCATGGTAGAGTTGAGCAGAATCCCCAGTGGTCAAAGAATGAATGAATCAAACTTTATTTATAGCCTGTCCTATCTCCCCGAAGGGGGCACCGGGGGCTCACAACAAAATATACAATGTCAAACATTCAATGTCAACAGTAATACATAATTCCATAAACAAATCAGAAACAACTCAGTAAGTTATAAATCAACATAAATGAATAAGACGTAAAATAAGTCCATATAATTACTAACATTTTAAATCCTTAAAATATCATTTAAAATCTCTAAAATTAGGCTAAATTGTTGTGGTGGGGGAGATGTAAACCTTTTTTGAACCCTGCAAAAGTCTAGAACCCTTCTCATAGCTAACCAAAGATGAATAAGTTATATAGAATAAGCAATTGTGCTTAACCACCTAGTCCTAAGCAGTTACATATATATAACTCCAGTGATTTTATACTCCTTGGGTGTAACCAAAGTCCACATAGACAACACACAGAATTTAGCTTTTTTGTTAGAACTTCCAGCATAATAGAACAGATTTTTTAAAGGAATCTTAGCTTACTCTGCTGACCAAAAACAGCTATCAATTTGCTTTGCAGAACATTGTGCTTTGATTTGCAGAACAAACTAGTGTCTAAGTGTCAATAATAAAGTGTGTTGTTATTATTATTAGTCTAAAAATACACAGTAGCTGTCTACAAACTTCGTGATATCAACACTCCTTTAAATCAATGCTACTCGAAACTACTGGTTTGTGAGCAGTGCTAGTCCCTGGCAAAAAAAGCATTTATACCCAATGGTCACAGATCAAATACTGGTCCCTAGTACAATGGGGGGAAGAGTTGCCAACTCCCTAATTAGGTAACATGAGGACGCACTGTTTTAAACTGTACCTATTTGTTTGCTTTTCTCTAGAATAGCTGTGTAAGCTGACTGTCTCTTAGTAACCCTGATGATGGTGACTCATATATATTTCTTAGCACCTGAGCCGTTTGGTTGGCACATGCTTGCATCCTAAGCTCTGAATTCTTTACAGCTACATCACATGCCACTTCACAATCTGCTCGCTAATGTTTTTGTATCCTGTTTGTTTTTGGATACTCTGCTGTATATTTTAGGGTCGTTTTCCCTAAAAGTTTGGATCACAAGTCCCAGAATTTCCTAACCAGCACAACAGGGAGGGTAGTCTTAGACTTGCATCCAAACAAGCAATTCTTCCCAGCGCTGACTATGGCCCATTATTTATTTATTTATTTATTATTTCGATTTATATACCACCCTTCCCAAAAAGGCTCAGGGTGGTTCACAACCATGAATACACAACACAACGTAGTTAAAAACAGAATAAAAACAGATTAGGACCAAAATGGAAAGCACAACCTTAGAGATTAAACGCCTGGCGGAACAGGGTGGTCTTACAGGCCCTCCTGAAGGCCTGTAACTCCGTTATTGCTTGTGCCTCTGCCGGGAGGGCATTCCACAGTGTAGGCGCTACTACGGAAAAGGTGTGCTGCCGTCGATGACAATTGGCAAATCTTGAGTGATGGAACCTCTAATAGGTTTTGGTCCATGGACCGTAGAGGTCTCTGGGGAATGTGCAGGGAGAGGCAGTCCTTCAGATACACTGGCCCCAGACCATGCAAGGCCTTAAAGGTTAACACCAGCACTTTGAAGGCAATCCGGTACTCGATGGGAAGCCACTGCAAACGCTGGAGGACTGGTGTGATATGGCATGTTAATGTCACCCCAGCCAGCAGTCGAGCCGCAGCGTTTTGCACCATCTTCAGTTTCCGGATTACCGCCAAAGGAAGGCCAATGTAAAGGGCGTTACAGTAGTCAGAGGTCCTCCTGGTCAGTCGAAAGGCCGAACAGGGCATAGGGTTACAGCCTGTGTTGGACGGGGTTACACTCCCCCTGAAGACGCAGGTTCGCAGCTTGGGAGTGATCCTGGATTCATCGCTGAGCCTGGAGCCCCAGGTCTCAGCGGGCGCCGGGGGAGCTTTTGCACAGTTAAGACTCATGCGCCAGTTGCGCCCGTATCTTGGGAAGTCTGATCTGGCTACGGTCGTCCACGCTCTGGTCACATCCCGAATAGATTACTGCAACGCGCTCACGTGGGGCTGCCTTTGAAGACAGTTCGGAAATTACAACTAGTCCAACGGGCGGCAGCCAGACTACTAACTGGAGCTACATACAGGGAGCATACCACCCCCCTGTTGTGTCAGCTCCACTGGCTGCCAGTCCAATTCTGGGCTCAATTCAAAGTGCTGGTGTTGACCTTTAAAGCTCTATGCGGTTCTGGCCCAGCTTACTTGTCCGAACGCATCGGCCGCTACGTCCCACCTCGTACTTTAAGATCATCCGGGGAGGCCCTGCTCTCGCTCCCGCCGGCTTCCCAGGTGCGGCTGGTGGGGACGAGGGAGAGGGCCTTCTCGGTGGTGGCTCCCCGTCTGTGGAATGCACTCCCTAGTGACATACGATCAATTCCATCCCTCCTGACATTTAGGAAAAAAGTGAAAGCCTGGATGTGGGACCAGGCGTTCGCATAGTAGCACAGGACAGCACTTTAGTAGTTTTAATGGAAAGTTGGTGAATAGGGCTCAATGCTTTTATGGATGGAACACTGTTTTTAACATAGGTGAATGCATAAGATGTGTGAATATAATTGTATTTTAATGTATTTTAGTGTCGAATGCTGGAGGGTTTTATATTGTGTTTTATACTGCAATTGTGATGTAGGCATCAAATTATGCCTTTTGGAAGCCGCTCTGAGTCCCCCCTCGGGGGTTGAGAAGAGCGGGGTAAAATGCCATAAATAAATAAGTAATAAATACAGTAGTCCAGTCTCGAGATGACCATGGCCTGAATTACCACGGCTAAGTCATCACCGGAAAGGTAAGGCACCAGCCGCCTCGCCTGGCGCAGACGGAAAAACGCTGCTCTGCTCACGGTGGAGACCTGAGCCTCCATCGTCAGCAGAGGGTCCAGTTGGACCCCCAAGTTTTTAACCAGCGGTGACAGACTAACCACCTCACCGTCTATTATTGGCAGCCGGAGCCCTCCCCCCCGGGATGACCCAGTCACAGGACCTCCGTCTTCAACGGGTTCACCTTCAACCTGCTGGCCCGTAGCCTCCCAGTCCCGGCTTCCAGTCACTGGGGGAAATACTCTGCGACAGAGTCCGGCCGGCCTTCCATCCTCAGCACCAGCTGTGTGTCATCAGCGTACTGATGACACTCCAGACCAAAACTACGCACCAGTTGGGCAAGTGGACGCATATAGATGTTAAATAATAGAGGAGAGAGGATAGCCCCTTGGGGGACTCCACAATTAAGGGGGACCCTTTCCGAGACCATCCCTCCCCTCTCCACCCATTGTCCCCGATCTTGGAAAAAGGAGGCCATCCATTTAAGAGTGGACCCCTTCACTCCTGTCATGGCTAAACGGTGGATCAATAGAGAATGGTCAACTGCGTCAAATGCTGCCGTGAGGTCCAATAACACGAGCAGCGCTGATCCACCTTGGTCCAGCTGGCAGCGCAGCTGGTCTGTGATAGAGACCAGCAAAGTCTCTGACCCGTGCCCAAAGCGGAAGCCGGACTGGAAGGGATCTAATCTGTCTGAATCGTCCAAGAACTGCTGCAGCTATCCCGCTGCTGCCTCTCATGAAGCTGAGACTTGGTCCAATGTGTCTGACAGCTAGCATTCATCCTGGACTGTCGTTTCTTGATGTTTGTCTGGCAAGTTAGGCAGCAAGCAGGGGTCGAACAAAGGCTCTCCAACCCAAAGGCGTATGGCAAAGATGTGTCGGCACGGCAGCTGGCGAGTCAAGTAAATAGAGCAGCTGCAAGTGGCCATGTCCTGGCTTATTAGAAAAGAGCAGGTGTGTCCTTCCAAAAGGTATCCCTTGGGTGTCTCTTTCAGCTCGTAGTGTGCATGGGGCACCAAGTCCAATTCCTCAGCGACCAGTTCGGTGCCGTCTGACAGGTAGGCAGCGCGGTACAGCTCAGCCACAGGAGCCACGTTGAATGTTGATGTCTCCGTATGTAAAGTCTGGAGACCCAGGAGGCCTTGTAAACAGGCAGCCAGTTCCATGGGGGAACTGATCACTGCCCGAAGCTTGTGGCGATGGGCACCAAAGTGGTTCAGAAAGGAACATTCTTGGTTTTTCTCAAAGGCCCAACACTCTACCCACATGTCTTTGTGGGGGTGCCAGCACTCCAGGATGTACTGTAGAAAGGAGGATGGAGCCACATTTTCCAGATCATGCAGGTACTGGCTATAGACCCGGGGTGAGTCAGAGTTTGCCAGACTGAGCAACAGATTGCGGATCTGGTCCTCTTTCGGCACAGCCAATTCAGAGGCCTTGAGATAGAGGGTCTCCAAGACCTGAAGGCGACAGATTTGCACCTGGGCGCATGGCAACATCTCCTCTACTGCATCCAGCCCAGTCGCGCCAGCCCCAACTGTGATCACCTTCACCTGCAATTTAATGTCTGGGACACTCTGTACCAAAGAGGCCACCATAAATATAAGGAGGTCAGGCAGCCCCTGTTGTGCCAGGCAATAAGCCACCTCACGGCCTCGTCCGTTGGCGTCTTGGCACAGTATTGTATAGAGTTCAAATTCTGCATTGAGACAGGCAGCACGTTCCAGAAAAAGGCGAGCTGGGAAGCGCTGCACCAGTTTGAGCATGTGTGAGGTGGCCAGGAAGATGCGATCGAGGACAGCCACATCCTCCTGGAACACCATTTTGACCTTGGCGCCTCCATCAGCCTTGAAGAGCCCATCCAGGACGGCCAGGAGCTCACACATGCCCTTGTCTTTCGCTTTGCTATAGTCCTCCAGGCTCCAGATAAGGTCAGGTGTCAGGAAGCGCTTCGATATGTTGTTGGTAATACGGATGGGCAGCCCCAGGCTAGCTGTCAGCTGGTGCCGCTTGAAATAACGGGAGAACTCCAGCTCAGACAAGTGGTGGTTGTGCTCTAGGTTGGACTCAATCACCACCAGGCAGTCCTTCTTGGGGCCTAAGCGCAGTGTGATGGCAGCTGGGCAGTCAATCTTCTCACTTCTGTAAGAAAGGAGATCAAATGGGCTAATTGATCAGATAACAAATAACAACTGGTCAGTCAATTTATTTATTTCGTATCAAAAGCACTGCATAAATTAGTATAAAACTGATAAAAAAATGGGTGTGCAGGTGGCTAAATATCTTTTGACCAAAAAGATATTTGATGGGACCCCTGATAGCACAGCAGGTTAAACCACAGAGCAGCTGCACTTGCTGACCAAAAGTCCGTGGAGCAGGGAGAGCTCCCGCTGTTAGGCCCAGCTTCTGCCAACCTAGCAGTTCAAAAACATGCAAATGTGAGTAGATCAATAGGTACTGCTTTGGTGGGAAGGTAACGGTGCTCTATGCAGTCATGCTGGCTACATGACCTTGGAGGTGTCTACGGACAAGGCCAGCTCTTTGGCTTAGAAATGGAGATGAGCACCAACCCCCAGAGTGGGATGTGACTAGACTTAATGAATTTACCTTTAATGAATTTGATATTGCAAGCATTTTGGAGCAGGGTCCTATCCTCTCACACACAAAACAATACAAACAAGGAGTATTATGTAACAATCATATTCATACTAAAACCAACTTACTGATGGTTCCGTTGCACCATGCTTTGTCCGACATAGGTCCCGCTGTGTTTGCAGACGAGGCGCACAAAACGGAAGCGGAGTATCTCAGCCAAGTTGGGCTGATAAGGTGGTGGGTTCTGGCGAAGGGAGACGAGTGGCTTCAAGCTGGCGATGATGAACAGCACCTTGTGCTTTTCACACCAGTCATCGAAAAAGAGGCTGAACTGGTGCCAGGTATGAAATTCCCGGCCTAGGCCCAAGTCCCCCATGGCACCTGCAAGCAGAGCAAAGAAATCAATGACATAACAATGACACTTCCTGATTAGTTATAGGATTGTAGCCTTAGGCCCCTTCTACACTGTCCTTATATTTCAGGATCTGATCCTAGGTTATCTGCATTGAACTGGATAACTGCACCGGGACTGTGGCGCAGCTGGCTGGATGTCAGCTGCATAGTGATCTTCACTACTGACCGAAAGGTCATGAGTTCGAAGCCAGCCCAGGTCGGAGTGAGCTTCCATCCAATTGTGTAACTTGTTATCGACCTTTGTAACCCGAAAGACAGTTGCATATGTCAAATAGGAAATTTAGGTGCCACCTATGTGTGGGGAGGGTAATTTAACAAAATTTACGAGGGCATAAAAAATCTCCAGCAAAAGCATGCGAGGAATGCAGAAAAAACTTCATCAGTGTTGCAGATGGATGGTGAAGTGACAGCTCCCCTGGTGGCCAGAAGTTGGAATGTTAAATAGCCCCTGACTGTCTGTCTATATGTGTTGTGTGTCTATGGCATTGAATATTTGCCATGTATGTGTACATTGTAATCTGCCCTGAGTCCCCTGCGGGGTGAGAAGGGCGGAATATAAATACTGTAAATAATAAATTAAAAATATGAGTCTCCACTGCATATAATCTGGGATCAGATCCTGGGATATAAGGACAGTGTAGATGGGGACTTAGTTTCTCACTGAAATCAATGGGACTGTAATGTAGTCCTGTGCCTGCTTACCTGGGAGTAAGCCCACTGACTGCTAGGATTTACAAGGAGGCCCTTGAAATCTGCTGGAGTTTTAGGATCCCTTGTGGGTACCAGAATCTGTGGTTGCTTAAATCCTATTATGGACTATGTCAGAGTAAAATTGTGTCTTTTTAAAAATAAAATTACAAAATCAAAGTTTGCTTTTTGCAATTTTAGGGGTGAATATTTCCAAGCCATAGATGGCTGAATACGTAAATGCAGAATGTGTGGATATGGAGGACCAACTGTACTACTGAATAAACAAGCAAAGAATTGTGGAATCTGAAATGTATGCTTATGGCTGTACCATCACTAAAACGTAGTCATGCCTCAACCGGTCACCCTTCCCTTCAAATTACGTTTTCCGACAAGATGTATATTTCCATATTGCCTTGAAAGTGCATGTTATGTCTCGAGCATTTAGAAGTGCTATGTAAACACTGGCTTGGCTCCAGATCTTCCTTCTGCAGATAGAATAGCTCCATCTGTCCATGGAAGATTTCGGAGGCAGAAGAGCATTTCTGAAGGTGGAGCAAGGGAGGAGGAAAGAAGACGGTGTTGGTAAAGATTGTCTCTTCCATGCGGAAATGTCCTTAGAGAATTCTCCCAAAGGCGAAAGCAAGTTGGTTGCACTCTACTATTTAGTAATCAAAAACATATTTTTCAGTATGGCATGAGAATGTGAGTGGCTTTTCTTTGCAAACAAAGATTCAGATTCATGAAGGACTCATCCCACGCTTTCTACAAGCACGTTGATGACTAAGAAGGTGTCAGGTACTGAGATTTGGGGCCTTGGAGTTGGCTACTAAATCCAGGAATCCTGACAGTCATAACAATGATACGACGCTGGCCCAGCCTGGCGTGGGAAGCGACGGCCTGATGCCCTGGCGGGAACTAGAAAGCAGGGACCATGAACGCAGGAAACGGGGCTTTGAATCTCCAATGAATGTGTATATAAGGGGGAAGGATTCGGTGTGCGGGCACTCTTGGCTTTGTTGGTGTGTATGCAGTTTGTAGTAAAGTTCCTAGTGATTTCCAGAACGTCTCTGTTTGTCATTTGGGAGCGGCTACGGCTGATCGCTCACAGAAGGCCAATCCGAGATAGGCAAGTCTGGTTGCAGGAAGCACAGCAGAAAGTCTCCTTGGGTGATGTTATTTCCAAGTTACGATTCTTTCTCTGTTGTTGTTTCTCTACGACAGTGTTTCTCAACCTTTTTTGAGCTGCGGCACACTTTTAACATTAAAAAAATCTGGGGGCACACCCCCAACCAAAATGACACAAAATGACACTGTAACACAGTAAAGAACGGCTGGGGGTTGGTGGCCTGCTGGGAACAGCTGCTGGGAGTGCCGAAGCCAGGGAGGGGGTGGAGCCGGGGAGGGGCGGAGCCAGGCTGCGCCATGCCCCGCCCCCTACCCCTGGCTTCACCTCTCCCAGCAGCTGCTCCAGCCTTGAGGGGGCAGTGCCAAGCCAGCGATGCCAGAGCCAGCACAATGCTGGCTTGGCACTGTCCCCTCAAGGCTGGAGCAGCTGCTGGGAGTGCTGAAGCCGGGGGAGGGGGCAGAGCCAGGCCATGCCATGCCCCGCCCCCCGCTTCAGCTCTCCTACAGGCCGCGCCATGCCCCGCCCCCTTCCCCCAGCTTCAGCTCTCCTACAGAGGAGGAGCATGAGCAGTGGACAGGCTTCAGTGGGTGGGGCTCCTCCACGCGGCTTCAGCGAGCGAGGGGCAAGAGTCATGGTGGGAGTCATGGCGAATTGGAGGCTGGCTGGGGAAATGGCCGAAGGAGGCGATGCCCCGGTCCCTTCTTCTTTTTCTTCGCCACTGCCCGGCCCTTCCTCCTCCCCCAAGCAGCAGGAGTTCGGCAGGAGGGGGGAGGAAGGGGGGCAGAGAGCCTTTCTTGCGGCACAGCAGGAGGTCTGTCACGGCACACTAGTGTGCCACGGCACACTGGTTGAGAAAGACTGCTCTACGAGACTCGTTTGGTGTGTCTTCTCGAAAAATGTTGCAGCATTATGGATAGTGCATCTCCATGTCTCCCGATGTGAGGCCAGGGTGGACCATTTTTGGTGATCAATCTGACCGAGCCTGAGATGGTCTTTCAGGGAGTCCTTATATCTCTTTTTTGGGGTTCCTCTCTTGTGCTGACCCGTGCCGAGTTCACCGTAGAGTAGTATCTTTGGGAGGCGGTGGTCCTTCATCCTAGAGACGTGCCCTGCCCAGCGCAGCTGTATACTCAACAGCATGGCCTCAATGCTGGTGATCCCTGTTTGTTCAACATTAGTCACATGGTCGGTCCAGTGTATATTTAGGATTGTACGAAGACTACGCTGATGAAAGCGTTCGAGGAGCCGTAGATGTTGGCGATAGGTGATCCATGTTCCCATGTTTCGGACCCATATAGGAGAATAGACAGTACAATAGCTCTGTACACACTGATTTTGGTGCTTTGCCTCAGGTGCTAGTTGCTCCAGACTCTTTTGTGAAGCCTTCCAAATGCACTATATGCATTTGCTAATAAGTTATCTATTTCTTTATCAATTTTGGTGTCTGAAGAGATGATGCTTCCCAGGTAGGTGAACTGCTGAACAGACTTAAGCACAGATTTGCCTATGCTGACGTGGGATGATGATGTTCTTCCTGTGGTGCGGGCTGGTAGAGAACTTCCGTTTTCTTCAGGCTGACTTCTAGCCCAAACAGCTCTGCAGCTGTTGCAAAGCATGATGTTAGGTGCTGCAGGGCCGCTTCTGAATGGGCGACAAGGGCAGCATCGTCAGCAAAAAGCACTTCACAAACTAGATAATTTAGAGTCTTAGTGTGAGCCCTCAGACGGCTTAAGTTGAACACGCTACCATCAATAAGATAGTGTACATATATGCAGTTTTCTTCTTCGAAATCTGCCGAAGCCCTTTGGAGCATCATGCTGAAGAACATTGTACGTAAATAGGGTTGATGCAAGAACCCTATTGCTATTGTTTTGTTATTATCTGTTATTGGGCTTGGACACAGGTAAGCCGCCCCGAGTCCCCTTGGGGAGATGGGTGTGGGGTATAAATAAAGTTAATAAACAAATAATAAATAAACACAACCTTGTTTCACTCCATTAGTTATGAGAAAGGGCTCTCAGAGAGCATCGCCGTATCTGACTTGACTGTGCTGGCCCTCATATAGCAGGATAATCATTTTGAGGAATTTGGGGGGACATCCTAGTTGTTCCAGGATCTGCCGCAGACCTTTTCTATTCAGTGTCGAATGGTTTGGTGGATTCGACAAATGTTACATAGAGTCCTTTGTTCTGCTCTCTACATTTCTCTTGCAGTTGACTAAGGGCAAATAACAGATCTGTGGTGCTTCATGAGAATGTAAATATGCAGCATATGACGGAACACAATCTATCTATACACATACTGTAATAAAAGTGAAAATATGTATGTGTGTGTGGCTGGGGTGTCCACTTACACAGGCAAGCTCCTGTCTCCACAAACAGCTATAGCTTCCACTGCTCAGGAGACACCAATGGCCCTCCCTCCAATGATATTGCAGGTTATAGTGAGCGCCATGAACATGTACAAGAGCCCTGCCAATGTCCTCCACAACTACCATACTGCCCACCACCCAAGTGAAGACTTTCATATGGGGACAATTTCATCCTAGATTTCATGTGTTTCCTCCACCACAGCCATCCCAGTGTTTCTTACTGTCTCCTTGGGTGTGGAATTTGCATGACTCCGCCCACTACCTCTCCCTTAACCCTTTTCTATTATTTTCTATGGCACGCAGTAAACAGAGGAATTGATCAGCAACTGAACTTACTGGAGATGTTTGGGGAGAATTCCCCACGATTTATAGGAGTTGTAGATTCTGGGATATATAGTTCACCTGCAATCTAAGAGCACTCTGAACTCCACTAATGATGGACCTGGAACTAACTTGGCACACAGAACCTCCATGACCAACAACACTGGAGGTCTTTGGAGGGATTTATAGGAGTTGTAGTTCACCTACATCCAGAGCACACTATGAATCCAAATAATAATGGATCTGGACCAAACTTGGTATGCATACCCGATATGCCCAAATTTGAAAACTGGTGGGTTTTGAGGGGAATTGGCCTGGACATTTTGAAGTTGTGGGTACTGGGGATGTATAGTTCACATCAATGAGCACTCTGAACTCTACCAAAGATGGAATTGGACCAAACTTGGCACACAAGAGTCCCCATGACCAGCAAAAAATGCTGGAGGTCTTTGGGGGAAAATTCATCTTGATTTGGGGGAGCTGTAGTTCACCTACATACAGAGAGCACTACGAACCCAAATACCGATGGATCTGAACCAAACTTGGCACACATACCTGATACGCTGAAATTTGATTACTTGGGGGGGGGGGGACACGGGGACGACTGACCTTCCTTTCTGGGAGTTGTAGTTCACCCACAACCAAAGAAACCGTGACCTCCACCGATGTTGGACCTGGACCAAACTTGGTACATAGAACCCCCCATGACTAACTCAACCTCCTGGAAGGGTTTGAGGGGATTGACTCACAATAGTGGGAGTTGTAGTTTACCCAACAGCCAGAAAGCACACTGAACCCCACCAATTACACATCTAGAACAAACTAGCCCAGCATGAGAAACTTTAAGTACTGACAGAGTTTTTCAGGGTAAACCTGACATGATGTGAGTTGTAGTTCACCCACAATCTTATATATTTTGTACAATTAAAATACTGACTTTTTCAAATAACCAGAGCAATACCAGGTACACAAGCTACTGAGAAATAAGGTTCTCAAATAAAGAACCAGATAAAATGCTTTTTGTATAGATTATACCTAGAAGTTATGTTGCCGCAATCATAGCATTAAGTGATAAAGTAAAAGCTATACCTCTGAAAGAGATGTGTTTTTTCTGAACTGGGTTGTCTTGCCACGCACTCTTCAAAGTAAAAGTAATCTGCAGAAGAAAAACGACGCTGGGTCAAATTAGCACATTTAAGAATAATTTGATGCGTGTTCAAACAATAATAATAATAATAGGGTTGTTGTTGTGTTTTCTGAACTGTATGGCCATGTTCCAGAAGTATTCTCGCCTGAAGTTTCACTCACATTTATGGCATCTTCAGAGGTTGTGAGGTCTGTTAGAAACTAGGCAAGTGGGGTTTATATATCTGTGGAATGTCCAGGGTGGGAGAAAGAACTCTTGTCAGTTTGAGGCAAGTGTGAATGTTGCAATTGCCCGCCTTGATTAGCACTGAATGGCCTTGCAGCTTCAAAGCCTGGCTGCTTCCTATGTGGGGGAATCCTTTGTTGGGAGGTGTTAGCTAAACACAAACTTCACTGATATTTCATATATTATCATTATTATTATCATACTTTATTTATAACTTGTCCTATCTCCCCGAGGGTACTCATGAGATATCTTGGAGATGGAACCCAAGTCTAAACACAAACTTCACTGACGTTTCACTTATTATTATTATTATTATTATCATTATATAGTTTTATGCAGAATATTTTAATGAAACAATAATTAGTTTTATTTATATCCCGTCACCATCGCTTCAAAGGGACTCGAGGTGACTTATAAGGCAACTCCAGAGTGCAAATATAACATACAACAGGTAAAAAAGGTACAAAAGTATAAAACATGTCACATAAAATTATAACAACAACCCCTGTCAACACATGTAGCATAAACAATGGGCAGTGAACCATAGAAAGCAAAGATATTGCTATCTCAGACAACTGTAGACAGTTTGGGATTTCAGAATTTTTGATATGGGCAGCTCAACCTGTAATAATCAACCCTATTATTATTATTATTATTATTATTAATAATGCCCTTGTCGCCCATTCAGAAGCAGCCCTGCAGCGCCTAACATCCTGCTTTGCAGCAGCTGCAGAGCTGTTTGGGCTGGAAGTCAGCCTGAAGAAAACAGAAGTCCTCTACCAGCCCATACCACAGGAAGAACACCATCATCCCCATGTCAGCATAGGCAAATCTGTGCTTAAGTCCGTTCAGCAGTTCACCTACCTGGGAAGCATCATCTCTTCAGATGCCAAGATTGACAAAGAGATAGATCACAGATCAGCAAAGGCATATAGTGCATTTGGAAGGCTTCACAAAAGAGTCTGGCGCGACAAGCACCGGAGGCAAAGCACCAAAATCAGTGTGTACAGAGCTATTGTACTGTCTATTCTCCTCCATGGGTCTGAAACATGGGTCACCTATCCCCAACACCTACGACTCCTCGAACGCTTTCATCAGCGCTGTCTTCGCACAATCCTAAATATACACTGGACCGACTATGTGACTAATGTTGCTGTCCTTGAGCAAGCTGGGATCACCAGCATTGAGGCCATGCTATTGAGAACACAGCTGCTCTGGGCAGGGCACATCTCTAGGATGGAGGACCACCGCCTCCCAAAGATACTATTCTATGGTGTTCTCGCCCTGGGTCAGCGCAAGAGAGGCACCCCCAAAAAGAGATATAAGGGCTCCCTGAAACAACATCTTAGCCTCGGCCAGATTGATCACCAACAATGATCCACCCTGGCCTCACATCGGGAGGCATGGAGACGCACTATCCACAATGTTGTGGCCTCTTTCGAGAAGACACACCGAACGAGTTTCGTAGAGAAACGACAACACAGAAAGAATCGTAACTTGAAAATAACATCACCAAAGGAGACTTTCTGCTGTGCTTTCTGCAACCGAACTTGCCTATCTCAGATTGGCATTTTTAGTCATCAACGTGATTGTAGAAAGCGTGGGATGAGTCCTTCCTAAAAATCTTTGTTCGCGAAGTAATGCCGAGAGATTATTATTATTATTATTATTACTATTATTGACTTTGACATAATGCTATAAGGATCAAATGATGTGAAGTGGAAGGCATGCATTGCACTTGTCAGATGTGAGTTGTTCAAGCTTTCATGTGCTAAAAGAAGTATATTATTATTTCATTGCAGAACTCATATGAAATGCTAAAACATAGAAACAAAGTCAGAATAGAAACCCCCCCGAGCCATTCAGTCCAACCCATTGCCATGCAGGAACACACAAAGCACCCCCGACAGATGGCCACCCAGTCTCTGCTTGCACACTACCAGAGAACATAAAATATTGGAAATATAACTCAGTCCATGCAGAACTCAAAAGGAAATGCTTAAAAGGCACATGCATGCATGCAATGGGATGCAAATGAATGAATTTGCTTGCATAGATTTAATCATGAATCCCTGGAAGGTGTGGGGGACAGAGATCACACCCCCCCATTTCTCTGAGCCCCAGCTTTCGTATTCTTCTCGAAGGGCAGGGCTTTTTGGACCCGTACCTGGAGGTATGCCTTCCTTGTTGTCTTGGATCTTCTGGGTTCAAGCTTGCAAGTAGCAACCAGGCCGGCGCGCGGCGGAAGACCCCCCCCCCCCTGCTTTGAGGATTCCAGCACGGCTCTCGAGCGCCCCCTGCCGGAGGTCCCGGAAAGACACCAAGGAGGAGCTAGGTCAGGAAGAGGACAGGGGGCCCTCTGCTGGATTCATCAGAAAGAACATCCCCTAAAGCAGTGGTTCTCAACCTTCCTAATGCCATGACCCCTTAAAGCAGTTCCTGATGTGATGACCCCCAACCATAAAATTATTTTTGTTGCTACTTCATAACAGTAATTTTGCTACTGTTATGAACCATAATGCAAATATCTGATATGCAGGATTTATTTTCATTCACTGGACCAAATTTGGCACAAATATCCAATACGCCCAAATGTCAATACTGATGGGATTGGGGGATTGATGTTGTCATTTGGGAGTTGCAGTTGCTGGGATTTATAGTTCACCTACAATCAAAGAGTATTCTGAACTCCACCAATGGAGGATTAAACCAAACTTGGGACACAGAACTCCCATGACCAACAGAAAATACTGGAAGGGCTTGGTGGGCATTGGCCTTGAGTTTTGGAGTTGTAGTTCACCTACATCCAGAGAGCACTGTCAACTCAAAACAATGATGGATCTGGACCAAACCTGGCATGAATCCTCAATATGCCCAAATGTCAACCCTGGTGGAGTTTGGAGAAAATAGACCTTGGCATTTGGGAGTTGTAGTTGCTGGGATTTATAGTTCAACTTAAATCAAAGAGTATTCTGAACTCCACCAATGATAGAATCGGCCAAACTTCCCACACAGATCCCACATGACCAACAGAAAATACCGATATTATCTTTGGTGACCCCTCTGACACCCCCTTGCGACCCCTCCAGGGGTCCCGACCCCCAGGTTGAGAAACACTGCCCTAAAGGAAAGAGTGCCTCTGAGCAAAAAACTTAGAAGAAAAGGGATTAAGAAGAGTAAAAGATATGTGGAAACAAGATGGAACGATTATACATTGGCCAGAGTTTTTGGAAAAAGGGGAGAAAGAAAATTGGTTAAAATTAAGAGTGATTTGGGAAAAAGTAAAAAAAGAAGGTGCTCTGCCCACTGAAGAACTAAAGGTAGATAGATTACTAAATGCAAGAGAAAAAACAAGCAAAGGAACAGTGGCCAAAATATACAATTTAATGGTGGAAGATAAAGAGTTCATGATTAGAGCAATATGTAACAAAAGGAATGGGGTTAAATCATTGCAGACACATGAAGTAGAGGAAATAATTAGGAATATGAATAAAATAAAAATAGAAAAATATAATGAATTAGAAAAAAATATAATATTAAAATGGTACAGAACTCCTGAGCAACTGGCTTATATGGTTAAAGGAAGGAATTCTAGGTGTTGGCACTGTAATATTGAAAAAGGTACTTATTCACATATGTGGTGGGAGTGTTCTGAAATAAAAAAACTTCTGGCAAATGATACAAGGAAAAATACAAGAGTTATTCAAGATAAATATTCAAATTAATAATGATTTGCTACTATGGGGAGTGATGGATCATCCAAGTATAAAAACCAAATTTCAGGAGTTATTTAAGGCCGTGTTTCCCAACCAGTGTGCCGGGGCACACTAGTGTGCCATGAGCGATCATCAGGTGTGCCGTGGGAAATTGGAACCTCCAGGAAGGGGGGCAGAGTCTAGTGTGTTGAAGTATAAAAACCTAAGAAACCTACCTCGATAAAGGCACAAAATTACAACCACCCCCTCCCCACCCGTTGTCTACTTGGTCTCTCCCTCTCCATGAATTGGGAAGGCCTGCCTCCCTTTCCCCAAGTAGAGACCTCCTCTTGCCTCCTGGGGGTTCTGTGTGGGAAGCTTGGCCCAGTTCTATCATTGCTGGGGTTCGGAATGCTCTTTGATTGTGTGTTAACTATAAATCCCAGAAACTGTAACTCCCAAATGTCAAGGTCTATTTTCCCCAAACTCCATCTGTGTTCACATGTGGGCATATTGAGTATTCATGCCAAGTTTGGTCCTGATCCAACATTGTTTGAGTCCACAGTGCTCTATGGATATAGGTGAACTACAACTCCAAAACCCAAAGCCAATGCCCACCAAACTCTTATAGTATTTTCTCTTGGTTATGGGAGTTCTGTGTGGGAAGTTTGTGTCTTTTGGCCATTCCTGCAGAGATATCGATGTTGTGTTCATCGAAACAGGCCCTGGTTTCACACTGAGTGTATAAATACATTCAAAAACATATTAACTATATGTATGACTGTGTTAGAGTGTCATTTTGTGTCATTTTGGTCGATGGGGTGCCCCAGGATTTTGCAAATGTAAAAAGTGTGCCGCGGCTCAAAAAAGGTTGGGAAACACTGATTTAAGGTAACAATAAGAGCAGCCCATGCGGTGATTGCTAGAGGATGGAAAGACAAAACAAAATGGACATTAAGTAATTGGAATGATTATATGTATGATCAAGTGTTATTAGATATTACGGGAATTATGACGAATCAAGCAACAAGAACAGACAAACAAAAGGACATCACAGATAGATGGATGATCTATTTCAGCTGGGTGAAAAACGGAGGAGCCAACGTTCACATCATGCAAAAAACACAAAGACTTTTCCAGTGGCTGGATCTGCAAGATTTGTAGAAATATACTGTGGTTGAGGAGGGAGGGAGAGAGAGAGAGGGAGGGAGGGAGAGGGAGGGAGGGAGAGTAAAATGTAATCTATACCAATGTAATGTACTATAATGTTTTTATTATTTGTTGAATAAAAGACACACCAAAAAAAAGAAAAAAAGGGTGCCTCTGAGCATGTGCAAAATGTGTTGTCGAAGACTTTTCCATCTTGCCTATAGTATAATATAGAATATAATATATTGTATATACATACAATATTGATAATATAATGTAAAACAATATACTACTACTACTAATAATAATATGATATTATAATTATATATTTTATATTACATGTAATATTACTAATAATATGACAGTATGTTATAGTGCAATGTAATATATATATAATATTAATATTGTGCTATGGCAATAATATAATATATTGTATTTACATTTTACTTGTCAGCCGCTCTGAGTCCCCTTCGGGATGAGGAGGCACATAAATGCCGTAAATAAATAAATAAATAAATTGGCCAACTTAATTAGCATTGAATGGCCTTGCAGCTTCAAAGCCTGGCTGGTTGCTACCCAGGGGAATCCTTTGTTGGGAAGTGTTAGCTGACCCTGATTATTGTCCGGAATTCCCCTGCTTTTTGAGTGTTGATATTGGAGTCTCATTTATTTATTTATTTATTTATTTATTTATTTATTTATTTACATTATTTATATTCCGCCCTTCTCACCCCGCAGGGGACTCAGGGCGGATTACAATGTACATACATATACATGGCAAACATTCAATGCCATAGACAGACAACATATATAGACAGACACTCAGAGGCTATTTAATATTCCAGCTTTTGGCAACAGGGGAGCTGTCGCTTCCTCATTCTTCGCATACTTCTTGGAGTTTTTATGGCCTCATAAATCAGTTAAATTAGCCTCCCCACAAAGTGGTACCTAAATTTCCTTCTTGACAGATGCACCTGTCTTTCGGGTTTCAAAGGTCAACAAACTACACAATTGGCCGGAAGCTCACTCCGACCCGGGCTGGCTTCGAACTCATGACCTTTCAGTCAGTAGTGATCTTTAATGCAGCTGACACCCAGCCAGCTGCGCCACATTCCCGGTGCTCCCACAAGTTGAACATGACGCCAACAGTGTGATGCAACTGCTAAAAATGCTCAAAGTCCCTGAAAGACCTAGGTCAGAAAGAGGACAGGGGGCCCTCTGCTGGATACATCAGAAAGAGCATCCCCTAAAGGAAAGGATGCCTCTGAGCATGTGCAAAATGTGTTGTCGAAGGCTTTCATGGCCAGAATCATTGGGCTAAATGGCCATGCTCCAGAAGCATTCTCTCTCCTGACGTTTTGCCCAGCTCTATGGCTGACATCCTCAGAGGTTGTGAGGCCTGTTAGAAACTAGGCAAGAAGTGTTTGTTTATATATCTGTGGAATGTTCCGGGTGGGAGAAAGAACTCTTGTGAATGTTGCAATTGGCCAACTTGATTAATAATATTTACTTCATTTATATTCCACTCTTCTCACCCCGCAGGGGACTCAGGGCGGATTGCAATGTACACATTACATTGAGACACACAAACACACAAGACAGACAGAGGCAATTGAACATCTGGCCACCAGGGGGAGCTGTCGCACCCCTTCATTCCTCAGCGTGTTTTCTGGATATCTTTTTATGGTCTCGTAAATCAGTTAAATTTAGCCTCCCCACTAAGTGGTACCTTAATTTCCTACTTGACAGATGCAACTGTCTTTCGGGTTGCAAAGGTTGACAACAGGCTACACAAAAGGTCGAGAGCCCACCTCGACCGGGGCAGCCCTCGAACCCATGACCTTCTGGTTAGTAGAGATCTTATGCAGCTGACACCCAGCCAGCTGCGTGTAGCAACCCAGTTCTCTTTTGTGCCTGGGGGGCAAGGGGCAGCACCGGGGGTCTCACTTGCATTAGAACCAGCCGCAGCTGATGAGGAAATGGAGGAAGGGGTTAATGAGTTAGCTGGGCCTTCCTCTCCCACAGAGAGCCTGGCCTGGGATGAGGGATGGCCGGACGGCTATGAGAACTGGGAAGGTCAGGCTGAGTCAGAAAGTGTTGATAGCGATGATTGTTATGAGAAACCGGGTGGGTACGGATCACAGGAGAGAATTTGGGAAAAACATGGGCGATGAGGCCATGGAAGCTGAAAGGAGTTCGACTCTCATGAAGATAGCGACCCAGGTGCTGGGAGGCAAGGACGGAGCTTTGATAGGAGACGGAGCATTGAGTCCAGCAGGAGGGATTGGCACCGCAGCCTAGAGCGTCAGAGAAGCGCTAGATCCCGTAGCACAGATTACCGCAGAAGCCTAGAGCGCCGGGGACCTCGCCCAGGGGTTTAAGTATAGGATCCGTGGGAAAGGATCCTCAGTAGCTTGGCCACTTCTAATCTCAGCGAAGTGAAGCGAGCGAAGGACCACGGAGCCAAGTTGCCGGCTCGTGCCTTGCCAAGTAGTTTCTTGGACACTGTATGAACTTTGTTTTGTTCCTTGATCCGCCTTGTTTTGCGGAGCCTTTGCCAAGACCTTTGCCTTTGGATTTACTACGGACTCTTTACTTTCGGATTGAACTTTTCAATATTTTGATGGACAATTACCTTTTCATCTGTTCTTTATTACTCAATAAATAGTTAGCTGATTACCGTCTCTGTGTGTGTGATTAAGGGGCCGGCCGAGTCCTTGCACCGTGACACTGCGCCACATTCCCGGTAATAAAATAATAATAAAAACTTTATTTATACCCCGCCACCATCTCCCCAAGGGGACTCGGGGCAGCTTACATGAGGCCAAGCCCAATGACATGATAAAACAGCACAGCAAATATGAACACACAGTTTGGGGTTTCAGAATTCTGGAATAATCAACTCTATGAGGTTATTGACTATGACATAATGCTATAAGGATCAAATGAAGTGGAAGGCATGCATTGCACTTGTCAGATCTGAGTTGTTCAAGCTTTCATGTAATAAAACAATACAATGAAATAAAACAAGTTCTCTCGTAATAAAACAATACACTCAATATAACTTACACATAAGCAATAACAGACAATTTAAAACCATTATGGCCCGGCCAGATGTGAAATATTAAGACTTTAAAAATAAATAAACACTGGGTGCAAACATTGAATGGCCTTGCAGCTTCAAAGCCTGGCTGGTTGCTACCCAGGGAATCCTTTGTTGGGAGGTGTTAACTGACCCTGATCATTGGCCGAATTCCCCCTGCTTTTTGAGTGTTGATATTGAACATGAGTATTTTCTGTTTGTCATGGGGTTTCTTCGTGGGAAGTTTGGCCCAATTCTATCGTTGGTGGGGATCAGAATGCTCTTTGATTGTAGGTGAACTATAAATCCCAGCAACTAAAACTCCCAAATGTCAAGGTCTATTTTCCCCAAACTCCAGTAGTATTCACATTTGGGCCTATTGAGTATTCACGCCAAGTTTGGTCCAGATCCATAATTGTTTGAATGCATAGTGCTCTCTGGATGTAGTTGAACTACAACTCCAAAACTCAAGGTCAATGCTCACCAAACCCTTGCAGCCCAAAATGCTTGAGGTTGGTTGCTAGGAAAAGGTCCCTTAAACAAAGGGATTGCGTCCACTTGCCATATGCAGAGTGAAGGTGCCTTTCTTTGATTCCAGGTTCCTGTTGCCTTCAATGATTCATTTGACTCGCAAAGTTCTCTGGATCCCCAACATCTACAGGTTTGGGCGAAGGCTGACCTTCCTTTGTCCCTGTAAACTTTGGCTGAAACTGTAGGTTGGCTTTGTAGGTGAACTAAGATGCTTTGTCCCAGCAATGGCTTAGATTTCACCTTGCCGTGTCCAGGCCAGGATTACCCATAAGGCCAACCTAGGCCATGGCCTAGGGCAGGGCTGTCCAACTTCTACCGGCCCAGGGGCCTGAATTCCGGTCACTGATGACCTGGGGGGCCGAAGGGTCTGCCCGCCCCCGCCTCCAATTTACTTACAATTCATAAGAGGCATCCATACAATCAAATATAATCTTTTACTAAGGGGAAATGCAGGGTGGGAATTCATAAGAGGCATCCATACAATCAAATATAATCTTTTACTAAGGGGAAATGCAGGGAGGGAATACATAAGGGGCATCCATACACAATTACATAATAATAACATAAAGGTTAGCCTACCTTCCCAAACGCGCAGGATCCAGGAGTAGCCGGACCACGAGCAGAGGCGACAACCAACCGAGGCAGCAGCTGAGAAGGTCCAAATCGCGTCTGTGTGGGCCGCAGGGATTAAGTAGCCAAGATTTCGGCAACAGGAGTATCGCGAGACTACGGAAGCCACACGGGATTTCGCTCTCAACGCAGGCGTGATCTCACGTTGAGAGTGAAATCCCGTGTGGCTTCCGTAGTCTTGCGATACTTGCCCGGAACCCAGAAGTGGGTAATTTTTTAAAATATTATTATTTAATTTTTTTTTTTAATTAAAAAGCTTAGGGGGCTGCAGGGAAGGGGCTGGGGGGCCTCTACGGCCCCCCGGGCCACCAGTTGGACAGCCCTGGCCTCTGCTATTGTTGCACAAACGGCGTATGCGCTGGGCCTCTCGACACTGGCGTCGATGTCGACAGGAGGAGCAATTAACTCCCTCGATGCCGACAGCATCCACTTGCTGGCTCCTTCAGTGCAAGTACAGGAAACTCCATTGCACAGTCTGTGCATGCCCTAACCCCATGAAAACTGGTATTCCTCCTCCAACACGAGGAGACTCCTCCTTACTGGAGAGAGAAGTGCAACTGCCGGCTACGGCATATGCGCAAACCCCAGTACAGGAGAGAAGCCCAACCCGACAAGCCCCGGTATCGGGGAGAAGCGCAGCATCAGTACAGCTGCTGACTACAATGCATGCGCAATCTGGGTAGGAGCGAAGTGCCTCAAGCCCCGGCATCGGGGAGGAGGCTCCTCCCCCCATGCCTGCATCCATAGTGCCTGTCGAGAGGGAAACTCCTGTGGCGGACCTAGTGAGGCCACACCGGGAGAGCTGGATGCCGGGCCCTAAGGGGGACGAGTGAATGAAAGGATGTGTGTGTGTGTGTGTGGGGGTGCGGTAGAGGTTGGCTTAAAGGGGGCGTAATTCCAAAGTGTGGCCTAGGGCGCAAAAAGGTGTTAATCCGGGCCTGGCTGTGTCCATGTGCTCTTCTGGAATGAAGCCAGAGAGGAAGTCCTGCCTCTCAGGTAAACTCTGGAAGAGGAGGAGTTAAGGGCGGTGATGTCAGGTTTGGAGCCAAAACACAACTCCTCCCATCAAGCCCACATGGCTGGACAATAGAACAAAGGCTTTGCAGGTGAAGGCAACCAAATACAAAATACAGATATAATATGAGCCCTGTGGGGACGTCACAATGGGCATGGCCTCATGTAAGCTGCCCTGAGTCCCCTTGGGGAGATGGTGGCGGGGTACAAATAAAGCTAATAATAATAATAATAATGCTCCTCCAAAAGAGCTTTTGCCAGTTGCAGCAATACATCAGTTAAGTCTTGCAAGTTTAAGCAAGCTGCTACTTTCATATCTGAGTTGGAGATGTGCACATAGCAATGGCACTTAACAACAACTTCTTGCCTGGAGTTAAGCTCCTCAAGAGTAGACGACTGTACCTTTGTCTCTCACTTGGAGATGACACCATGAAAAGAGAAGATCTTGGCAACTCTAAAACAATCTCAGTTTATCTGTTGTAAACATTGGCCAGGATGTCTGTCACTCAAGGAGACAGCAAGGTTTCCACATTCTCTTGCTTGGCTTTAATATGTGTGGCAATGCCTCCCTTCCCGCAGTCCTAGGTATGTCGCATCCAAAGCCTGCCAAGTTATGTCTGGCACAGGAGGCAGAAAAATCAAACAACCGCATCTCCCAATTCTTAGAAAAATAAAAATGAAGGACTAACAAACAAATTGTTGCACTTTCGTAACATCCAAAAACTACCGCTGAAGCAAACACTTCAGCGCTGATCTATGAGTACATCTACACTGCAGAGTTAGTGCAGTTTCACACCACTTTACCAAAGCTCAATTCTCTAGAATATTGGGAGTTGTAGTTTTATAAGGGTTTTAATGCTGGTGCCTCACCAAACTGCAAATCCCAGGATTCCACTGAATTGAGCCGTGGTAATTAAAAGTGGTGTCAAACTGCATTAATTCTAGTGTAAGCTGTCTCCAAGTTACAAACATCCGACTTACAAATGACTCATAGTTAAGAACAGGAAGTGAGAGAAATCTACCCCTAGGAAGATAAATTCACTCCTGAAAGAGTTATCATGGGGGAAAAGGTGTCTGAAATGAAGTTTTATCACCAATCCTTGTTTCCACGAAAAAGCCAAATTTTTCAAATTTGAAATTGAATCCAGTCAAGACGAAGGTACTCCTGGTCAGTTGAAAGGCAAAACAAGGTATAGAATTATAGCCTGTGCTGGACAGGGTTGCACTCCCCCTGAAGACACAGGTTCGCAGCTTGGGAGTTCTCCTGGATTCATCACTGAGCCTGGAACCCCAGATCTCAGCCGTGGCCAAGGGAACATTCGCACAATTAAAACCTGTGCACCAGTTGCACGTGTACTTTGAGAAGCCAGACTTGGCCATGGTGGTCCATGCACTTATCACATCCTGAATAGACTACTGCAACACACTCTACTTGGGGCTGCCTTTGAAGACTGTTCAGAAGCTTCAAGTAGTCCAACGGGCAGCAGCCAGGCTGCTCACCGGAGTGAGATACAGGGAAAACAAAACCTCGCGTTACATCAGCACCACTGGCTGCAAGTCTGCTACCGAGCACAATTCAAAGTGCTGACTTTGTCCTATAAAGCCCTCAACGGATCTGGCCCAACTTACTTGTCCAAAGATATCTCTCCTTATGAACCAGGCAGTGTTAAGATTAGCTGGGGAGGCCCTGCTCTTGGTCCCACCTCCTTCGCAGGCACAATTGATGGGGATGACAGATAAGGCATTATCAGTGGTGGCCTCTCATCTATGGAATTCTTTCCCTAATGACATTAGACTGGCCGGCTCTTTCCTGATATTCAGGAAAAGGTTGAAGATCTGGCTATGCCACGGGCATTTGGGGAATAGGGCTATATAGAATGTAAAACTAACTATGGTCATGGGTGTAGGCCAGTGGTTGTCAATTTTCCTAATGCCACAATCCCTTAATACAGTTCCTCATGTTGTGGTGACCCCCCCCCCCCACCATAAAATTATTTTTGTTACTACTTAATAACTGCAAGTTTGCAACTGTTATGAATCATAATGTAAATACGCAGAATGTATTTTCATTCACTGGACCAAATTTGGCACAAATACCTGATACGCCCAAATTTGAATACTGGTGAGGTTGGCAGGGGGATTGATTTTGTGAGTTGTAGTTGCTGGGTTTTATAGTTCACCTTCAATCAAAGAGCATTCTGAACTCCACCATTGATGAAATTGAACCAAACTTGGCACACAGAACTCTAATGACCAACAGAAAATACTGGAAGGGTTTGGTGGGCATTGACCTTGAGTTTAGGAGTTGTGGTTCACCTGCATCCAGAGAGCACTGCGGACTCCAACAATGATGTATCTGGATCAAACTTGGCACGAATACTCAATATGCTCAAATGTGAACACTGGAGGAGTTTGGGGAAAATAAATCTTGACATTTGGGAGTTGTAATTGCTGGGATTTATAGTTCACCTAGAATCAAAGAGCATTCCTAACCCACCAACTGTAGAGTTGGGTCAGACTTCCCACACAGAACCCCCATGACCAACAGAAAATACTGTTTTCTGATGGTCTTTGGTGACCCCTCTGACACCTCCTTACGACTCCCCCAGGAGTCCCGATTCCCAGGTTGAGAAACACTGGTCTAGGCACTATGTTTTAATCTGTTTTTAATGTTTTCAACTGTTTTAATTGTATTATTTATTTTATCTGTTTTTATCATTTAATTATGTCTATTTGTTATGTATGATGTAATGTGGCATTGACTTTTTGCCAATATTGTTGGCAACTCTGAGTCTCCTTCAGGGTGAGGAGAGTAGAAATAATAATAATCTGGCGGTCAGGTCAACCCCCCTGTTTAAGGAGCTCCATTGGCTGCCATTCATTTTCTGGTCCAAATTCAAGGTGCAGGTTCTTATCTATAAAGCTCTAAAGGGTTTTGGACCCACCTACCTGCGTGACCACATTTCTGTTTACGAACCCAGGCGATCTCTTTGATCATCTGGAGAGGCCCTGCTCTCGTCCCGCCCCCTTTGCTGGCATGATTGGTGGGGACAAGGGAGAGGGCCTTCTCTGTGGTGGCCCCCCGAGTCTGGAACTCACTCACCAAGGCTATCAGACAAGCCCCCACATTGACAGTCTTTAGGAGGAGCCTGAAAATGTGGCTGTTCCAGTGTGCCTTCCCTGAATAAAGTAAATAATGCCCTGCTCTGACAAATTTCCTGCAAAATGTCCTCAGAAGCACTATAACTACCTGTTGGGTTGATCTCCCCACATCATCCTTAAAACCCTCCTGCTTAGATACATCCTATCTCTGTTCGCGCCAGTGTTTGTTTATTTTAAAAATTTAATAAATTACATCTGGCCTGTATTATTGTGTTATTGCCTATATGTGAATTATATTGAGTGTACTGTTTTATTGTTTGCTGCTGTGTTGTTTTATTGATGTGTTATTGGGCTCGGCCTCATGTAAGCCACCCCAAGTCCCCTTGGGGAGATGGTGGCACGGTATAAATAAAGTATTATTGTTATTGTTATTATTATTATCATTATTATTATCCTATATGGTCAATGAAAGATCTGAGTTTCTGATCTAATATTTCTGAAATTAGCCTGTAGGTAGAGAAGTATGTGCAAAATTACTCTGCATTCAATGCATTTTACTATCCGAAGGCTCTGCTGCACTCTCAGGTCCAACTGGTCGAGCAGGAAAGGAAGCAACGAACTTGGGGACCATTCTCTAAAGGTAGAGGAACACCAGGAACTAATACATTCTTATTACAACATTAGACTTTGTTTTAATGTGCAAACTACAAAAAATAAAGCTTTAATAAAAAAATTACAAAAACCATTTCTTTTCCTGTTTTTTTTTTTAAAAAAAATCTAAAATTTACATATGCAGCTATAACCGTTGCAAATCCCAAACATGCAGTTTTGGTATAGGAACAATGTTACAGGGGGGGGGGGGGGTTAGAAAACTGGTAGTGTTAGAAGTCTTTGAAATACTTGAAATATGTTTGACAGGCATGTACAACAAACCAGGCAGACATGCAAACAGCTTTTTTTTAAAGCATAACCCAATGGGAATTTTGTCCCAATCTCCTTTGAACAGCAGAGCTCCTATTTCGTATTAACAACAACAACAACAAAAACTTTTTAAAGTAGTCACTACTCCCAAAATAGTATAGATCCAACTCCAAAGTCCCTTTGGGTCTGTGAAACTAGATAGACAGTCCTTTGGATCTTATCCAAGCTCTGGTTGGGAAACAGTACATTTATTGTTCCACATCACAACAAATGGTTTAGAGTTTGGGTAGACCGTAGACTCCTCACCCAAACAACCATAACAGAAAAGTAGAAATAGGCAACAAATACTCTTATGATCTCTTTCACCTCTTATTGCGGCACTATTTTAGGAAAAAAAACCCATAACATTTGACAGAGAGTGGATGAGTTGTCATCTCTATCACAACATTGAATATGACTCGGTAAAGAGGCACTGGATTGAAGGCCTTTGAGGTGACATTCTCTCAAGGGGTTGGAAACACGTGTCTATCTCAAATTGACATCGCACCACTGGGATGATGGGAATTGCAGTCCAACAACATCAAGAAATGCATATTTTTCCCATCCTTGAATAACCTGGAGGCCTGCCCCAAATTCTAGAGTCATCTGCATTGCTATATTATGCAGTTTCGAACTGCATTATATAGTCAGTTTGGACTCACCAACCATATAATGCAGTTTATATTGCATTATGAGTCCAAACTGACCATATAATGCAGTTTAATTGCATTGAACTGCATTATATGAATCTACACTGACCATATAATGCAGTTTCGAGGTACATTATTTGGCAATGTAGATGAAGCCTCTGACCACATAATGAATAACCAAGATACAATTGGATAACATCCATCCACCAGATTGTTTTCAAGATGACGTTTGCTTATATTCATACAAGGAAAAAGATTTTGTTAAGGCCAGAAGTGCTTGCGATCAGATATTGTTCTTCAAAATTTGGTATTCTGTTATTCCTGCAGAAAATTCCTTGCCCTTTATGTACCTCTAGATGCTTCTAAACATTAACCAACAAAAATAACAATAAACTTGAGCTACAGAAGGCATTATTTGCTTCGATTGCACTTAAGATAACTGCTTCGTTCTCCGAATGTGGTTCCAGCTTCTAGGAAGTTCCAGGGTAGAGAGGTACATTCCCCCATGGGGCTGAACATCTCCTAAAATTCCTCTCTTTACTTTCAAGTCATCTACATTTCCCTCTTCTCTATCCTCAGTATTTAAGTCAACTGAAGGCTTCCCCAGCTTCGGGCATTCTCTGCTCCGTATTGTACAGCGGACCAAAACTTTCTGCGCATTCGCAACACCCTGCTTTCTTCTCTTGACCTCCGGGGCCTGAATTCCGCTTGGCATTTTTCCCACACAACGTACAACGGCTCGACTCCTCTCGCACGTGGGTTCGCATGTGGTTCACCAGGTTGAACTTGTGCAAGAATCTTTTGCCGCATTCGATGCACTGGTGGGGCTTGACACCTGTGTGCACCCGCCGGTGTCTGGTGAGGGTGGACTTACGGGAGAAGTTCTTCCCACATTCAGGGCAGGGGAAAAGGGCATCTTGTTTGTGAGCAGTATGCTTGTTGGCAACTAGCTGTCTGTCGGGATTCTGCGGGGCAAAGTGGGCAGGCTGGAGGCTGGGAAGCAGACGACTTTTTTGCCTCTTGGCACTTTGCTGGATGATAAACTCTCCCTCATTTTTGGACTGGTTCTCATCTCCTGCAGGAATAAAATAAAAGATACTATATTAACCAATGCTAAACTTGTTTAACTAGTCAGAGGCTTTGTGATCGTTACTTCTGCAAAGAAAGAAGCAGATTTAGGAGCCTTAGGATTCCCCTTAGGATCCCTAGAAGCCCCCAGTGGCACAATAGGTTTAATCTTTGTGCTGGCAGGATCAGTGAGACAGGGTGAGCTCCCATCTGTCAGAACCAGCTTCCCATGCAGGGACATAATAGAAGCCTCCGGCACATCCAGGCATCCCCTGGGCAACGTTCTTGCAGACGGCCAATTTTCTCACACCAGGAGCGACTTGCAGTTTCTCAAGCTGCTCCTGATAGGAAAAAAAAGCAGACTTACCCAGTCAATTTAACTATACATTTTAAACTTACATTCTATTAGTATTGTATTTTAATCTTTGTATTATGTATTTTAACACAGGCAGTCCCCAAGTAACGAACAAGATAGGTTCTCTAGGTTTCTTCTCAAGTTGAATTTGTTTGTAAATCCGAACAAGTACATTGTTTAAGTGTAATTCCAGTCATATGCATACATACATACATACATACATACATAGAGAGGGGGGTGCGTGTGTGTTTTGGGTAGCACAGGGAAGGATTAACACCCCTGTGCCCCTGTTCAGAAGATTTCACCTCGCTTTCTGTCCCTGTAATCATTGGATTTTGGAAATATTTGGCTTGTTGTGGAAACAACTGGTGATAAAACTTCAGTGGAGTCATCTTTTCCCCATGATAACTCTTTCAGGAGTGGATTTCCCTTCCGAGGTGTAGATTTCCTTCACTTCCTGTTGTCTCACCCCTGTCCTTAACTATGAGTAGCTTCAAAGTTGGATGTTTGTAACTTGGGGACTGCCTGTATATGTATTTTATTTTATATGTATTTTACTTTAATATTTATTTATTATTGAAATAGATATACATATGTAAGTGTTCGTTGCGTACAGTACAATATTTTCCAGCTATTTGTGTTCCATAATTATTTCTCAGATAGTATCTTTTCCTTAAGGGGTCACTGTCTTCTATTTGAATAGTACATATAAAGGCACCATAGGCTCTACATTAGTATCCACTTCCTCCTTGTCTACATTTTATATGTATTTTATCATGTTTTATCTGGGTGTTTTGACTGTGTTGTACCCCACTTCGAGCCATGAGAGACGGGTAATAAATTATTATTATTATTTTACAAAAACACAGTATGTCACAGCAAATGAGATATATATGTTGGATTTTGTATCACAAAACGAACACTTCACAAGCATTTAGGACTGTGTTGTTGTTGTTATTTTACACAAAAATTAATCATTAGTATATCTATCTATCTCCCCTGCCCTTTTCCAACTGATCCAATCTGAATGGTTTTAAATAATTTAAAGCAATAAGAATAATTTACAAGTATTAAAAATATATCAAACTGTTTGACAAGTTTTCTACATGTAGAAACCACGTGTCACTCTGTATATACAGTCAGATCTCCGCATCTGCTGAGGTTAAGGGCACAGGACCACCACAAAAGTGGAAAAATCATGAATAAAAACGCCATTTTTTAAAAAACAACTCTGGGAGACACTTGTCTAAGAATCTCTAGGAGGAAGTTGGCCATAGAATTGCACTCAAGGAACTAGAATTTCTAGAAATACTGTATTAAGTTATTGTATTAAGCACTGGGACTGTGGCGCAGCTGGCCGGGTGTCAGCTGCATTAAAGATCACTACTGACTGAAAGGTCATGAGTTCAAAGCCAGCCCGGGTCGGAGTAAGCTTGCGGCCAATTGTGTAGCTTGTTGTCGACCTTTGCATCCCGAAAGACAGTTGCATCTGTCAAGTAGGAAATTTAGGTACCACCTATGTGTGGGGAGGCTTATTTAACAAAAATGTATGAGGCCATAAAAATATCCAGCAAAAGCATGCAGGGAATGCGGAAAGTACTTCATCAGTGTCGCAGATGGACAGTGAAGCGACAGCTCTCCTGGTGGCCAGAACTTGGAATGCTAAATAGCCTCTGACTGACTGTCTATATGTGTTGTGTGTCTATAGCATTGAATGTTTGCCATGTATGTGTACATTGTAATCCGCCCTGAGTCCCCTGCGGGGTGAAAAGGGCGGAATATAAATACTGTAAATAAACAAATTAATTAATTAAACCTGCTAATGTGGAGGATCAACTGATTGACATGGCTGTGAAAAAAGAGGGGTGTTCAATCATATGATATGGGAATGTGATAGAGTGCAAGATTACTGGAAAATGATTGAAGGAGAAATCAATAGAATGTTAGATTTACATATAGTAATAGTTAATAGAAATGTATTACATGCACGGATAATAGGAGTGAAGAATATGCAAAAAGAAAAATTGATTGACAAATTAATAGTGTGTGCACAAATAGTTTTAGTGAGGGGTTTGAAGGATAAAACAAAATGGACATTGACTAACTGGTATAACTATATAATTAACATGTTAAATGTGGAAATAATAAATTGTAAATGGAATAATATAGATAAAATTGAAAAGATAATAATAACAAAGAGGATGTGGGAACCAGTTAAAAATTATTTAGAAAATGTGTTAAGAGGTGGAATAGAAAAATTAAGACTGAGACTGATATTTCAAATGTAACCTCTGTAGTTTGATGTATAAACTGTATGTACAAGGAGGGGAGGGTGGGAGAGGGGGAAAAACCAATAAAACTTTTTTTAAAAAAAAAAACTGCATTGCTTCATTTGCACACTTGGCACAAGCCACACAAATAGTCTTACCTAGAGAAGAGTGGTTCTCGTGAAGTTCTTCCTTGGCATCTCGGCAGATTACCATCTGCCTGGTGTCCATTGGCACTTGCTCAGTTTCTGAGAAATTCACAGCTTCCTCAAAAACAAATGGCCCCAACACCTGAAACAGCAGTATGGGCCCCATCAAAATAATGGCGATAACAACGACAATAACAATAACACAGGTAGAATATTGTATTTTAACCTTTTAAAAAATCAGTTTGTGAAACCTAGAAATAACAATCTAGGAGAGATAATACAGAGCTGGCAAAGATATTCGCATAAAGGACTGTACATGCAATTCTTCCAAAATACCAAACACTTATTTTCCCAAACATTTCAGTTAAGGGATAACTCAACCCACAATTTAAAATCAAGCTTCCCTGGGTATGAATGCAAAGTGCCAGATTCTAGATTAGATCATACCTCTAAAAGTAGTTCTCAACCTGTGATGTTTTGGCATTCAACTCCCAGAAATCCTAACAGCTGGTAAACTGGCTGAGAGTTGTAGACCAAAATACCTGGGGACCCACAGGTTGAGAACCATTGCTCTAAGATCTAATGTAGAATCTAGTACAGTACGATCACAGCTCTGCAGGTAGACATCCAGGTCTCCTGCTGAAGTGGCCTCACCTGCTGATCCCACCTTTCTCCCTCTTGCTGCTTCAGCAGGAAATGCTCTGCCAGGGTCACTGCCTGGATGCAGGTCTTTGGGCGATATTCCTGAACCCAGTCCTGCATTTCCTCTGGCAGGATGGTCAAAAACTGTTCAAGGACCAAGAGCTCCATAATCTGTTCCTTAGTGCGGCTCTCCGGCTCCAGCCAGCGATGGCAGAGCCCCCTAAGCCGGGCACAAGCCTCACGGGGCCCTTCAGCCTCCTGGTAGCGGAAGTGACGGAAATTCTGGCGCTGCCTCTCCTGGCTGACCGCGTCTTCTCTCAAGATAGCCGCCTTGACCTTCGCATAGTCCCCGCTTTCTCTGGGATCCAAGCTATTGTAGGCATGGAGCGCAGTTCCATTGAGGGCCGGCACAAGCCGGGTCACCCATTGCTCCCTGGGCCACTTGCAAGCCTCCGCTACATCCTCAAAAGTTGCCAAGTAGGTCTCGATATCTTCTGTCAGCGTCAACTCAGGCACCTGTAGGTTGCGCCAGGCGGGCGATTGCACAGGCGTCAGGTCTGGAGTCGGTAACTCCTGGCCTTGGATTTCCCAGCGCTGGGAAGTCTCCAGTCGTTCACTCCGAGTCTGTTGAGGTGTCACCAGTTTTAAGCCGCCTCCAGTACTTCCAACCGGCACAATGCGGTAGGTTTTGACCGAGCCCTCCAATACTCCCACTGAATCAGAGCCGGGTGGGTCTGGCTCTTTCTCCATTTTCACCAGGGGTTGTGTTCGTTGCTCCGGTGGAGCCGGACACTGGAGGTACTGGGCTACCATATTCCGCTTGGCTGTAATTTTCCTTCTCATTCTCGGGTTGGGTTTGGTGTATGCTTATGTAGACCTTTTAAAAATAGTTTCCAATCAGGTTAGCAATCTGGAAACATAATAAATAACACAATAGATTAAAGCACTGCAATGGGCAATACAAGACTGTTGCAAAGATAAAAAGGAGCACAGTATATTCCACATTTAGCTCAATGAAGAAAAGTTAATATACTAGTAGCATCACTAGGGTTAGTGCCACCCTGCTTTTTAACCCATGGTGTCACCCCTATGGGCATCTTCCCATACTAGACCAAACTACAATATTGTAATAAAAATACTTAAAAATGGTAAAATCAACAGCAACCCCTACCAACAATATATTTTTTATATAAAAAAGAACACATTTTGAAAAAAGGGACTGAAAACTGGGTAATATGAGTGTTACAACAAAAACAATGGGCTGGTACCTTAGAGCTAACACAGAACACAGTTGGTCTTATATCACAAGAAACTATAATTCAGCAAAAAATTGTTATATATTGTGGTAATTCCAAATCATTCAACAATGGTCATAATCAAATAGCAACATTGCTGAATGATTTTGAATTGTTGCTATTTGATTATGACCATTGTTGAATGATTTGGAATTACCACAATATATAACTATTTTTGCTGAATTATAGTTTCTTGTAATATGAGGGTTATTCAGAAAGTAAGGTTACAAGGCATGTAGCTCTCGCGGGGAATTTTCTCGGGGGAAGTTGGTATCATTGCCGTATAGCAAGAAGCCAGCGGAAGCGAACGAGCAGTGACACTCATCAGTAGCTCATCGACTGGTGTTGTGGTCAAGGTTAGAGAAGAGCGTCCTCATTCTGTTTCCCTCCAAGTGCGAAGTTTGCGCTGTAATACGCTACCTAAAGGCTAAGGGCATCAATGCCGCTGCAATTCATTGCGAAATCATTTCAGTTAATGGAGATGACAGAATGTGACAAAATGGGTACAGAATATATTGTGAGACCATGAAGACACTTCACAGAGCCATCCAAAACAAACGTCGTGGGATGCTGACGGCAGGAGTCTGTCTCCTTCATGACAATGTGTGCCCACACACTACTCATGCAACACAAGAGTTGTTGACTTCATTTGGTTGGGTGTTGTAAGCCACCCCTCTCACCGCCCCGATCTCGCACCCAGTGACTATAATCTGTTCACTAAATTGAAGGAATTCCTTGATAGAAAACACTTTTCCGATGAGGAGGAGGTGAAAATCGAAGTGACAAACTGGCTGAAAAAGGGAAATTTCTATGATACAGGCATCAAAAACTCAGCGCACGGATGACAAAATGCATTGAACTGAATGGTGATTATGTGGAAAACTAATGTAATAGCTATGCTACAACCCGTGCAAGTTTTATTAAAATATATTCATTCTTTGTATTTTTTAAAAAAATCTTGTAACCTTACTTTCTAGATAATCCTCGTAGCAACATCTGTAACTGGAGCGCATGAGCACTAGAAGATTCAAAAAGTAAATTAATACGGAACATAAGAGTGTAGACAAACTGTATATGCAAGTCGGGTTTACGAGAACTGTTTTGTGGTTATATCTAATTAGGTAAAGGTAATGGGTTTCCCCAGACATTAAATCCAGTCATGTCCAACTCTGGGGGATGGTGCTCATCTCCATTTCTAAGCCAAAGAGTCGGCATTGTCCGTAGACACCTCCGAGGTTATGTGGCTGGCATGACTGCATGGAGCGCCATTACTTTCCCTCCGGAGTAGTACCTATTCATCTACTCACATTTGCATGTTTTCGAACTGCTGGATTGGCAGAACAGGTATATTTCACATATGAGAAAAATTATGCTGGAACACAGCACAAAATTTTTATAGACCGTCTCTTTGGTGTTATACTCTCTGATGGTGTCACCCAATGCAGTTAGTACCCATTGCATTAATCACTGATGCCTCTGTAAATTCCCATATGGACGTTGATGTAACTCATTTCTGAGAACACACACTAAAGGCTTCAATTCTGGATAATCTAGACATCATTCTGGGATTGTTATGACACGTACAACTCCCAAATAAAACTCCTCCCATTCTTTAATTGTTGGCTTCCCCTTACAATTAAATGTAATAGCAACAAGAAATATGTTGTTGCAATTAGAGATTAAGCCCGTAGGGCCAAACTAAACTTGACAATGGAGGCCTGTGAATGCTGCAGAGTTAATGAGAGGTGTCGTTTTCCAAAATCTGCTGAAGGATACTAGCGTCTCACCAAATCCAAGGATGCCACAGCATTGAGCCATGGCAGTTAAAGCTGTGTCAAACTGAATTAATTTCACAGTGGAGATGCACCCCAGGAAATGCAGAACTGCCCCAGCATGTGAAAATTTGCATGCTTCCAAGTCCACCAAATAGCTCCCTTACTTTAAAAATATTTATTTATTTATTTACGTCATTTTTACCCCACTCTTCTCACCCCCGCAGGTGGACTCAGAGCAGCTAATTTGGCAACAATTCGATGCCGTAGTAAAATACAGTACAATAAAAAGATAAAACATACACATACCACAGATTAAAACAGCATTAGTTACAACAACATTAGCTACACAATCCAAAAAGCCTTTTCCATCTCAACAATCACAGGTCAGTTTCAATGTTCAGTGCCATTATATTCATAGTCCAAACACCTGGTTCCACAACCACATCTTTAGTTTCTTTCTGAAAGAAAGGAGGGAGGATGCCGATCTGATTTCGCTGGGGAGCGAGTTCCATAGGCGGGGGTCACCACCAAGAAGGCCCTGTCCCTCGTCCCCACCAACTGTGTTTGTGAAGCTGGTGGGACCGAGAGCAAGGTCTCCCTGGTGGATCTTAAGCTACGAGGCGGAACGTAGAGGGAGGTATGTTCGGACAAGTAAGCTGGACCGGAGTCTTATAGGGCTTTATAGGCCAAGACCAGCACTTTGAATTGTGCTCAGAAATGGACCAGCAGCCAGTGGAGTTGACGTAACAGGGGGTAGTATGCTCCCTGTATGATGCTCCAGTGAGTAATCTGGCTGCCGCCCGTTGGACTAATTGAAGTTTTCGAACAGTCTTCAAAGGCAACCCCACGTAGAGCGCGTTGCAGTAATCTATTCGGGATATAACCAGAACATGGACCACCGTGGGCAGATCAGACTTCCCAAGGTACGGGCGCAGCTGGCGCACAAGCTTTAACTGTGCAAAAGCTCTCCCGGCCACCGCCGGGACCTGGGGTTCCAGGCTCAGTGATGAGTCCAGGATCACTCCCAAAATAAATTTCAGAAAGGTAAAATCTGACTTCATTTTTTCCTTGCCAAACTTTATGTTTGGGAATCTGACGTTCTTCCTTTCCTTTTCCCATGCTCAGAACAATGCAACTGAATTGCACCCATGTTGTCTCCAGCAATACAGCATTTCCCACATACCATAGCACAGCTGTTAGAAAGTATGCAATTCCATGTTCAGGCAAACAGTAAGCTCAGCCCAGGGCAGAACATTGGCTTCTCTCAAAAAAGCAGTCAACAACTAGCCGGAAAAGCTTGCATCCTTTCTCTTCCAATCAGTCCCTATGATAATCACCTCCAAAAATGTGTATTATTGGTTTGTATCATTGTTTGGGGTAATTAAAAATGCACAGAACATTACAAATACCTGCAATTCTGACCTCAGTTAAAGAAAGATGCAACAGGCGGGAAGCTATAGCATTCGATTCTCGTTTGTCATGCCAACTGTTAAAGTGTGACTGTTGCAATTGCCAAGCTTGATTAGTATTTAAAGGCCTTACAGCTTCAAAGACTGGCAGACTACACAGAGAAGCCATTGAAATCCACGAGCATGTGAACAATTTCAATAGAATGGAAGAAACCATGAAAATATACAAAATCTGGCTACCAGTATTTTTTTAAAAACTCTAAATTCATAACTGTAAACAAAGAGCAACATTATATATTTTTTTAAAAACCAGGGGAATTTCAGAGAAGAATCCATCAGGGCCAGCTAATCACCTCCCAACGAAGGATTCCCCCAGGCAGGAAGGAGCCAAGCCTTGAAGCTGCAAGGCTATTCAATGATAATCAAGGTGATTGATCAATTGCACTTGCCTCAAACAGACAAGAGTTATTTCTCCCACCCTGGACATTTCACAGATGTATAAACCTGTATCCAACAGACCTCATATCCTCTGAGGATGGCTGCCAGGCGAAACGTCAGGAGAGAATGCTTCTTGAACATGGCCATTCAGCCCGGAAAAGTCAAAACAACCCAGTGATTCCGGCCATGAAAGCCTTTGACAACACATTGTTAAAGGGAACATCTACACTGCAGACTGAATGCAGCTTGACAACACTTGAACTATTTCGGCTCAATGCTATGGTATCATGGGAGTTATAGTTTTACAAGGTCTTTGGCCCCCGCTGCCAGAGTGCTGGTGCCTCCCTGGATTTCATAGCATTTGACCAATGACAGCTAAAGTGGCGTCAAACAGCATTAATTCTTCAGTGTAGATGCAACCTTGAAGGCAGAACACTCGTTTTAAAAGCACAACAATACAAACACACTCCTATTCCTGCCTCATATTCATTTGAAGTCAATAAACATCCTCTACTACTCCCTTCCCCTCTACAATATTTCCCTTTTCTCCTGGAATAAGGACTTTTTTCATATGTTTACGTGTAACTTTCAAGGGGCATGTTTACACTACAGAATTAATGCAGTTTGACCCCACTTTAGCTGCCATGGTCCAATGCTATTGAACCAGGGGAGTGTAATTTTACCTTCTCTGACAAAGAGCGCTAGTACCGCTCCAGACTACACATCCCAAGACCCCATAGCAAAGACCATTGTGGTTCAAGTGGTGTCGAACTGCCTAATTCTAGTGTAGATGCAGTCCCGGTTATACAGAACTCTTCATCAGGAATGTCTAAGTGTGCATATACACTAGGCCTGGGCAAACTTCAGCCTTCCTCCAGGTGTTTTGGACTTCAACTCCCACAATTCCTAAAAGCTGGTAAGAATTGTGGGAGTTGAAGTCCAAAAGCTGTTAGGAATTGTGGGAGTTGAAGTTCAAAACACCTGGAGGAAGGCTGAAGTTTGCCCATTCCTAAGCTACACTGTAGAATTAACGCAGATTGGCATCAATACAGTCTTCGGCCTTCCTCGAGGTGTTTTGGACTTCAACTCCCACGATTCCCAACAGTAAGAATTGTGGGAGTTGAAGTCCAAAACACCTGGAGGAAGGCCAAAGTTTGCCCAGGCCTTATCTACACTATATAATTAAATCAGTTTAAGACCACTTCAACTTTCATGGCATATTACTATTGACTCATGGGAGCTGCAGTTTTACAAGTTCTGGAGTTTTCTTTGCAGGAGAGTGCAGATGCCTTACCTAACGACAACTTCCATGGTTCCATAGAAATGTGCCATAGCAGTCAAACTGCATTAAATCTAGTGTAGCTCAAGCACGGGCAAACTTCGGCTTTTCCTCCAGGTGTTTGGACTTCAACTCCCACGGTTCCTAACAGGCATGGGCAAACTTCGGCTTTTCCTCCAAGTGTTTTGGACGTCAACAATCCTATTCCTGCCTCATATTCATTTGAAGTCAATCAACATCCTCTACTATAACATAAAGTTTATTATTATTATTACTATTCCCTTCCCCTCTGCAATATTTTCTTTTTCTCCTGGAATAAGGACCTTTTTCGTATGTTTACACGCAAGTTTCAAGGACAATGTTTACATGCAACTTTCAAGGGGCATGTTTACACTACTGAATTAATGCAGTTTGACCCCACTTTAGCTGACATGGCCCAACGCTATTGAACTAGGGGAGTATAATTTTTGCATGGTCTCGGGCCTTCTCTGTCAAAGAGCACTGGTACAACAACCTAATTAAAATAAACATTTGGATTAAAATTAAAACACATTAAAACATTACTAGGCTGTGGCACATTTAGCTAGGAGTCAGCTGCATTAAATCACCACTGACTGAATGGTCATGAACTCGAAGCCAGCCCGGGTCGGAGTAAGCTCCTGACCATTTGTTTAGCTTGCTGTCGACCTTTGCGGCTCAAAAGACAGTTGCATCTGTCAAGTAGGAAATTTAGGTACCGCTTATGCGAGGAGGATAATTTAACTGATTTACACTATAAAAATCTCCAGCAGCGGGCAAAAGAATGAGGAAGTACTCCATCAAGGCTCGGTGTCACAAGTGGACGGTGAAGCGACGGCTCCCCTGGTGGCTGGCATTCGAGCATACCCTCATGAAGCTGGAATATTAAATTGCCTCTGTGTTTGTCTATATATGTTGTGTGTCTATGGCATTGAATGTTTGCCATGTATATGTGCATTGTAATCCACCCTGAGTCCCCTGCGGGGTGAGAAGGACGGAATATAAATACTGTAAATAAGTAAATAAATACCTCTCCAGACTATACATCCTGAGATTCTATAGCAAAGAACCATGGTGGTTCAAGTGGTGTCAAACCACATTAATTCTACAGTGCAGATGTAGCCCTAGTTACCCGTCATCAGGCAGGCCTATGCATGCATCTAGGTCAGTGGTTCTCAACCTGTGGGTCCTCGGGTGTTTTGGAATGGTGGATATAGGAATTGTGGGAGTTGGAAGTTCAAAACACTTCTTGGTGTCATTCAAGTGCCATGGCTCAAGGCTATGCGATCCTGGGAGTTGTAGTTTTGCAAGGCTCCTCTGCCAAAGAGTTCTGATGCCTCCCCAAATTACACACCTCGGGATTCCATAGCACTGAGCAATAGCAGTTCAAGTGGTGCCATTTAAGTGCCATGGCTCATTGTTAAGTGGCCCTGGGAGTTGTAGTTTCACAAGGCTCCTCTGCCAAAGAGTGCTGGTGCCTCCCCAAATTACACACCTCGGGATTCCATAGTACTGAGCAATAGCGGTTCAAGTGGTGCCATGGCTCAAGGTTAAGTGGCCCTGGGAGTTGTAGTTTCACAAGGCTCCTCTGTCAAGGGGTTCTGATGCCTCCCCAAATTACACACCTCGGGATTCCATAGCACTGAGCAATAGCAGTTCAAGTGGTGCCATGGCTCAAGGTTAAGTGGCCCTGGGAGTTGTAGTTTCACAAGGCTCCTCTGCCAAAGAGTGCTGGTGCGGTTCAAGTGGTGCCATGGCTCAAGGTTAAGTGGCCCTGGGAGTTGTAGTTTCACAAGGCTCCTCTGTCAAAGGGTTCTGATGCCTCCCCAAATTACACACCTCGGGATTCCATAGCACTGAGCAATAGCAGTTCAAGTAGTGCCATGGCTCAAGGCTATGGGATCCTGAGAGTTGTAGTTTTGCAGGGCTCCTCTGCCAAAGGAAGGCCAAACTGCCAATACCCATGCCTGAGCTACACTGTAGAATTAATGCAGATTAGCATCAATACAGTTTGGTGGGTTCTTTGGCAGAGAAGGTTCAAGACCTTCCATGATTGTTCTATGCAGCCTTGGCAGTTAAAGCGGTGTCAAACTGCGTTAACTCCACCATGTAGACACACCCAAATCAGAATCAGAGCGGGGGCAACTGTACCTTTTGCGGAAGGAAGAAACCCTGTTGGAAAATGTTCAGGTCTTGCAAAAATAAATAAAATAAATAAAAATACAGAATTGCAGGAGGCAATTTACTGATCTTGCAAATGCAAAATGCATGCAACTTGAGCCTCGGCTGCTTTAATTCTCCTGCAAATAATAATAATATCTTTTTTAAAATAGAGAGAAAGGGAAGGGAAAAAAATAGAAAAAGAGTGTTTGCCGGGGCTCAAAGCTGCCCGGAAACCACATCCCTCTGACCCGGGAAGTCCTTCCCCCAAGTGATCCCAGATGTGTGCAAAATGGGTTGCGCGATTTGGCAAGCGGACGCTTGAAAAAGGTACTCTGCTTATGCTCAGAGGCACTTTCTTATTCTCCCCCCCTCTCTCCCTCCCCTTTTCCTCCTCTGCTTGCATTGATTTGCATGCATTGGAATCCTCCCCAACCCTGGAAAGGAAATAGTTCCTGGCTTTGCTTGATCCATTGAGAGAGAGAGAGAAAAAGAGACATGCAAAAGAAAATAGGCTGAGTTGGCAGGGAAAGGGTTAAAGTAGGCAAAGCCCTCCGGGTCCTAGCGCCGACGGGTCTTTAGTATTGGGTTTGGTTTTTTTTTTCCTGCAGGGGATTTGGGGAGAACAAGGGGAGTTAGAAAGGTGAGTTTTGGGGTGTAAAATGAATGCAGGCTACTTAGCCCTGAGCCATGGCACTTAAATGGCACCACACCAAGGCTATGGGATCCTGGGAGTTGTAGTTTTGCAAGGCTCCTCTGCCAAAGGGTGGTGGTGTCAAACTACACACCTCAGGATTCTATAGCATTGAGCAATAACAGTTCAAGTGGTGCCATGGCTCAAGGCTATGGGATACTGGGAGTTGTAGTTTTGCAAGGCTCCTCTGCCAAAGAGTGCTGATGCCTCCCCAGATGACACATTTCAGGATTCCATAGCATTGAGCAATAATAGTTCAACTAGTGCCATTCAAGTGACATGGCTCAATGCAATGGGATCCTAGGAGTTGTAGTTTTGCAGGGCTCCTTTGCCAAAGAGTGCTGATGTCAAACTACACACCTCAGGATTCCACAGCATTGACAACAGCAGTTCAAGTGGTGCCATTTAAACGCCATGGCTCAAGGCTACATGCTTCAGGATTCCATAGCATTGAGCTATAGCAATTCAAGTGGTACCATTCAAGCGCCATGGCTCAAGGCTATGCGATCCTGGGAGTTGTAGTTTCACAAGACTCCTCTGCCAAAGAGTGTTGGTGCCTCCCCAAATTACACACCTCGGGATTCCATAGCACTGAGCAATAGCAGTACAGTGGTGCCATGGCTCAAGGCTATGCGATCCTGGGAGTTGTAGTTTCACAAGACTCCTCTGCCAAAGAGTGTTGGTGCCTCCCCAAATTACACACCTCGGGATTCCATAGCAATGAGCAATAGCAGTACAGTGGTGCCATGGCTCAAGGTTAAGTGGTCCTGGGAGTTGTAGTTTTGCAAGGCTCCTCTGGCAAAGAGTGCTGGTGCCTCCGCAGTACACACCTTGGGATTCCATAGCATTGAGCAATCGCAGTTCAAGTGGTGCAATTTGAGTGCCATGGCTCATGGCTATGGAATCCTGGGAGTTGTAGTTTTGCAAGGCTCCTCAGCCAAAGGAGTGCTGATGCCAAACTACACACCTCAGCATTCAAAGTGCCAAACTGCATTCATGCTAGAACAGGCCTGGGCAAACTTTTAAGATTTTCTCTATTTACAGTAATGGTAATGGATAAGATAACAAATATGATTACAGATTGTTTATATTATAATGTTTATATCTTTTTAATTTTATGATGTAATGTATATGTTTGTTTTATTATATGCCTGTTTTATGTAGTATCGAGTTGTTGCCTATTATAAGGTCACTCTGAGTCCCCTTCAGGGCGAGAAGGGCGGGATATAAATACAGTAAATAAATAAATGAATAATAAATAAATTATATTTCTCTCTTTCTTTTCCCTTTGGTAGTAAAATCTCATTGGATTTCCTAGTTGTTGTTTACTTGCTGTCCCTGTATAAGGATTTGAAATCTTGGATTCGATCTCTTTAAGGGTGATCCAGCGTCTCTGTGCACTGCTTTGAAACCGTGGATCTGGGTTCGAAACCTCATTCTAGACCTGGAATAAAGAGAATGACAGCGACCATCTCAGAACTGCAGGATGAGATTCTGGCCAAACGGGGTCTACAACCAGTGGTGAAAATCGAGGAACTGGATCCAGAAAATTCGGACTTGAAATATGTAACAAAATACCCTTTTTTTGTCCCGTCTGGGGAGCTTGTGAGGTGTGTCGTATCACAGCAGGGCAGCTATGAAGGCCAGGAGACATCACAGCGCTGGGAAGTTCAATGGCAGGAGACTTGTACGCCAGAAGTTACTTCTGCCTCCTCTCCCGCTTGGGGCAATCTCCAAGTTCCTCAGCTCACATCGGCGGATGATGTCGAAATCTATTTGTCCACTTTCGAGCGGGTAGCTGACGCGTGCCAATGGCCCCCGGAACAGTGGGTCGCCCGATTGGTGCCCGCTCTTAGTGGGGCAGCCCAGCAAGCCTACATCAACCTTAGCATTACAGACAGAGATGACTATGGCAAAGTCAAAGCTGCTATCTTGTGTCACAGTGCCTTTGGGAGCGAGACCCAGCGGCAGCGCTTCCGGCGCTTTTGCTTTCAGGAGGCTGAGGGTCCCCAACAGGCTTGCAGGAACTTGCGGGAACTTTGCCGTCAGTGGCTGAAGCCAGAGATCCACACCAAGGACCACATCTTGGAACTGCTAATCCTAGAACAGTTCCTGACCATCTTACCAGAGGAGATGCAAAGCTGGGTTTGGGAATGTCACCCAGAGACTTGTGCCCAGGCTGTGGCCCTGGCAGAAGAGTTTGCTCAGAAGCAACAAGAATCCGAAAGATTGGATGCACACGTGAGCATCTGTTAATTACCATTTATATTTGAGTATAAGCCGACCCGAATATAAATCGAGGCACCTAATTTTATCACAAAATCTGGGAAAATGTATTGACTCGAGTATAAGCGGAGGGTGGTAAATTTCAAAATAAAAATAGATACCAATAAAATTACATTAGTTGAAGCATCAGTAGGTTCGATGTTTTTGAATCTATATATATAAAGGAGACGTGGTCGTGGAATGTCGTATATGCACGGCCAAACCATAACCCCCCCAAACACAAATCCCACGACACACATTCCCCCAGACCACGAGGTACAGACATAACCCAAAAAACCCACCTCCCTAAATTGCAACCCCCAAAAAACAGCCTCCAAAACCGCCCATAGACTCCCGTTCTGCGCTGCCCGCGAGCGCTGGAGAGAGGGAGAACAACCGCGCAGGCGCACAAGGCCCCCCCCCTCCCCAAACCCACCAACACATCCCGTCACCCTCTCTCCCCACTCACCGGGACCTTCGCAGCCCGCCAACCCAAAAAACACCTCCTCGCCATGGAACACACGTCCCCGGTCCCACAGCAGCTCTAGGCCGCAAAACTACGCTTCCCAGAAAACTCCGCAAGAACTGGAACTGGCCATGCCGGGTTTCTGGGAAATGTAGTACAAAAACGCCGCACTTCCCAGCAGACACAAAAGGGGCGGGCCGCCTACGATGCTGCCCATGCGCCAGGGCGGGAGGCAGGCTCGAGATCGGCGCACCGCCCTCCGCCCTGTCCCCACGGTTCCAGCGGCCACACCAGAAAGAAGGTAAGCTCCGAGCTTACCTTCTTTCAGGCGCCGCCGCAAACACGGGGGACACGGAGGAGGGCGGAGCGCCGATTTCCGGCCCTGCCTCCGCCCGGCGTGTCCCACACGGTTGCGGTGGACGCCTGAAAGAAGGTAGCTCCCGGGCTTACCTTGCTTCAGGCGCCCGCCGCAAACGCGGGAAACACGGCAGGAGGTAATCAGACAGAGGGGAGGCCTGAGAGAGGGTCAGGGGAGAGAGAGGGGGGGAGTGACACAGACAGAAAGAGGGGGGGGGAAGAGAAGGGGGAATCAGGCAGCGAGAGACCGGAGGGGGAGAGAGAGGGGGGGGAAAGTGAGACAGAGAGAGAGGGGGAGGAGAGAGACGAGGGGGAACAGACAGATACAGGGGGGGGGAAGGCTACATACACACATACAGAAACATATATACACATACATACAGACACACCAACACAAACATACTCACATACATACACAGACACACACAAAACACACACACACATACATACACACACACACATACAAATGCATACATATATATACACACACAAAACACATTGACAAATCAATTCCTACCCTTACATACCCACACTTCCACACATCTCCTAAAGAGGGCACAAATACATCCACACACATACAAAAACACAAACACACATACCCCCCAAATATCCACACACACATACACACACACACATATATATACATGCACACACATACCAAAACACAAACACACATACCCCCCAAATATCCACACACACATACACACACACATATATATACATGCACACACAAACCAAAACACAAACACACATACCCCCACAAATATCCACACACACATACACACACACACACATATATATATACATCCAACCACATACAAAAACACAAACACACATACCCCCCAAATATCCACACACACATAAACACACACACATATATATATACATGCACACACATACAAAAACACCAACACACATACCCCCCAAATATCCACACACACATACACACACACACATATATATACATGCACACACATACCAAAACACAAACACACATACCCCCCAAATATCCACACACACACACATACATAAATATAAACACAACACACATGCTCACATCATTTCAACAACATACATACCCAGACATTCTCACACCACCTACATAGGGCACAGCAACGCGTGCCGGGTACAGCTAGTATTTATATAAAACTTTAAAATAAGAGTGACCAACTCTGAGTAAACAATTATTCCAACCTTCTTCAATGTAAATGTGCTTAATTATCCTTCCGCTAATAATAAATAGAGTAAAATAATAAATGTGATAATAAAAATAATAGAGTAAAATAATGGAAATGTAATAATGGCAGTAATAATAGAGTAAAATAATAAGTGTAATAAAAATAAAAATAGAGTAAAATAATAATTGTAATAATAATAGAGTAAAATAAAAATAGAGTAAAATAATGTAAATGTAATAATAATAGAGTAAAATAATAAATGTAATATAATAATAACAGTACAATAATAAATAACATTGACTTGAGTATAAGCCGAGGCGGGCTTTTTCAGCCCAAAAAATGGCTGAAAAAACCCGGCTTATACTTGAGTATTAGGCATGAGAAAAATGAAACGGAAATTAAAAGGATTCGTAAGAGATTCGTATGTAATGGGACTTTTGAGGTTTTACGGATCGCTGCCGCGATCCTGGAAGTAGACTTCCTTTAACGGTCCTTGAGGCCAACAATTTGCGTTAGGATCGTAAGAAATTCTTAAGTATTAATTAATTAATTATTGTACTACTCACTTCTCCCTGTCTTCTCCCCCTCATTTCCTTCCCGCCTTCATTCAGCTTCTTCTTTTTCCCACATTTCTATGAGGAACTGGAAGTGACGCTGCTGCTAGGTAGGCTAGGCAATGCATTCTGGAAAGTGTAGTCCTCCAGGCTTCCCCCCTCCTTCTCTTCCCCGTTTCTCTGCTGCCATGCCCCATCGCAGGGGCCTGCTTCACACACACACACACACACGCACGCGCTTCTCCTCCTCTCTCTCCAGGCTTCCCCCCCACCTTCTCTTCCCCGTTCTCTGCTGCCATGCCCCATCGCAGGGGCCTGCTTCACACACACACGCGCGCGCGCTTCTCCTCCTCCTCTCTCTCCCTGCGCTCTCTCAGATGCTTCTCTTCCCCGTTGCTCTGCCATGCCCCATCGCAGGGGCCAGCTTCAGCCCTCCAGGTACGTGTTTTGGACTTCAACTCCCACCATTCCTCACAGCCTCAGGCCTCTTCCTTTTCCTCTCAGCCTGGGCAAACTTAGGCCCTCGCTCCCTCAGGATCGGGGTGAGAGAGAGGCAGCGAAGAGCGAGGGGGGGCTCCTCCTCCTTTTCTTTTGCTGCTTCCAAGAATAGAAAACCCCCTCCCTCCCTTCCTCCGTCCCTCCCTCCTTCCTATTTGGAGAGTCCCATCTAGAAGTGAGTGTGGTTTATTCAAGTTTTGGCCTACAACTCCCAGAAATCCCAGCCAATTTACCAGCTGTTAGGATTTCTGGGAGTTGTAGGCCAAAAACTCTCTGAATGCGCATGCTCTGGCATACGAATTACTAACGAATTTCGTTAGTACTTAAGTTACATTTCGAAATTTTTGGGAAATTTTTGTAAGTCTTTGATATACTAATAAAAAAAAATCCCCCCCCCATTTGATATAAGAATCGCCATTTTAGGATTCTAAAACATGCCTATTGAGTATATATGGTAATTATCAAGTTTGGAGTCCCTTTGAGCAGATCCTGAAACCTGTGGAGCATTCACCCTATAGAATTAATCCAGCTTGAAACCACTTTAACTATCACAACTCAATACTATGGAATTCTAGGTGTTGTAGTTTAGTGAGGAACCAGCACTTTTGGGTGAAGAAGGCTAATGATCTTCTAAAACTACAACTCTGATGACTTCATAGCATTGAGCTAAGTGGTGTCAAACTGCATTAATTCTACAGTGCAGATGCATCCCTAGTCCTTGGCATCTTTGCCAGCTTCAATCTAAGCCTTTCCCAACTATGGCAACTTGGTTGTTGGATGGAAGCCTGATTGGCACTGAAGTTGAGTACTATAGTTAAAACCCAAGCTTTTATGAGTCCACTAATCATGGCTTGACCTGCTAGAGTCGGGTATTGTCTTCTGCTTTCCCTTTATATTTAACTAGCTTGGGGACCCGACGCTGCCCGGCTTATTTGAGAAAGGCATTTTGTGCCAAGGTTGGTATTTATCAGTTGTTTATGTGGCTTGCAGTGGTCTCGGGAAGTGAGGGAAGGTGCTGGGAGTCCCATCGTCCATGGTCCATCCTCCTCCAAACTGCACCAGGATGTAGAATGAGTCATGGGGGCTCTGTGTGCCAAATTTGGTCTTGCTCAGTTATTGGATGAGGGTCTTGGGAAGTGAGTGGAGGTACTTCAAGTCCCATCATCCATGGTCCATCCTCAATACTGCACCAGGATGTAGAATGAGTCATGGGGGCTCTCTGTGCCAAGTTTGGTCTTGATCAGTCTTAGGATGAGGTTGGCAGCGGTCTTGTGAAGTGAGTGGAGGTACTTCAAGTCCCATCATCCGTGGTCCACCCTCCTCCGAACTGCACCAGCATGTAAAGTGGATCATGGGGGCTTTGTGTGCCAAGTGTGGTTATGATCATGTACTGGATGAGGGTTGCAGCGGGCTCGGGAAGTGAGTGGAGGTACTTGAAATCCCATCATCCATGTTCCGCCCTCCTCTAAACTGCAGTAGGATGGAGTGTGGGTCATGGGGGCACTGTGTGCCAAGTTTTGTCTTTATCGGTCCTTGTTCAGGGCTGCAGTGGTCTGTGGGGAATGAAAGGTTTGAAAGTACTACAAATCCCATAATCCGTGGAGGTACTTCAAGTCCTATCATTCATGGTCTACCCTCCTCCAAACTGCAGTAGAATGTAGCGTGGGCCATAGGGGCTCTGTGTGTCAAGGTTGGTTACTGTCAATTCAGGCCATACACAATGTCCCATGAACTGAGGCCTAGTCGGGAAAATCAAGTTAATGAAGCCTTACTCTCAATTTTGGGCCTAGTCTGTGATTTGTAGGGGTTACAGTGTTTTTTGTGAAGCGTATTGGGTGAAGGTACTGAACATTCCACTTCCAACGGAAAAAACTGTCAACTGGCTAACTGCCCAAACCAAGATGGTGTCTCTTAAAAGGGATATGTCCCTTGTATCTACACAGCATGATACATACAGTAAATGTGGCTCTGTCTTGACACAGTATCACAGTAACTGAGGCCTAGTCCAGAAAATACAGTTTAGGAAGCCTTACTGTTAACTCAGTCCTGTAGCCCCGTAACTGAGGCCTAGTCCAGAAAATACAGTTTAGGAAGCCTTACTGTTAACTCAGTCAAGCTCTTTCAGGCCCTTTATGTAGTAACTGAGGCCTAGTCTGGAAAATAAAGTTAGGAAGCCTTACTGTTAATTCAGTCAGGACCTTTCAGGCCCTTTATGTAGTAACTGAGGCCTAGTCCGGAAAATAAAGTTAGGAAGCCTTACTGTTAATTCAGTCAGGCCCTTTCAGGCCCTTTATGTAGTAACTGAGGCCTAGTCCGGAAAATAAAGTTAGGAAGCCTTACTGTTAATTCAGTCAGGCCCTTTCAGGCCCTTTATGTAGTAACTGAGGCCTAGTCTGGAAAATAAAGTTAGGAAGCCTTACTGTTAATTCAGTCAGGACCTTTCAGGCCCTTTATGTAGTAACTGAGGCCTAGTCCGGAAAATAAAGTTAGGAAGCCTTACTGTTAATTCAGTCAGGCCCTTTCAGGCCCTTTATGTAGTAACTGAGGCCTAGTCTGGAAAATAAAGTTAGGAAGCCTTACTGTTAATTCAGTCAGGCCCTTTCAGGCCCTTTATGTAGTAACTGAGGCCTAGTCTGGAAAATAAAGTTTTGGAAGCCTTACTGTTAATTCAGTCAGGCCCTTTCAGGCCCTTTATGTAGTAACTGAGGCCTAGTCCGGAAAATAAAGTTAGGAAGCCTTACTGTTAATTCAGTCAGGCCCTTTCAGGCCCTTTATGTAGTAACAGGCCTAGTCCGGAAATAAAGTTAGGAAGCCTTACTGTTAATTCAGTCAAGTCCTTTATGTAGTAACTGAGGCCTAGTCTGGAAAATAAAGTTAGGAAGCCTTACTGTTAATTCAGTCAGGCCCTTTCAGGCCCTTTATGTAATAACTGAGGCCTAGTCTGGAAAATAAAGTTAGGAAGCCTTACTGTTAATTCAGTCAGGCCCTTTCAGGCCCTTTATGTAGTAACTGAGGTCTAGTCTGGAAAATAAAGTTTTGGAAGCCTTACTGTTAATTCAGTCAGGCCCTTTATGTAGTAACTGAGGCCTAGTCCGGAAAATAAAGTTTTGAAAGCCTTACTGTTAATTCAGTCAACCCCTTTATGTAGTAAATATTAGTTGCTTACCGGTAACTGTAGTTCTCTGAGTGATCCTCTGCGAATTCGTACTCTTGCAATATCTGTGGGCACACAGAGCAAACCGGAACCTTCTGGAATATAAAAATGAAACATTAATGGTAGCCCCGCCCCTCCATATATAAACCCCACAGCGAAGCCATCTCCTCACTTCTCAGGCACAAAGCCAGATCAAGGAGGCATGACCGGGGAAGGAAGGGCGGGTTGTACGAATTCGCAGAGGATCACTCAGAGAACTACAGTTACCGGTAAGCAACTAATATTTCTCTGTCGTGATCCTCTGCGAATACGTACTCTTGCAACAGATTGCCAAGCTACCAACCTTGGGTGGCGGGCGTCATGCCACCGAGGAAAAAAGGTCTGCCCTTCCAAACTGAGCCTGCTTCCTGGAAATGGAGTCCAGCTTGTAGTGCGACATAAACGTCAGCAGAGTCCTCCAGGTCGCAGCACGGCACACAGCGTCCAATGGAACCCCCTTCAGGAACGCTGCAGACGTCGCCATTGCTCGTGTGGAATGGTCCCTAACGTTCTGGGGGGGTTCCCTCTTAGCTAACTGATATGCTAGTTGGATAGTAGCAACAATCCAGGCCGACATCCTCTGAGAGGAAACAGGCAGCCCTTTACTATCTTCTCTATATTTCACAAATAGTCTATTTGTCTTTCTGAATGATGCCGTCCTATCCAAATAGAAAGCTACGGCTCTTCTTACATCCAAATAATGAAGAGAGGAACTAGGGTTCTGAAAGAGGGCAGGTAAGACTATTTCCTCCGACATATGGAAAGACGATACCACTTTAGGTAGGAATGCCAAATCGGTGCGTAACACTACTTTGTCTCTATGGAATCTGATGTAAGGCGCATCAGCTCTTAACGCACATAATTCACTGGACCTTCTAGCAGAAGTGATGGCCACTAGGAATGCTACCTTCCAGGTCAACTTAGGTATGTCGATCGTGGCCATTGGCTCAAACGGGGGTCTGGTTAGTGCTGTTAGGACAAGATCTATATCCCAGCCCGGAACCAGTGGAGCCACCCTCGGCTTTTCCTTAGAGAATCCCCTAAGGAAAAGTTTAACAAGGGGGTCTGAAAAACATGAAGACAGACCCGCCTTTCTCCTGTACCAGGAGATTGAAGCTAGATAGCATCTAATAGAGGAGAGAGTTAGGCCTTGCTCAGCTAGGTCAGCTAGAAAGTCTAAAATTGCTGGAATAGAGGTTGAAATCGGATCCGAATTCCTATGTGCCATGAAGGCAGAAAATTTCTTCCATTTATATGTGTATGACTTCTTTGTTGAGTCTCTATGGGCGGCGTCTATAAATCGCCGTACTGCCAGGGACAAGGACGTCTCAGGCACTACCGGAGTGGGCGCAGGCGCCAGGCTGTCAACCGTAACTTGGCTACCTCTGGGTATAGGACTCTGCCTCCCTGGGATAGGAGCAGGTCTGGCACATCCTTGAGCCTCAGGTAGGTTTCCCGGGAGCGTTGAAGGAGAGGGGCAAACCAAGGCTGACGAGGCCACCAGGGTGTCACCAAGATGCAGTCCGCGTTGTCGTTCTGGATCTTGGACATCACCTTAAGTAACAAAGGGAAAGGGGGGAAGGCGTAAAGAAATCCCTGTCCCCATAAAATCAGAAAAGCATCTCCAATACAGCCCACCGAACTGTCTGGTCTACATCGAGCGCAGAAAGTATTACATTTAGCATTGTCCCTGGCTGCGAAGAGGTCAATCTCAGGAAATCCCCAACGGTTAAAAATGCGGGACGCTTCCTCATGCACGAGAGACCATTCATGGTGGCCGACGGGGGATCTACTAAGAGCATCCGCCACAGTGTTTTCTTCACCAGGGAGATGGAGCGCCGAGACATGAATTCCTCTGTCCAAGCACCATTCCCATACTTGTAGTGTCAACTTCAGCAAGGAACGTGAGTGGGTCCCACCCTGTTTATTAAGGTAAAACATTACCGTAGTGTTGTCTGTCAATAAAAGTATCGACTTGCCGCTAAGCACTAGTTCAAAGGCCTCTAAGGCCCTCTGAACCGCTAAGAGTTCCAAAAAATTGATGTGACGCTTAGCTTCAGATGGGGATCAGTGCCCCTGAGCTACTAAATCACCCGAGTGGGCTCCCCAACCCGATAAGGAGGAGTCCGTAGTAACAGTGCGAGTGGGTGAGGGAGCTACAAAGGGTAGGCCACAGCAGACATTGCTGGGGTCTAGCCACCAGTGTAGTGATTGGCCTACTTGGGGAGGGATTTTGAGGGACATAGAGGGGTCATCCCTTAATGGGTTAAAGTTAGCAAGCAGCCACGACTGAAGGGGTCTTAACCGCAGTCTGGCGTACGGCGTGACCATTGTTGTTGAGGCCATGTGTCCCAATAAAGTCTGAATATCATGGGCAGACACCTCAGAGACATGCAGTGCTTGTCGGATTAATTTCGAAAGAGCCAAAAAGCGCTCGTTAGGGAGATAGACCCTTTCCTGAACCGAGTCTAATATGGCCCCAATGAAGGGGATAGTTTGGGATGGTTCTAGGTTAGATTTTTTTAGGTTAACTATCAACCCCAATTCCCTAAGGAGTGAGAGTGTAAAATCGATGTCGGAAAGAAGCAAGTCCCTAGAAGGGGCCGCCAGGAGCCAGTTGTCTAAATACGGGTAAACCGTGATACGATTGGTTCTCAAATGGGCAGCGACAACGGCCATGCACTTCGTGAAGACCCTTGGAGCCGAACACAGGCCGAAAGGCAGAACATTGAATTTAAATGAGTCCGAACCCACCATAAAGGAGAGAAATCTCCGGTGTTCACCAGCAATACTGATATGAAAGTATGCGTCCCGAAGATCAATGGTAGCAAACCATAGACATTTATTCAAGAGGGGCAAAATTGAAGACAGTGTAATCATTTTAAACTTCCTTGGTTTTACAAATAGATTAACATCCCGGAGGTCCAGAATGGCCCTGGTGCCTCCCCCCTTCTTTGCAACTAGGAAATAACGGGAAAAGAAACAACTGGGGTATTCATCGGGGAGAACAGGCGAAATAGCTCCCTTCTCTAACAGTGCGCGGACTTCCTCCAGAACAGGTTGTGAACTTGGAGTAGAGATAACAGATCCTAACGTTGGCTGTTCTAAGAACTCTATGCTGTAGCCCTGCCTAACAATTTGTAAGACCCATGAATCAGTAGTGATGGCCGACCATGCATCATAAAAGGGGGCTAGCCTATCTAGGAAGAAAATAGGACCTGGGTCTGGCACAACGGTACAATGTGCAGGGCTTGCGGGGATGGGTGGGAGGGTTGCCGCATCTGTGGAGAGAGTAGAAAAGGCAGGGTTCAGAAACTAATAGCGCCTTTTGAAACCCCCCTGGAATTTAGGTTTACCCTGGTAAGGCTTGTTCCTCTGCTGGGGATTGAAGCCCTGGCGCTTACCCTGTTGGAACCTGTTGGGGCCTTTATAGCCAAACTTGTAACCGCCACCTGGCTGGCCTCCGTAGTTCCTTCTGTAGAAGGGTTGTCGACCTCTACGCCTGTTGAAAGGCTGGGAATGCTGAGGGAAACCGTAGTCATGGGCCGCCACTGCTTCAGGGCTTTCTGGACCTGCAGCGCCTCTAGGGAGGTGGGAGGTGGCGGCGCTCAGGTGGCAGCAGCTCGATATAGGGCAGGATCCTGTTCCATATGTATGTTTGGTACCCGCTGAGGTACGTTGCATAGTGGGCTACCCTGTTAACCAACCCAGCAGTGGTATGCACCTTCCTTCCTACCATATCGAGTTTCTTCCCTTCCCTGTCCGCTGGGGGGAACATGTTACCCCTGGGGCGGCTGGACTTGGTCAACTCTGTGACCACCGAATTAGGCTTCGTAGGGCGCGCCAGCCACTCGTAGGCAGAGAAATCAACCTTATACAGGGAATCAAAGCGCCTGGGCACTGGAGTTACTAATGCTGGTGAAGTGTCCGGGAGGGAAGCGAGCTTAGCCAGAAACGGGAGGGGGGGGCACCGCTTGGGGGGTAGGGACCCTTTGCTCGTTGGAGGGGAACATATGGTCCTCTACCGTATCTACTGCCTTAGAGGTCGGCAGGTCAAGGGCTCTAATGAGCCGTTCCATCATAATTAAAAAGTTGCTAAAGTCAATTGGGACCTGGTCCCCGTTAGAGTCTATGCCCTCAGGGTCTGGGTCCTGTTCATCGCCGGAGACATCAGTATCCGCTTGATGTTCATGGCGCCCCAGATCAGCGTTCTGGGCTGGTAGCGGCACCTGTCCCCATCGATTAGGCCCTGCTGGGGGCACGGGCCCCGCCAGCTGGGTCTGCGGCATGGCCTGTGCCCCTGAGGTGGAAGGTTGAGGCACAGGTGGGAGGCCTTGAGCTTGAGTCACTAGTGGGGCTTGCGGTGGGGGTGGTCCCACGTAGACAAATCCCTGGGCCGTCCAGCGCCAGAGAGAAGGAGCCTCTACTGCTGTGCTTGGGGCTGCAGCAGGCGCTTCTCTACGCCTCTCTTCCTGTCGTCGCTGTCTCCGCGCTGCCTTGCGGCGCCTCCGCCGTCCTCGGGAGCTCGAAGAAGAAGATGATGAGGAGGAGGTCGAAGAAGATGAAGTGGACAACGTCGAGGAAGGGGATCGGCGTTGGCGACGGCGGGAACGGCGAGACGGGCTGCGGGATCGACGAGGTGCGGCTCGAACTGCCTCCGGAGGCGGGGCCCTGTTGAAGGGGCCTGATGGAACTGGTGGTGTAGGCGATGCCTCCTTCCCCGTCGACACTGGGGACAAGAAGACCGGCGTGGGAGGCTGGCCGACGCCTACGGCAGCCTGGATCGGAGGGGAAAGCAAGTGCAGCGGTGGCTGCGGAGGAGCTGTCAAAGACAGCTGATTAGGAGCCTCCGGCGCCGAGGTCGGGTTTTGCGCATGCGCGCCCTGCGCCTCCCGAGCCCCCGGCTCGATCTCGCTGATCGCAGCGGCCTCTGATCTGCCGCTTGGGTTCGGCTCCGGCTGCGGTGGAGGCAGTATCAGCAGGGGCTGTAGTGGCTGCACCGCCCCAACAGGTGAAGACCCCTGTCTCTCCTTAGGTGGAGGGGAGAACAGGGCTGCCGCCAGCACCGTTTGCTGTTCGTCTTTTCGCGCCTTTTTCACCGGCTTCTTCTTGGCCGGAGGAGCTTGGCGGCCATCTTTAGGCTTAGCCGTTTTAGGTCTTTTCGCCTGTTCTTCGGCCAGCGGAACCTCCGGACGCGGGGAGGGGGGTTCCCGGCTAGCCCCTGCGTGGGGGGGGCCAAGGCCGGCACGTCCACTGTTGGGAGGAGGTTCGCATCCAAGAGAGGAGGCTGTGATGGCAGCAATGACTTCTTATACAGGGCCATCCTCAGCCTAGCCTCCCTGTTCTTCCTTGTCTGGGTGGTAAAGGACTTACAGATCTGACAAGACCTGGCCAAATGACCCTCACCCAGACAGACCAGACACAGCAGGTGACCATCCGTGTCAGGCGGGATATTGGGGCACTAACTACATTTCTTGAAGGATGTAGTGGCCATTGCGATGGTCAGGCGAACCGGGTCAAGCCAGAAATCAGAATCAGATAGAATGTCCAAAGGATTTAGCTAGAGAGTGGTCAGTCCAAAAAAAGAATCAGTACCTATAGAGCAGTCCAACGAGATGATGAAGGTTCTCCTATTGCTTTGTGCGGAATAAGAGAAGTGAGGAGATGGCTTCGCTGTGGGGTTTATATATGGAGGGGCGGGGATACTATTAATGTTTCATTTTTATATTCCAGAAGGTTCCGGTTTGCTCTGTGTGCCCACAGATATTGCAAGAGTACGTATTCGCAGAGGATCACGACAGAGAACTGAAGCCTAGTCCGGAAAATAAAGTTAGGAAGCCTTACTGTTAATTCAGTCAGGCCCTTTCAGGCCCTTTATGTAGTAACTGAGGCCTAGTCCAGAAAATAAAGTTAGGAAGCCTTACTGTTAATTCAGTCAAGCCCTTTATTTATTTATTTATTTCAGGATTTTACCTCGCTCTTCTCAACCCCCGAGGGGGGACTCAGAGCGGCTTACAGTACGGCACAATTCGATGCCCACATCACAACAGCATAAAACCCCAAAACCCCACAACAATTAAAATACATTAAGATACATTAAAATACAGTTTCAACAGCATCATACACAGTCATTCCAAGTTAAAACAATATTCAATCCATAAAAACACTGACCCTCTTCATCCATTCCATTAAAATCCCCATCTAACATGCTGCCTAGTGCTGGTGTGCAAACGCCTGGTCCCAAAGCCAGGATTTTACCTTTTTCCTGAATGCCAGGAGGGATGAGGTGGACCGTACCTCAATAGGGAGCGCATTCCACAGGCGGGGAGCCACCACCGAGAAGGCCCTGTCCCTCGTCCCCACCAGCTGCATTTGAGAAGTCGGCGGGAGCGAGAGCAGGGCCTCCCCGGATGATCTTAGATTGCGAGGTGGGACGTAGCGGCTGATGCGTTCGGACAAGTAAGCTGGGCCAGAACCGTATAGAGCTTTAAAGGTCAAAACCAGCACTTTGAATTGAGCTCGGAATTGGACAGGCAGCCAGTGGAGCTGGCACAACGGGGGTGGTGTACTCCCTGTATGTAGCTCCCGTTAGTAATCTGGCTGCCGCCCGCTGGACTAATTTCAATTTCCGAACTGTCTTCAAAGGCAGCCCCACGTAGAGTGAGTTGCAGTAATCTATTCGGGATGTGACCAGAGCGTGGACGACCGTAGCCAGATCAGACTTCCCAAGGTACGGGCGCAGCTGGTGCACGAGTCTCAACTGTGCAAAAGCTCACCTGGCCACCGCCGAGACCTGGGGTTCCAGGCTCAGCGATGAGTCCAGGATCACTCCCAAGCTGCGAACCTGCGTCTTCAGGGGGAGTGTAACCCCATCCAGCACAGGCTGTAACCCTATGCCCTGTTCGGCCTTACGACTGACCAGGAGGACCTCTGTCTTGTCTGGATTTAGTTTCAATTTGCTAGCCCTCATCCAGTCCGACACAGCAGCCAAGCACCGGTTCAAAGTCTGGACAGCCTCCTTGGTGACAGGTGGGAAGGAATGACAGATCTGGACGTCATCTGCGTACAGATAACACCTTACTCCGAAACTCCGAATGATCTCGCCCAGCAGTTTCATGTAGATGTTAAACAACATCAGGGACAGTACTGAACCCTGAGGGACTCCACAGAACAACGGCTGTGGAGCCGAACAGGTGTCACCCAATGACACCTTCTGGGTATGACCTTCCAGGAAGGATTGGAGCCACTGCAAAGCAGTACCCCCAAGCCCCATATCTGCAAGGCGACCCAGAAGGATACCATGGTCAACGGTATCGAAATCCGCTGAGAGGTCCAGCAGAACCAACAGGGACACACTCCCCCTGTCAAGTTCCCGTCGTAGATCATCTACCAAGGCGACCAAGGCTGTTTCAGTACCATGTCCCGGCCTAAAGCCAGACTGTGCCGGATCAAGATAATCAGTGTCTACCAAGAACCCCTGGAGTTGCGAAGCCATCACACGTTCCATGACTTTGCCCAAATAGGGGAGATTGGAAACTGGCCGATAGTTCACTAATTGAGTGGGGTCCAGTGATGGTTTCTTCAACAGCGTTTTTATAACAGCTTGCTTTAAGCTGGCTGGAATGATGCCTTCCCGAAGGGAGGCATTAACCACCACCTTCACCCACTCTGCCAAACCCCCTCTGGCTTCCTTGATCAGCCAGGATGGACAGGGATCTAGGATGCATGTGGTGGGTCTCGCTTCTCCAAGGATCTTGTCCACATCCTCGAGCTGAACCAATTGAAACGAATCCATTAAAACCTGACAAGCAGGTGCTCGTGTCACATCCTCAGAGACTGCCGTTAAAGTGGTATCAAAATCGGAACGGATCAGCGCCACTTTATCCGCGAAGACCTTGGCAAATTCTTCACAGCGTACCGCCGAGCCGTCAGGGATCTCGCACTGCGGCGGATTTAAAAGACCCCTGACGACTCGGAACAGTTCCGCTGGATGGTTCTTCGCGGCGGCCACCTTGGCCGCAATAGAAGTTTTTTGTGCTGCTTTTGTTGCTGCGTCATAGGTCCTCAAAAAGGAGACCAGGCGCGCATGAGCTGATCTGCTCCGCTTCCGACGCCACACGCACTCTAGCCTCCTCTTTTTTCGCTTCATTGCTGCCAACTCCTCAGTAAACCAAGGAGCTGGTTTAGCTCGGTTACTCAAGAGGGGGCGTTCTGGAGCAATCGTGTCAATAGCCCTTGTCATCTCCCTATCCCAGAGAGACACAAGAGCCTCAACAGGGTCGCTTACCGAGGAGGCGGGGAAATCCCCAAGAGCCGTCAGGAATCCATCTGGATCCATAAGTCTCCTGGGGCGGACCATTCTAATGGGTCCACCACCCCTGCGGAGGAGGAAAGGCACAGTAAGTCTAAACCTGATCAGGTGGTGGTCGGTCCATGGCAAAGGAATGATGGTCGGTTCCTCCACTCCGCCACCTTCCTCCCATCCCTGGCAGAAAACCAGATGTAACGTGTGTCCTGCGCTATGGGTGGGACCCGATATTAGCTGGGACAGGCCCATGGTTGTCATGGCGGCCATGAAGTCCTGAGCCGCTCCTGATAGAGTGGACGTTGAAGTCTCCCAGCACAATGAGCCGTTGAGACTCCACGGCCAGGCCAGAGACCACTCCAGCTAGCTCAGGTAAGGAGACTGTAGTGCAGCGGGGTGGTCGGTACACTTGCAGAATCACTATCCTGTCCCGGTCACCAACCCTTAGGCCGACACATTCGAACGTGGTTGACTGCGGGATGGGGCACCTGGTCAAGGGATGGAATCCTTATAGACCACTGCGACTCCCCCCTCCCGCCTCCCGGTCTCGATTGGTGCTGTACGGAATAACCCGGTGGGCAAAGCTGAGAGAGATTAACCCCCAGCCTCGTCCAACCAGGTCTCCGTTATACAAGCCAGGTCAGCTTGTTCTTCCAGAATTAAATCTTGTATTGTTGATGTTTTACCATTGACTGACCTGGCATTGAACAGCACCACTTTCAACTTTTATGTAGTAACTGAAGCCTAGTCCGGAAAATAAAGTTAGGAAGCCTTACTGTTAATTCAGTCAGGCCCTTTCAGGCCCTTTATGTAGTAACTGAGGCCTAGTCTGGAAAATATTACTGATAACACAGTCAGGCCTTCAGGCCCATTATGTAGTAACTGAGGCCTAGGCCTTAGTCTGGCCTTTCAAAATAAAGTTAGGAAGCCTTACTGTTAATTCAGTCAGGCCCTTTCAGGCCCTTTATGTAGTAACTGAGGCCTAGTCTGGAAAATAAAGTTAGGAAGCCTTACTGTTAATTCAGTCAGGCCCTTTCAGGCCCTTTATGTAGTAACTGAGGCCTAGTCTGGAAAATAAAGTTTTGGAAGCCTTACTGTTAATTCAGTCAGGCCCTTTCAGGCCCTTTATGTAGTAACTGAGGCCTAGTCTGGAAAATAAAGTTAGGAAGCCTTACTGTTAATTCAGTCAGGCCCTTTCAGGCCCTTTATGTAGTAACTGAGGCCTAGTCTGGAAAATAAAGTTAGGAAGCCTTACTGTTAATTCAGTCAGGCCCTTTCAGGCCCTTTATGTAGTAACTGAAGCCTAGTCCGGAAAATAAAGTTAGGAAGCCTTACTGTTAATTTCAGGCCCTCAGTCAGGCCCTTTCAGGCCCTTTTATGCAGTAACTGAGGCCTAGTCTGGAAAATAAAGTTTTGGAAGCCTTACTGTTAATTCAGTCAGGCCCTTTCAGGCCCTTTATGTAGTAACTGAGGCCTAGTCTGGAAAATAAAGTTTTGGAAGCCTTACTGTTAATTCAGTCAGGCCCTTTCAGGCCCTTTTGTAGTAACTGAGGCCTAGTAACTAAAGAGGCCTTACTGTCTGGAAAATGTAGTAACTGAGGCCTTCTGGAAATAAAGTTTTGGAGTTAGGAAGCTTTTAATTCAGTCAGGCCCTTTCAGGCCCTTTATGTAGTAACTGAGGCCTAGTCCGAAAAAAAAAACTGTTAGGAAGCCTTACTGTTAATTCAGTCAGGCCCTTTCAGGCCCTTTATGTAGTAACTGAGGCCTAGTCCGGAAAATAAAGTTTTGGAAACCTTACTGTTAATTCAGTCAGGCCCTTTATGTAGT